>JARJCX010000022.1:1200000-1740358 GCA_029282285.1 Mycena rebaudengoi
AGCGGCCAATGCATCTAAAGATACTCACAACCTATCCCATGCCCAATGGGCAGATATATTTGAGGACGACCAAAAAAAAAACATCGCGCAGAGTTCACACGCGCAGTTTTATTTTTGCAACATCGGGAATAATAGAGGACCGATCATGCAAAAGCCGATAGTTAACAGGGGAAGTCAAAGCGGTCAGACAGACCGATTCTGAAGTCGATTCTGACACTGATTCATGACCGATTTTGATTTGCATGGCTGTCCAGAATCAATCAAGGAGGAGGATTGCCTGCGCGGTCCCAAATTGAAACAGCAGGTAGCCGCACTACATACATGAGACGACAATGTATGCTACGGATGTCCTACATCGCCATCGTTGTGAACAGCCCTACCTCAGAACCACCATACCCTTCGGCCCTTCTGACTGTTTCCAGTCACGGGCAGCACACCGGCAGTAACCTGGTCGTAATCAACCTGAGGAGTAACAAGAGAGTCCTCCCTCTAGCTACATAACCCGCCGTCATGCAAGAGCAAATTGTTCAGTCCATTGCCGTCTCGCGACTTAAATGATTGGACACGGAGGAAACTATATTCATCCAATACGTCAACTAACCCAGCTCTTGCTAATGCAAGGAGGCATCCATGTTTCCGTCTGCACAAAGTTACAATTCTTGAGCAAAGTCATCAAGATTTAACACGCAGACAGCCTTGCCGCATAGGTCTGCAGTCCAGCATGCACGGTGAATAAGTCGTGCAGGAAATGGGCCCGTACTTGGGTGCGCACAGAAGCTTTTCCAGACCACCGGTGAAGCCCTCACTTTGCGCTCTTCGTGACGCCACATGATTGCTGTCCCAAAGTTCCGTTAATGCCAAGTTGTCAACCACAGGAGGCAGACGGGCCAAATAGCAGCCGGTTCTGTCTTGCAGCTGGTGTTGAAAGCCAACCATCACCGTTTCACAGATCTAGCGGCAACGATACGACGGAGAGAATAAGCTGAGAGGCAAGAGCAATCGATGGCAGGATACCAGTTTCAATAAAATGAAAATGAAGCGTGCAGTGTTGTCGCAAGTCAGATCAGTACCTTTGTGGATTCTGAGGACTCGAAACCAGGGACAAGTAGAAGAAATCCATGTCCCAAACCCCCTCATATCATTTCGGGCCTTGCCTAGCAGTAGAGACGATTAGTCGTTCACCTGCGATGGTCACCAATTAATGGATAGCGAGGTGTAGGTAACACTGTAAGCTTTTGACGCCTTCAGGATAGAGAATAAGTCAAAGATGGGAAAAAATAAGGAGAGGCACATCTAGCAACTGGGCAGAGTTGGACCATACTGACATTTCAACACTCAGGAATGGGCTCAACTCAGCTGCGACCTTGAAGCATACATTTTGCAAGTGGTTCCCCATCAAAAATAGATGTTGGTCAAATACGAGCCATCGTTTGGACGTCGTTTCCATCGTTGAACAGCTGTTCACGTGGGCTCGTGGTCAAGACAATGGCCATATTTGCAGGCCTACCCAGTGTATTGATGTCAAAAGGGTGTACTTCGAATGTGCAGCAACTTGAATGTAACACCATCCCGTTGAACGGGTAGAGAAAGCGATAGGTGGTGCGGACAGCTGATGGGCGCAATTAAACCATGGCAACATTGAACACTCGCTGAACGGGTCTTAAATTCCCCAGCTGCAACCTTGCTTGGAAGTTGGAGCATATTGGATCCCGACACACGAAGATGCTGTTTCAGTCGTTGTACGAATTTCAAATTCCGTGGTGTCATACTGCTGATGTGATTCCGAGTAGTTCCGAGTCGCTGTCTGAAACCGTCCGCAGACCACCTTGGGATACGTGAAAGTGTCGCCTCGGGCCCAGGAAAAGAGATAGAAGCACATGTAGAGGTAGCCTTCTGTATCTAAGTCCCCAGAGATATGGTCGGCCCAGGCTGCGAGAGAAATCGGCAAAGAGGTGTTTCCTGCATGACAACAGCATGGCAACGGCGAAAAACATCCCAATTTGCAGGGAGAAGATGGCAGCTCAAGGCTGTAGTGCTTGACTAATGCAAGATAGATATATAGACCACCCCTGGTTTACCAGGGACCCCATAGTCAGGGCATCGATATTACGATGGTGGTAGTACTGGATAAACAGCGTTTAAATTGACATCAACTCTGACCGACCCGATTCTGATCTCAATTCGCGAGTGATTCTAGGGACCCAAATTTATTTATATACAACTATTAGCCATCACCACCAAACACCTCTATGCGGTCATGCCCCGATATCCTCGCTACTGTCTGCGGCCTGTTTTTTCTTCCCCTTTTTGGTGGTTTTCTTCTTATCGTCTTGAATAGCTTTAGCCTTCGTGGAAGGAGTCTTTTCCTCCCTACGGTGGCTGTAGTCGCATCTGTTTTGGTTCTGGCCATGAGAAAAGATGCAGAGGAGATCGGTGGGACCGTGATAATTTAATATTAAGTAATTAAATTATTATTATTATTATTATTTCTGGATGTGGAGTTGTGATGATCACAGAGGCCGATTCTGAAGTTGATTCTGAACCGATTCTAGCGAGTTCCTCCTCTGGAGGAGGAACACGATTCTGGGTGATTCTGGATCAGACCGATTCTGATGTCGATTCATGTCCAAAATCGGCTCGAGAATCGACATCAGAATCGGTCCAGAATCGGCTCCAGAATTGGTCCATCTGACCGCTTTGACTTCCCCTAATGCAAAATACAGTGGATGAGCAGTTTCGGAGGGCTACATGTTGCTGGTACAGGACTCTTGAGCACGGGCTTTGCTTCAGCTCTTGGATGCTGGGCAAATGCTGGGAAGAGGTGTGTTGAGACAACGTCGCGATGCCATGTTATCCTAAAATCTGCAAAGAAAGAAGTCGGATCGGATGTCGGCAGTATCCGGACTTTCTCCTTCCATTCAATTTCCATCGCAAGATTTTGTGCAATATCTTACACGGGCTCCGAGCCGATGCTCCTTATTTTAGGAGTCTTACATGTAAGAAGGGTGGTCGTGGTGAGAGCCAAGGAGCAACTGCATCAATACAAGACAGGGGCCGAGTATATAAGTGTGATGACTAATATCTCTCTAAATTCTTCCACTTCTCCCAATGAGCTTACTAAGTTCTAGCACTTGAAGAAGACTTGTCAAAGGCCTTGAAAGACCTGCTGACTCGCCCGCTCGACAATGTGGCTCTGTACGAGCCAAGTTGTGAGAAACTTTACTTCCTAAGGTACTCTGAAGTGCACGATCTCTCTCTCCGCATGTCACGATCAAACAGAAAGGGCATCCATTGTTCTACCTCCGCCTTCCAGACTCCTCGCATGACTAGGGCTACAGGCAGTTATGTCTTTTAAATCCGCCCCATGACTGAAACGCGCCTCTCCGCTTCCGCGCCGTGTCGGCGCCGAGAACAGGTGCGCCACCGAGCGCCTCGGAGCCGTACCAGTATTTAGTACAGGCTTCTCCGAGTCTTGCTATCCTCACAAACTTGAGGGAAAGATGATACTCCCCCGAGCAAATTACAGTGCCGTCGCGTCGTTGATAGTGCTATCACTCGCGGTTTCTTCAAATGCAGCACCGGACTGGGAGGCTGCATATGCAAAGGTAGACTCCATCGCGTACAGTCATAACAGCGAATTTAATTCCTGTACAGGCGCAGAAAGCTCTTGCACAGTTGACCTTGACGGACAAAGTCAACATCGCAACCGGTAATTTCACTGCGACATGAGGTAGATGGTACTGAAAAGAAATTTAGGACAGGGCGGATCGTGTTCGTGATATAATAACGCTGCTCAGGTACAGATGTTTACCCGGCATAAAATCTAGCACGCTGCATTGGAAATACGATTGCGAGTATACCCTCAATTTCGTTCCCTGGATTTTGTCTCGTGAGTTTTGATTTTTTGGCCTTCAAGCACGACGCCTAATGCACTTCGTCTCAAAGGAAGGTACGTTATAGGCTCCATTTATTCCTCCTCAAAATCCCCAACTCTCATTTTCTCAGATAGCCCGCTCGGTGTCAGACTGGCCACAAAGTGAGGCGGTCCTCCATTAATTCCTCCGACGCATCTGACTCAGTTCGCAGCGTCTCGGCGTTCCCAGCGTGAGCCTATCGCATAGCTCAAATCTGCACTGGAATTCACGATATAACTCAAGCGCTATCAATGCTGCTGCCACATTTAACCGTGATTTGATAAGACAGCGCGGAGTGGCTATGGGAGCTGAATTTCGCGGCAAAGGTGCCGTCTACTTCTCTGTACCATCTGGATTTCCGCCTGACATCTGAACCAAACCAGGCGTCAACGTGGCATTGGGTCCGATGATGTATGTTCTCCTCGCACACAACCATCCAATTATGATTACGATTTCACTAGGAACCTCATGCGCGCTCCGGCGGCTGGACGCAACTGGGAGGGGTGCGTCAAATATTCAAAACAATCCAATTGTTCTAACAAGAGCTCTACAGATTCGGTGGAGACGCTTACCTGTCCGGCGAGGGAGCCTTCGAAACCATAACAGGTACGTGTACTAGTCTGAACACTACAGCATGAGTCAAGCCGCAACACAGGGATGCAGAGTCAGGGAGTACAAGGTGATTTAATGTCTCCATTGTCGAAGCTCCTTCCGTTAAATTTTGTCTGGTACAGCGACTGCGAAGCACTACATCGACAACGAGCAAGAACACTTCCGTATGACGAGCTCGTCGAATGTAGATGACAGGTGAGAAATTCGGCATACTATCACTCACCCGTGCCCGCAATTAATCGTGTCTCCAGAACTGTTCGTCTCAGACTTGCTCTGCGAATTGTTCTTGACTTCAATTTACTCAGCAACACGAAGTCTACGCGCTCCCATTTTTGCGCAGCGTACAAGCCGGGGTCGCTGCGATAATGTGCAGTTACAATCAAGGTTCCGCCGCTTACCTAGTTCGAAAGGACCTCGATACTCATTTTTCGTTGAAAGTCAACGGAACCTACGCCTGCGAAAATGAGAAGACGTTGAATGGAATTCTGAAGGGGGAGTTTGGATTCCAAGGATGTGAGTCGTCAGTCTGCCCAAGAGAATGGTGATACATTCACTCATATTGATTCAGATATCATGTCGGGTTAGTTCGGAATATTATGAGCTCTGTGCTACTTGAAGTCGAATATTCTTCGCAGATTGGGGTGCTACGCATTCGACGCAACCCGCCGTACTGGCTGGTCTGGATGTAAGCTGTCCGTGCTCAATAAATCCTTCTTATGCTTAATTGCTGTTGTAGATGACCATGCCTGACCCATCGTAGGTCCTGAGACCCAGCAGTTATAAAATTGTCTCATTTAATCACTTAGCTTTTTCGGACCTCGTCTCATCACTGCCGTTCAAAATGGCACGGTGCCCCAGGATCGCATAGACGTGCGTTTTTATTTATTTTCGAATTACACAAATATTCATATGATTGTCGTTTAATCCCAGAATATGGCTCTCCGCATTCTTGCCGCATGGTATGTTGCTGCAGTTAGTCAGAGCTCAAGCGCTGAACAAATTCTAGGTACCTTCTCGGGCAGGACGAAGGATATCCCGCCGTCAATTTCGACTCGCGCAACAACAACGCTGACGACGACCAACATGTCGACGTCCAAGGGGATCACAAGGTGTTCGTACTATCGCCGTGACCCTCTTTTACGAACGTCTCAAAATAATATATAGGCTAATCCGAGAGCTCGGCCAAGCCTCAACGGTTCTGTTGAAAAACACCAAAAGTGCCCTTCCACTCAAGAAGCCTTCCACCATTGGTATTATTGGCAATGGCGCCGGTGCCGCAGCCCGTGGGCCGAATGGGTGTGTGGAACGGACTTGTTGGGGTTCTTCTGCGACTGAAGGCGTGGCAGATTTCCTGATCGTACAGGGGACGACGGCGTCTTGGCTATGGGTAGGCCGCTGCGCATCGTGTATTTCATTCATTCTCCTCGCTAATATGGCTACCCAGGTTGGGGTAGTGGAACAGCGAACTTCCCGTACTTAATCACCGTTCGTTTGGCGTTTATTTGCGCAATGAGATCCGGCATTAATAATTGTAACACCGACAGCCTCTGGATGCCATCACGGCTAGGGCAACACAGGACGGAACGGAAGTGTCGTCTACGCTGAGCGACACGGATCTAGCCGCTGCCGCCACCGTCGCAACTGGAAAGGATGTTGCACTTGTGTTCATTACGGCCGACAGTGGCGAGGGGGGGGACAGAGACGACCTGCAGGCGTGGCATTCTGGGGTGTGTACATATTCTCTTCCGAGAAGAGATGTTTATGATCTTTTGTTTTGGTAGGATGCGCTTGTCCAACAGGTTGCACAATTCAGTACGAATACCGTCGTGGTGGTTAATTCTGTGGGCCCAATCGTGATGGAAGCATGGGTTGAGAATCCGAATGGTCCGTTCATTTCCGCGATATATTGGTGCGATGCCCAACTAATTCTGGGATGCAGTTACCGCCGTTGTATGGATGAATCTCTCATCTCGTGGATTTCTGACTATTTTGTCAAGGTCTGGAGTGGTCTTCCTGGCCAAGAAGCCGTGAGCTCTTTCTTCTGTGCTCCATTCATTATCCCATCTGTAACTTCCTGCTAGGGAAACTCTGTCACCGACATCCTATACGGCGCTTATAACCCAAGGTTCCACAGATAATATGTATTAGTAAAACCTACAACTTACGATTTTCTAGCGGCCGGCTTCCATACACCATTGGAAAGAGCATCAACGACTATTCGGCTCAAGTTATTTATACCTCAAGCACGCCTATCCTACCAATTCCGTACAGTGAAGGGCTCTTTGTGGACTACAAACACTTTGATGCTGCCGGTATTGCCCCTCGGTTTGAGTTTGGGTTCGGATTGGTCTCTTCTGGACGGACGCTTAAACTGTTCTAACTCGTATTGAAGGTTCGGATTGTCGTTCACGACGTTCAAATATTCGCAGTTGGCTATAAGAGGCAATCCTCGCGGTGGTCAAGCTCCCACCGGACCCGGGTCCTCTCTAAGCCCTTGGTTAGTTGGTTTTTCTCTTCCGTCGACGTATGTCTGGAAATTGTTCTTGCGATGTTTAGGCTGCATGATCCGGTGGTCACCGTACGCTTTACTGTGCAGAATTCTGGCAGAGTTGCAGGCACCGAGGTAACCATTCAATGTCACGTCGGAGCACCCGGCTAACAGGGCCGTAGATTCCCCAACTCTACGTCTCGCTGCCGGCCTCGACCAACTCACCTCCGCGCGCGCTGAAGGGATTCGACAACGTGTTCCTTGCGCCGGGAGGGAGTACAACTGTTACTATTCAACTTTCTCGGTTTGACTTGGCCATGTGGGATGTGGTCACTCAGCGCTGGCAGGTTCCCTCTGGGAGAATTGGAATTTCCGTCGGCGCGAGCAGTCGAGATATTCGTCTGAGCGGTTCTGTGTGAATGATTCACACTTGTGATCTCTGTATGTCTGATGTACCACTGAAAGGATTTGAAGTGTTTTCTTGATTGGTGAAAGAGAGAAGAGAAAATCCAAAACAGCATAAAATTGGTCAATTGTCTGTTATGTTGTCAGTTGAGAATTAGTCCACGAACCCTAAGTTGGGGATATCTGGCGCAGTGCCCACTTTTGGATCTATCATTACGCTTGTGAATGACGCCCGCATTTCCGCGGGAAAGAAAACCGTCGGGAAGTGTAATCAGACTTCATCTAAGTATAAAGTAGACTTACATGGGAGGACTAAGGCTTCATTAATCCCACTGTGTGTCCCAAAATTTTCCCACTGGCTCATACTGAGACTGGCGAATTTCCATTTATTCGAAAGGCTTCGCCGGCGCCTTCCACGACATCGTAGATGGAACGAGTCAGTGTCGATTTGACTTCGTCAGGATATTGCTTCTTTCTTAGTTCACCCACTACTGCGACAGTCAACTAAGTTCCAATCTCCATGATATTAAACCTCCTGCTCGAATATAAAATCAGATCTCATTGTGTATATTATCCCGTCCATGACTTCCTCCTCGCTGTGAACGAGCGTCCGCTGCTGAAAAACCAGGACCCTTCCGACCCTAGGATCCACGTCAAGAAAATGCTTCTTGTCCGGAGTCCAAAACCTTGTGGATCCTCCAGAGACGCCGCCGGTCAGATATAGATGTAGAGTGACGAACGACTTTTGCGTGGTCCCGTCGAGGAGTTCATTAAGCCCATCTCAGTGCTGCTTGAAGTAGTGGCCTGGCCCATAGCACAAAAAACTAAGGCGCGGATTCACTCTATGCCCATCAGCGACTTGTATGAAAGAATAAAAATAAATCGTGGACTCACCGAACCACCTTCCACGTGGGCCGCATGTTCTTCTCATTCTTTCCAGGTTTCCTTGTTATATTTCCCCACTCTCCGTTAGGTGATATCAGATGGATTTCGGGCACCAGCAGGCGGAGGCGTTCGTAGATCATGGAGGCAACTTCCTCGTCCACCCGGATAACATAGTCACTGTTCCGAAAGCTGGAGTGGACAGTCTCAGTCTCACGCTCTACACTCAACCCCGCCGGCTTCCATTCTCCGGTGGACGATGCAAGCTCTCTGAGGGCCTTGCATTCGGCAGGAGTCAGAAAATCCTTCAAAATCGTCGATGACAACGGCGTAGAAGTCGCCGTATTGCTTGAGCTCCGTGGAGGCGAAATCGATTGGGTGAATGGTAGGCATAGTGGCGATGAATCGAGTGCACTGCTAAGCTGTAGAGTCGGTGAGAGTCACTTTGACCTACCGAGGCGACCACGTGGTTTGAGTTGAACTTTACGATCAACTGATCAAACTTTGGATCAAACTGCTCGAAATTCGCTCCAACGAGCACCCCTCGGTAATTAGTTTTTGGACATCATTCAGCTAGCCCCACACTTTGGAGTTTTTTAACTTATTTCAAACTTATTTCCAATATTCTGTGATTACTCCACATTGCGCCGCCGCTTATCTCATCGCTCCATTCTTTCCATGACATCACCCATTCAGCTTCTACTTTGAATGGCGTCGTGAAATAGGTTGGAAATAGGGCAATACTATCAGCACTCGTGCATTCAACTGTCGCAAATATCCGATTTGGACAACCTCAGATAGGACCTTTCTGAATCTTATAGGCAAAACACACAGGGTTATAGCGTCTTATAAGTACTTATAACCCCGCCTCTTTTGCCTATAAGGTTCAGAAAGGCACTATCTTGGCTTATGATTCAAGAGCGACTTTTACGACAACATCCCACATCCACTCCCATTCTAAACAAACACTCTCATAATGTCCTTCACGAACAATAACATTACCGACAACACTGAATTCGGCCGCGACACTGGTCGCCCCGGAGGCAACTACAACAGCAACTCCGAATATGCCGGGTTTGGACGTCCCGAGGGTCAATTGGATCTCGCGATATTCTTGCATCTCCCTTTCCTCCTCCAGATCAATTTGATTCCTCCAACACTTCTGATGGTTATGGGCAACGTGCCACCGATTCTTAGAGCATGAATCCGTCCTACGGCGGTATGGGCCAGCAAAGCGACAACCTTTCTGCTGAGGCCGGCGGCTTTGATGGCAGCGGCAGACAAGCAGAGGGCCAATTCGTCGATCGGGGCGAATTCAACAATACTTCCATGGGCGGATCGTCTAGCAAGGTACCCATGGGAGAAAAGCTCATTGGTAGGATCTTCTTACCTTACTCTTGTTCGTCGCTGATGGGCATACATTTCAGGTGGCGTAGAGAAACTTGCAAGACCAGTTATGGGTAACACCAACATAAAGGAGCGAGGCCAGGAGCGCAAGGTATTTATCTCTCCTCGTATTCAGACCTTCAATTAACCACACGTAACAGATGATGGGCTCCGAGGAGCAAAACTTCTAAATGTACATATGTATGGCAACGCACGGACGTAGTCTCTCCTAGACAGACGCTACTACCATTGAAGTTCGTACCTCGCGCATGTTGTGGCACGGACGATGCAACGGACATTTAACAGTTAGAATCAATATACTAGATATCTCGACCTGTAATAATCTCGAAAGAATCCTCTTCACAGCAAATTCTCCTCTAAGCCCAGTGTCCTGTGGGTTGCAGCCTACCAAACTTGGTCTTGAGGCCACTGCTGACGCATGGCAGTACGAGTCCCTTTTTTTTTTGAGAACATTGGTATTCCGATTGAGACTCCGCTGTTCCAGGCGGAAAGGAACGGGGCGAAATCGGCGGAACATAACGGGTTGTGTTTCTGTTCCTATAGGCCCGGGTGTTCCCGTGATGGCGTTGAACTCACTCATTTAAACCACAATCGGGTTTTCAACACTTCCACCGTCATTTGCACAAGAACCTCCCGAACTCCAAGAAAATTTGAATCATAATGTTTTGAGGGTATCCGCTTTCAAGTTGCTGTCGCAATAAAGACTTTCACCAGCGGCCCCTGCCATCTCAGGTCTATTATACTGGGGTCTATAAGAAGTAAAGTGCACATCTGAAAACACCACCCATATATTATTGCTTGTACTAGGAGAAATAAGACCTGGCTGTGTCCTATGCATGCCCACACCATACATATTTCCAGAGCGTGATCCGAGGACATGTATTCTCAGGCTGCAATATCTTTTTCGCTGGTTTTGCGTTGCCGCAGGAGTTGTGTGCAGCATAACCGGAGAGTGTACGATGTCAAATAGACAGAAAATCATGATTGCTGCGGCTAATCCAAACTTCAACTTTGAGTTGAACTTCGAAACTTCAGGTAACTTCCTCAGGGGAAATTTGCGAAGAAAACTTCAATACAAGTATGAATGGGAGGCGTAAACTCAGAGTGCACATTCATGAAGCAAGCATGATTCTTTAGTGAAATATAAATTTATACACACCAGCGCGGCGGGTATTTCTCATGAGGAACCTGGTTTCTCGGGCCAAAGGAAAAAAAAGGTCACGACCCTTCTAATTGCCCCATCTACAAGTAGAATGCAACTTCACGGGGTATGGAATGACTGGAAACCTACAGTTGGATTTTGAATATGGTCTATCTGTAGAACATGCACTTGCACCAGAACGGCTATTCTAAGTAAATCAGCTAGGGTAATAGTGTGGGTACCGGCCGGCGGGGGTTTCGTGAGAAACTGGGTTCACCAAGAACAAAGCCAAATATTGTGGGGATTCCATGAGCAATAGAATTATCCCAGCGCGCACTATAGTTTCAACTTGCATTTGACTTTGGAGATGGCCAGGTTCCATATACTTAGTTCCTATTTCTTTTCAACAGATTTGTATATCAACGATATTGTGGCAAACCATACCGGATAGCTCATAATCGAGAGTCTGTGCCTAGGGACAGTTCTAACCCCAGGTAAAGGCTCTTGGCGTTTGCTTGGCGTGAATTGGAAAGACCGAAATATTTGATGCTACAAATTCCTACAATTGATCAATCAGTGCCTCATCCTTGATTACTTGCTCGTTCAACTCTGTACGCAGATGATTCAACGCATGCCAAAGGGCGTTGCAGTCTCGACGACTCCACGCGTTTACTGCAACGCGCCTCGATCGGTAAGTCAACCGCGACATCTTGGATTTATTTTCTATGGCAAAACTTTATTGACACTGGCCCGTGCTGCATGGATAACAGTCTGCGGGATACATGCATCTCGTTAGCCGATGCATCATTTTCTGCAGCGCGCCATAGAAGAGTAAGACAAGGAGAATGACACCTGCACGCTGAGGTGCGTCCATCCTTTCCTTCAAGGTCGATAACTGTTGATCACAACCTCACTGAAAATTCCAGACATCTCCACCGAGCTGCGGAGACCGCCTCTCCTAATCAAGCAAAATCAGTACATTTGACTTGTGATAAAGATGACACAGGAAACAGCACAAATCACCCAGATTCCTGTGACCCAGCTACAAACAGCCCCCACGGTCTTAAGGTCCGTGCGCGCGTGGACAGAGCAGGCGACGGAGAGACTTGGAGTTGGAGAGACGAAGCGACTCGAGATATTAAGTTAAATTGTAGTTCATCGAGGACTGTCCGCCACTTGGAACCCCAGCAGGCTAATTTACAGCCAGGCCACGGAGGTAGGTGACCGGTCAAGCCGTTGTCGCATGTCTCGAGCCTTGTCTCAAAGAAAGATTATATCCATTTTAGATATATGCGACAAGCTTACGGATACAAAGAGCAGGAGCAAACGGTGAGAATAGAATACCAGGAAGTAAATCCGCCCAAAGACAAGTGCAAATGCGCAAGGCGTTGATTGAATAAAGATGAACGGCGCCCTCGCCCGTGAATAATCGCCGGCATGAAGGACAAGATAGAACATCCTCATCCAATGGCCACCCCTTCCAAAGCACGACAGCGCGCAAGACGAGTAAAAACGGGTGGAAGGAAGAAGTCCAGAAACGATGGAATACCGAAGACACCTGATACACGTTGCATGTTGAAATAAAGGTAGCCGCGGCCTTTACTCGGGATGTAGCAGAAGACCCTCGCAAACGCGCAGGGGATTCATTGAACAACTACGGCTTAAATACAAAAAAGGCAAGAACTAATTAGTACGAATAAGGCGTGATTAGAGCTATAAACGGCGTAGAAAAAACGGAATGAAAGTGGCGACGGCATTCTGTGAAACATGAAGTCGAACGCCGTCAATGACAGCGAGCGGGCGGCCTCGAAATTCCAACATTGCAACACAAGTCAACGCCTCCCAAATCAGAGGAAAGCCCCTCGCAAACGCAAACGCAAAACAAGTACAATGGTAAGGAGAGAAAACCTAAGCCCCAGATAGAAAGAAAAAAAGAAGAAAGAAACTCACCACCAACGCCCGCAGCGCGAGCTACCAGTTGCACTTGAACCTGGAGAGGCCAACAATTAAAGTAAGTATTCTCCTCGGTAGGTGCTGGATGAAGGATTGAGGTAAGATGGAACTTCCAAAAGAAAATGGGGAACAGAAATGAGTAGGTGGGAAATGAGAGGGGGTGAGGCGAGGCAGCCGCGTCGCTGACGTAGTGCAGCGGCGAGGCATGCGCATACCCCTATAGCACTGTAGAAGGTGGAACGGCGTGTCCGTGGTTGGTCCGCGGCACCAAACGCGGTGCGTGCGGCGGAATGTCGCGCCGACGTAGAGCAAGTTTGGTTCAAGTTCAAGTGAGATATTAGCAAGATATTAGTGAAATATTAGTTGCGCATGAAGAAAATAAAGCGGAGAAGGCCGACGAACGGCAGAGCCTGCTACTTTAAAAAAAAGAAGGGGCATTGAATTGTTTCGGCCAACTGGCAACTGCTAGAATGCTTGTATTGGTAGAGAACTTACAATGTAATCTAACAAACGAGGTACGAGTTAGATCTGTTGAAGCGTCTGTCTAGGAGAGACTAAATGTAATCCTAATTTAGCTGAATGACTGTGCGTCACAACTTCGCAAGTGAAGTTATGGAAATTGATATAAATCATGATTGGGCAGAAATTAGAATGTCTCGCTTGCTTAAAAAGTCCAAAGGCAAGAGCTGCTTGAAAGCTTTTTCGATGGGTTTATCACCTCGGGCTCAGGTTCCCGCTTAGGGAGTCTGGGATTTGCGGTTGGTTTGCAGAATAGCATGAGTAGTACCATGGGTTCCCGAAGGCTCTGTCGAGGTTGGTACATTTTTCGACGTATATGTGGTTGATCCAGAAGACAGGGAAAATAAATATAAATTTGGTCGAAAAGCAGAGAAAAACATGCTTTGGAAGGAAATCTGTCTCTGAATATAAGATCTCAAAGGAAATTACAGCTGCAGATGGTCTCAGTGAAAGTTGCATGCAACTCATGAGGTCCGGTGAGTTTTCTGTCAGCGTCGCGGCAGTCCCTCTGCACAATTTTCGGCGTCTTTTGTATTAAAGTATGCGCCAGTGGTGATTTGGGTTGTATGTGTTGCCAATTTGGTGTTCCGCACATGTGTAAATTTCTACCTTTTACCTCAGTTGAGTTCAAGTCCTGGGCCATGTCAAGGTCGTCAGTTTTTGCTAGGGCTATTCGGAGTAGACTCGAACCAGTCGCTACTGTAAAATGAGCAAAGATAATCGTTTGATCAAAGATGTAGCGACTGGAATCATTTAACCGTAACCAAGTACGGTCGGAGATTGCCGAGAATAATAAAATAACTCTGCCAAAATTTCGACGAGCCTAGGACAAAGTTCTCCGTTTTGCACAATTGAACTGGCACTTGTGTCAAGCTCAAAATTCTAAGAAACGTGATGTTTTCAGATTTCTGAGGAGTGTGCCGCTCATCCCATAAATCAGCATTCTTTGCTCACTCGGCGTTTACCGGGAGACACGTGAAAAGTGGCTGTGCCACTCCCCTCATCTGCCTGTGGCGCACATTCTGCGGTCCAGAGGTGAGGAGAGTACATAGTGGTAAGATAATTCACTCGCTCTATGGTATAATAGTCTCAGGGGTGTCTTGTAGGTGAAGTGGGGGCCCACCAGCTATTTTAATCACGGATTGATCGACTGTCATCAATCTTAGAAAAAATCGCTACTGGCTCGAGTCTATATTCGGAGGGAGGACTCCCTATTAATATTGCGAGTGCGATCTAGATGTGTCGGACTTGGGCGTCGGTTTCCAAGTTTATGAAATGTGAGATTCTGTGGATTCCGAGGGTTATTTACCTTAGGAGATCGTTAATCATTGTTGGTAGAAAGCTCACCAGTCTGAAATTCCTCTGCAATTATTGCCCGATTTGAGGTGCTTTGGGGGACGGAGTTTGGCCCGAGATGTTAAAAATATTTTTCATGGCGCTGCCGCTTGCGCCGCGCAAGCAGTTGCGCGAGGCGGATGGGACTGAAGAGGTTTGTTCTGAGTCAATATCCATGGTCACCGGTAGCGCTCGAGTTCTCTTTTTCATTTCGAGCGCGTCGAGAGGTTCGTGAGCTTGAGGGAGGAACCTGAGTGCTTATCAACCGCTGTCGTCAATACCATCGAGAGTCAGGATTCTGTTGTTCTCCTCATTTGGTAAAGCAGCGGTAGAGACTTCACAAAGTTATTGGCAAGATATTCCGGGACTCGGTGCTTCTGTCGCAGATCCACACTTATAGTGGTTTGGTGGGAGAGCATATCGAGACGTTCGAATTCGTTGCGAATATCTTCGCTTGAATGGCACTGAATTGCTTGTAGGCGAAAGGAGCAGACCAAGAACAGAATAGCATGACATCAATGGCGAGTAGAAAAATGGGATATGGCATGCGTTGAAGCGGCAAGAACACTGGAGGAAGGAGTGCTGGAAAAAAAGGTGCTTACACCAAAAAATAAAATGAAATAAGGACTGAGGTGCTACACCGAAGCGCCTAAGGATATCACTGCTGAATCAGCGCGGTTCAGTACTAGCGCTTCCCCTGCAGCGCTGCTACGTTCAGCATCAGCACGAGCACTCATGGGTGCACAGCCCAGCTGGACTGAGAATGTGAATCGTAGGCGCTCGCAAAACGCGGCGCCCCATTTCCGGATGGAAAAGAGAGGGTTGGTACTAAATGTTAAAGAGCAAGGACCGGTCAAACAAGGCTGCGACAATTATGTAGCCTTCGCAATAATTTTACCGTTGTACGAGCGCCAACGCGTCGCCGCCGCTGAAGAACGAACACGGTCAACGGGAGGGGGAGGTGGAATTCGGAAGGGCGGAGTTCGGAAGGGCGGAATTCGGGAGGGCGGAACGAACGGGTGATCAGGAAAGTCACGTTTCACACCAAGAAAATAGAGTGTACAGAAAAGGAGACCACGTGGCCACAGAGGATCTTGATGGGATCATAATAAAAGCTCAGGACAAAATTCGGACATGAAAGGTCAAAACAAAGAGGGACAAAAATATGAAATGCAAAGAGGGTAAAAAAGAAAATACAAATGACCCGGCTAAAAAAACACGAAGACAGCATAAGGCAGAAAAGAGAGCAGGAGAAGAAAAGCAAGATTAGGAGGGTTAGGGTAAGGTCACGTTTCAAAGTAAAGTTAACCCCTACAAATTTCTTGGGGGAAACGATACCCAAGAACGAGTCTAAAATTAAAATTTTAGGACTCGTAATCTGGCGACAGATTAGATTGCATCGGATCCGATTAGATAGCTTGTGACGCGCAGTGAGTCACGTCAACCAACCTTTCTTTCACGCCTTCATCGGCATTTTTGTGATTATGGAGGCACATCCATCCGTAGGCTTTCTGCCTCTTCTGCGCATCTTTTTTGACCGCCCTCAAGTATCAAGCACTGGCCCACGTTCTCCCAAAATATCCCTGCGCCGCCGGATGCTTATTCCAGGCCTACAATGATATACTTCTCGGTGAGATTGCCCTGTGATGTCCTTGAGGCCATGCCAACTCTGACCTGATTCTTCTTCCGCTAGTCCAACAGTGGTCCGACGTCGAGGTAGTCGACCTCGAAGGTGTCTCCCGGGCAGCAATAAAGGGCAAAAAGCCAAAAACTGTGAGTATCGGGTTACTCTGACTTCGCCATATTTAATTAGTGTTTGTGCCAGGACACCACATTGTACGTCGTTCCCTGCTCATTAGCAGAGACCTTGTCATTTTCTTGGTTTGTAAATTTCCCATGTACCGCGACTGCGCTTTCAATTTCCCTGCTCTTTAGGTTAATAACTGCCTTCACGTTGCTCTCGGATCCCCCGGAGATATACTTGGCCATCACCTCCGATGATGCCTCCCTCGTCTACTACAAAATCAGCCGCGGGTTCGTCAAGCCGCAGGTCTAGCTCCTAAAATATTGGCGTACCGGAACCCATCACTCCACTCGCTGCAGACGGGACGCGCCATCTTTTCTTGCGATTTAAGCAATCGTCGACCTTTCCGTCCGCTTTTTCTTGTCCTATACGACTTGTAGCGACCTGGGCTACCCCTTAAGCCTTCATTCGGCCCTGCTGAAGAGGCATGTACATATCTGTTGTTTTTGGATCTAAATCGAGTCTCCAATGTCATATCAAGAGCCGGTTCAGCAAGGAAGCGCCCATGACGCCGGCAAGAACAGGTCTTTCGGTTGACACCGCTGATCGTGATAAGGCCTTGACAAGTAGTTGCTGATTCCCCTGCTCAGCTGGGCGGAGGCAAGTTTCAGGAAACCGCGCCGCTTGTTGCGTGCAATTGGAACCATATGACTGAACGTTTATGAACAATCCTTCCTTTCCTGACCTCGATTCTCCTTTGGATGACTGCTTTCTCCACTGCTACTTGTTCTTCGATGGTTCACATTAGGCGCGTTCTACTTGCCTTTTTCTTCTGCGCATCCGAATGTTCTGACACGGGTTTCAAGTAGGGAACGTCAAGAATGGACTGAAGCCGACAAAGAAAGGCGGATGTTGGATTTATAAATAACCTCCTTCAAGAGCCAGACTTATACGGCATGAGTTTCACCACTTAATATCTCCGTCCTTATTGAAGAACACCGCCGTCCTCCCCTCCTTCTCTAAAACGGCTTTTACGATCACCATGCATCCATTCGCAGGGTCCTCCGTCCCTGTGTACTTGTTCAAATTTGTCTTGTTGAAACCTAGCACACATAAATGAGTTCCCGGACAGTCGGACGGCGACGGGGACGGTACTTACCGGGACAGATGCAGACAATACGAATTCCGGAGCCCAGCTGCTCCTCCTGGACCGCCCACTGCACTGTCAAGCTGTTCAACGCCTCCTTGGACGACGAATACGCGAGGGCGATGGGCGGCGCGGGCTTCTTCGTATACACGTCTGAATCCATGGAACCGAGCCCGGACGAAATGTTGACGATCGCGCCCCCGTTATTGATCAGCGGGCGTATGGCCTTCGTTACGGCCACCGTGCCAAAGATGTTCACCGTGTATACCTGTTGAAAATCCATTCCGAAGATGGCGGCGCTGAGGAGGGAGATTAGGACGAATGAAGGGTCCGAAATCCAGTTCAAACTGACTTGTTAACGAGCACGTCTAGTCCCGGGAGGTTCTGTGCTTTCAAGTAGCCTTGGATGAACGCGTGCGCGTTCTTGACCGAGGCGGCGTCGGTGATGTCGAGCCGGACGGGCACGGTTGTGGAGGAGGCGTGGACGTCCGATTTAAATTCTGCCAGGGCGTCGTCGGCTGCGGAGATCTTGCGGGAACTTTAAGGGTTCAACGTTCAGCATCTTGCCGGTCGCCGGGGATCGGTCCGACTCACCCATGAACACCAGAACATTCGGCGTTGCTGCCAACTTGTGCATGGTGCGCTGTCCCAAACCTAACTCTCGAATTTGGCCAGAGTAAGTGGAAACTTGATATGAGCGCACCTTGGTTAGAGCCCGTGACGAAGATGCTGCGAATGCTAGCCATGATCTGTATGTGTTGAAGTTGAAGCCCAAATTTCGAACTCGAGTGCGCTTTTATGTATTGCGAACTTGTTCTTTTATATCTGCACAGTGCAAAGGAGGCTTTGCAGTCGTCGGTGACGAAAGTTTCTGACTGACAAATGGTTGGCAAAAAACAGCGAAAAGATGCGAGCGATAGCAACTGGGTACCTCAGGATATTTGTCAGATTCTTGGTTCCAGATTGAGGGGAGTCGGAGGGACCAGGTCTCATCCGCGTAATTGTCCGTCTGTCCGAGTTGCTTGCTTATATGTAAATCAGATTCACGATACCATCCAAGCGACCCTACACGAAGAAGAGGAGCTTTCTTGTCGGGACTCGGTACATTACACACGGAACGGACGGGTCGACTAAGCCCGCCTCTGCAACGCGTCATCGGGGATATCTCTCTGGAACGTGGCAAGAGAGTTACGCGTCGAGGGAGGCCGTATTTCGCGACGGAATTTCAAACTCCGATTCCACATCACTCCAATCCGACGCTCGTGATGGTAACAAGTGGCTTCGGTGGAACTCGAACGTGGATATTTAAGGAATAGTACTACTAGTCACCCAAAACTATAGCCCCCAAAAAACATGGCAGTAGGGATCACCCCCAGGAGTTGCATTGTCCTAGTCATTCCGAGTCAGACCTAGATCTTGCCACTGTGAAGAGGCTGCCAGGAAAGGCTAGGATTAAAATGAAGCAGAGAGTCGAAAGAAGGAATATTAATCTCGGCCGAAGATATATTTGGCATGTTGGGGCTGGTTTTGAAAAAAGAAAAAAACCTGCCCCAAGTCCTACATCGACCCTACACGAGCGCTGAGCTGCAACATCCGATCGGATGAAACACTGAACCAGGAACCACCGGAGGAAGAACCAAAGTTGGACTGTATAAATATCTTAAAGCACGAATAGGGGTATGTAATCATCAACCGATATCCAGATTGTCCGCGACGTGAGGCAGGTTAGGAAAGACTCAATTCCAATTCCGATTCCACAGGAAGCCGGTGAATGTACGACAGACAGCATACAGTGTATCTTACAGCACATACACTCGGGCCCATGATGAAGTGGGTATTATGCCGCCACGACGGCCAGGTAAACGAGAGTGAGAATAAAGAGAGTGGGTAATAGTGACAGCGTTCATTCATCAAACTATGGTCCAATCTAGTATACCCATTAGAGGGCAAAGGCGCCGGCGATGAGGCCGCACGCGACGAGAACGACAGCGGGGGCGCTGATGGCGAAGGTGGAGCGGGCGCCGCCGGTGGTGCTTGACTGGGCCGGGGCGCTGGAGGTGTTGGAGGGGGGGGCGGTCTTGGTGACACCGAAGGCGGAGTCAGACGTCGGCTTACCACTGCAGTGAAAATAATGGCAATCAGTAGGTGCACGGAGGAGAAAAGGATATCGACTGACGTTGTGGACCCCTGGGAGGTGCTGCTGGCCTTGGAGGTGTTGGAGTTGGATTTGCTCGACGGCCTGGCGGTGGACTTGTTGGAGATGGTAGTGGAGACGGTCTGCGAGACGGCGCCGATGGAGAACTCGGAGCTGGAGGCGAAGATAGTGTTGACGTTCGAGATGTCGACGAATGTGATCGTGTAGCCATCGCTGCGGGGACATGAGCATGGAAAAGCGGTATGGAGGGGACCGGACTTGCGCAGCGGGAACATTGGGTAGGTGGGCGGTGACAGTGCCAACCGAGGCATCAACGGTGGTTGCGATGGCCAGAGCGTCGTGCTGCGAGGCATGATAAGACTGCAGACAAGATTGAGTGTTACAGACTCACAAACGAGGGGTGGTTGAGTTCGATACTGAACACGCCGGATCTGTCGGACTTCAGGATCAGCGTGTGACCGGATACTTGCTTGCGACGAAACGTACGGGTCGTCGGCGGCAGTCGTCCAGTTGATAGTAACGTCACCCTCCGACACAGTGTTCCCGGAAATGGTGGTGATAGTCAGCGCAGACGCAAAGGGAGCTGCGAAGGCGAGGATTGCACTAAAAAAAAACATGGGGAAAAAACGCAGATGAGCGAGGATTTGGGTGCTTCAGGTGGGAGGCTGACCAGAGCTTGAACATGGCGAACATTTTAAGAGGATATGTGGGAGATTAGTTGGGCTAAGGAGGAGGAGGAGGGGGTAGGAGATGGGCGTAGGAACGAAAGAATCGGTGACAGGTTCCACGTGAGACTCCCAATTGAGACTCCGACAGAAGATGACATATATGTCACACTGTGCCGGGCAAAATACGATGCAATAGCCTGCAATAGCAAGTCGTACACCGCATCCACCGCCACCGAGACTAAACCTTACTTCCCGCTTCCCTATTCGGGTTCTAAGCTTCCTTCCCCACAGGAACGAGGGTCATTTCGGCAGAAGAACCGGGGGGGGTGACATTGTAACAAACATGAAACGTGTAAACACAAGAAAACATACCCCTTGCTACTTCCGAACGGCGAAAGTTTCCTCAAAATTATTTGAATTTGGAACAGCTTAGAGAAGAAGGACCACCGTATTCTACATAAAGAGCTTTGAATATCACACCGAAAAGATCAACAGGCTGCCCTTTTAGGACTTCTGACAAACTTGAGTGTTAGGTTTTCCGGCGGAGTTAGAGACGTCCACTTCTTTTATTCAAAAGGGCTTCGGTGATCTCGGATGCTCTTCTTTCTGGCTGGTGGAGACAGGCAGACAGCTTGAATGAATGTGGAGGCGTTGGGGGGGGCCAGGGCGGACTCGGCGGAGCACCTACTGTACCGGCTAGCAGTCTAGGACTGGAGGTCTTGCGTTGTGGGCTCCTCGATGGGGTGTCCTCGCGCCCGCGCAAGGTCCACTCATGTCGGCACTTAGGCAGCTTGAATGAATGTGGAGCCGTTGGGGCGGCCACGGCGGAGCACCTACTAGACCAGTTAGCAGTGTAGGACTTGAGGTCTTGCGTTGTGGGCTCCTCGATGGGGTGTCCCCGCGCCCGCGCAAGGTCCACTCATGTCGGCACCTCTGGGCTAGGAAAATTGTGGGGATCGGTGACATAGATGGAGTCGAGTGGACGGTGGCGGTCCTCGGAGTTTTCATACATGCGAGGCTGTTGGGGAATACATAACCCATGGTTGCGGTGACGCTCTACAGTGAATCCTATACGTTCTGACGTTCGCCCCCTTCCTTTAATTCGTGCCCAAGACAGTTTGGAGGCCCGCGTGCTTCATCTTGACGCCGATCTCGAATAGGTAGTCAAGACACTAAACAAAGGTTAGCGGGATGAACGAATGTGAACCAAAAAATAATAATGACCTCTGCTTGGGTCTTCGCCTTCTCCCAGTCGGGTCCTTAAAGGAGGGTCAGCCGTCGTTCTGCTAGTGATTAAAGATGGTACGAACCCCAGACATAGACGCCGTGTCGGCGGACGAGGATGCCGGCGGCGTCGGGATAGCGGACCATGGCCTCCGCCATGCTGTCCTTGAGGTCCTCCTCGTTTGGCGTGTTCTCGATGATGGGGAGCTCGAGGGTGTCGAGGTAGGACAGGGTCCGCCCGACGCCGCCGACGCGCACGCCTTTGATCATCTGCAGAGTCATAAGAACGCTGGCTAGTAGTCAAGATAGCTAAGTAGGCAAGTACCTCCTGCGCAGACGTGTCATCAACGCTAATCGACCACAAAATAACTATACACCTACTTGGTGCGAAATCGAGAAGGTGGGCCCGTCCCAGAGGAGGGTGGCCATCACTGCGTGCTGCGAATGCGTGTGGATGCAGCTCCCGGCGTCGCGCAGATCGAACGCGTTCCAGAAGAGCGGCGTGCACGCGGACTCCTTGAGATTGCGCGCGGGGCGCCGGAGAAATACGCGGTCTGTGTGCGGCGAGGGGGCGGCCTGGGGGAAAGGGAGCACGAAGATGTGCTCCGCGAGCATGCGCTCTTTCTGGACGCCCGATGGCGCGATGTAGACCTTATCGCTGGCGAAGCTGTGAGCCTCGAGTACGCGTAAAGAGATGCCACAACGCTTACCCCACGCGTATGCTGATTCCTCCGCCCGTCCCGGTGACCCATCCCAACTGGAAGACGTGTTAAAGAACGTCGAATGAGGTGCTGCTTCAAAGTACCTGGTAGAAGTTGCGACACAGTTCGGGGATCAGATTCGCAGGCTATTTTCATGTTCTGAGGAGAGCCAAGAAAATGGACCGAGAGGTCATACGTGGAGAGGGTCGTCCGAGAGTACCAGAGAGTCCGCATCTTGTTTATCGGGGAGAATCGTCGACATAACTGAAGCTTTAGATGATGGTCGATCGGAAGAAAGAAAATACGATCGGCGACGAAGCCTAAAGAGGCTCGTGACCCTAATGGGGGGTTCTTTCCTACCAGCCATGTCTGGCTTCAGAATCATCGCTGATACTTCGGGGACGGTCCGTCAGGCAGTCAGCGACAGAACGCAGTTTCTACGGACCATTTCCCATATTTTCTCCCACCCTTCAAGTTTCTCTTGAAATATCACCCGCCTTGGAGTTCGATACCTCTTCTGCCCTCATGTTCTCTCCGTGGCTTGAATTCGGACTCGTTCTGTCCGTTTCCTTCTCCTCTACTCTTGCTCTAAAAAATGGTGTCGGTGTCACTCCCGCGATGGGGTGGAATCCTTACAACGCCTTTCTGTTAGTCTGGTGTCCGTGGGGCCATCTCGTCTCTCGCTGATTCAAGGGAACAGATGCGACACGACCGAGGCGCAGTATCACACTGCGGCCCAAGCCTTGGTGAGCTCTGGACTCAGCGCCCTAGGATATAAGTACTTCAATCTGTACGCAAATTTAGCAACCCCTCTTTTACTTCAAAATTATTTAAGCTTGCCCCGTTGGCAGCGACTGTGGCTGGCAAGGCACAGTGCGCGACTCGGCCGGGAAATTTACTTGGGACACTAGAATCGCAAGTCGCTCTTGTTCTTATGAGCTCTTCGTATTAATTAAAGGACATGCAGTTACCATCCGGACCAGCAGCTCTGGGAACATTCGTGCATAATCTGGGTCTCAAGTTCGGAGTTTATTCTGACGGGTAAGCGAACCACCGCCAGTGTTGTTCGTAAAACTCAAGCCCCGTTGTAGAGGCGTCTTTGCCTGTGACTTTGTCGGCGGAACGGCCCATTATCTTGGCTCCTTAGGCCACGAGACCTCTGATGCGGCGAGCTTCGCGAGCTTTGGTGCAGATTATTTGAAGTACGACAACTGCTACGCGGTCAATAGCACCGACTTCGTCGACTTCAACCCGCCCATTGCCGTATGTTCCAATTTTCACAGCTGAGCTCATACGTTCATCTGATTTTTTATTCCGTAGATCGAGGTAAAATCAGATTATTATTTTTTCTGGCAAGCAACTGACGGTCGCATGCAGCCTCATTATATCACCATGCGGGACGCGTTGGCCGCAACCGGGCGGCCGATCCTCTTTTCCGCATGCGAGTGGGGTGTCCAAGATCCAGCTCGGTGGCCCGCAAGCGCCGTCGCCAACTCGTGGAGGATTTCGTGAGTCCATAAAGAACCCATCCCTTCCACTGAACTGAGTGGATCCAATCAGCAACGACATCGGTCCGCCCGCAAGCTGGGACAACCTCTTCCGAATAATGAACCAGGTCGTGCCGGTAACGCAGTTCGCGGGCCCCGGAGCATTCAACGACTTGGACATGCTCGAGGTAGGGAACACCGGGTTGACAGCCACGGAACAGCAGACGCACTTTGCGTTTTGGGCCGCGGTCAAGTCTCCGCTCATCGTGTCGACGGATTTGACCAAGATCTCCGCCCAGGCGCTGGCCATTCTCAAAAATACGCGGATTATCGCCGTGAACGTATGTACGCTTTCTTTTTCGACTTGGGCTTCGTGACGGATGGCCAAATAGCAAGACGCTCTGGGCAAATCTGTCGCTTTTAAACGTCGCTACACAAATGACCACGATGTTTGGAGCGGACCTTTGGCAGATGGGTCGACTGTGGCAGGTTTGTTTCGTTCAATTGTCACTGGTAAAATCAACGAGATACTGAACTGGCTAAAGTTGTCATCAATTGGCAGAATTCTTCTCGATCAGTGACGTTCAACTTGGCCGATGTGGGATTTTCGTCTGCTACCGCCACGGATTTGATCAGTGGAGCCTCGCTGGGAAAACTCACTACATCGTAAGTCGCCGTCGCTTCAATTAATTTCGCAACCTGTAGTTGAACCTCCTGTCCCTTAAGGTTCACCTCAACCGTAGCGGCGCACGGCGTGGTCGTTCTGAAGCTCACAGGCGGAAGTCGCAGTCACCGCTCCGACGTTCACCTTCTACGCCGCCACATCCGGAACGCTCGCCGGTGGCGCCGCGGCCCGCGTTGTCAATTCGAACGTCACGGTTGTTGGCTTTGTCGGAAACGGCGGGACGCTCACGCTGTCGGGCGTAGACGGCGGCACGGCGGGCGGCACCAAACTGCTCGCGTTCGACTACATCAACGGGGACTTTGTGTTCTCCAACACCGCCTGCTCGAACTGCCGGAACACGTTCGTGAGCGTTAACGGTGGGACCGCGGTGCAGGTGCAGATGCCCATTTCTGGCCAGGTTGGTGTTTCGGGATTGTTTTATTTTACTTACGACGGGCACTGATATGGCGCTCGTTTCTTAGAGCTGGGACATCCTGCTCTCGGGGTACTTGGTCTCCCTTCCAGGGTTCAAAGCCGGCAAAACGAACACGATCACGCTGTCCAACCCCAGCGCTTTCGCGCCGGACTTTTATCGTGTTGGGGTCGCGGTATAAGTTCACAATTCCTCTTTTGTTGTATGCACGTACATCTGTAGGACAGGTTCTCAAATTGAATGTAGTCAAGGGAAGTAAATTAATCAGTTGCCCTCATCTCCTCGACGCACCTTCCTGCTCTCCAAGCCCCAGCCGAGCGCCGCAACGCCCGCCGCGCCGGCAAAGCACGTCCCCACGTAAATGATCATCGTCTCGAACCGTCCACTGGCGACGTCGAACCCGAGCCGCTCGACGCTGCTCCGCCAGATGGGCTGCATGTACAGCTTGGCCGAGATGGGCGCCGACACAATGTTGCCGATCCCGCGGGAGAACATCAGGTAACCTAGCAGGGTCGTAGCGATGATGGGGTCTTCCTCTGTGTCAATAGCTTTTAACACTCGAATAATGGTTCTGGGGGGGATGCGTACTGGCGAGGGGGCGGACGAAACCGGTCCAGAGGCTAGTCCACCCACTTGCGATTGTCCCGTACACGATTCCAAATGCGAGAAGGCCCGCGAATGAGTGTGAGAGGACGCCCCATAGGATGAACGTGACGAGGGAGGTCATGAGGAGGGTCGCTGACGCGAGGATCCAGGGGTTGAACTTGTCGACCAGGAAGCCCATGGACAGACGGCCGAGGATCGCTGCAGCTGCAGGAGGATCGGGTTCGAATTTCGAAATACACACAGATCGAAGGAAACGTACCGTTCACCATCGACAGTGTTATTGCTGATTTGGAGGAGCTGACATGCAGATCACTGGCGAATGCTGCCAGAGGTGAGTCTTCACCTAGCATAACGGTTGGGCACGACATACTGGGTAGGTACACAACCGGGACAAAATACGCAAAACCTGAGGGTGGTTGAGTAATCGCAAGAGAAAAGTAAATTAAAACCTTGAAGGGTGTTGACGACGAGGACAATCGCAAAAGAGCGATGTTGCATCCAATGTGCTGCTCCTCGTGGTGCAGGCCCACGGGGGACGCGAGTCGGGGGGAGGCGGCCTTTGATGAAAGGCACGACGAGCAGCAGTAGGACTGTGATGGATATCGCCAGTATACGGAGAGTTTTGGAGGACCCGTACGTTGATATTAAAGTCGGTAGTATCAAGGGGAGCACTAGGCCACCTGTAGCCGTACCTGAAAACAGACGGATTGGGACTGCCTCGATGAATCGATAAACGAACATTCACCTGCAAAGAGGATCCCATTCGCCAAGCCCCTGCGAGCGACGAACCATTCTGTCATGAAGGAGATACACTGTGCGTAAAGCAAGGCTTAATGCAAGATGAGAATCACAGCCACTGTATATGGAATGGCTTACATCCCCCGACAGCGTACATCACCCCTTGCAGAATAACTAGTTGAAATACCTGGAGAAATGTTGGATTTAATATTTCCCATTGCGCAGACTTTACTTTGGTTGCGTAGCTTGCGCCGAAGAGGGCCCCAAAACAGAGAAATACCCCGAACCACATTGAAGGCCGGCGCAGGCGCGGATAACGAGCAATAATCGGATTTACGACAGGTCCTGAAGCAATGATTGGAATTTTGTGGATCAAAAACTGAAGTTGAATATTTACCAGAACAATAGGTGATTCCAGAGGACAGCGTTCCGATGAGCGGGAGGAGAGAAGCGCCATCTTGTGAGGCATAGCGTTCATCCTCGAGATAGGCTGCCGGATGATAATCAGCGGTATCAACTAGAATCGCGATGTCTATTTACCATCTAGAAAAACTCCGTAGGAATTAGGGAGTCCCCAAACGACGGACCCCACACAGAATGCAGCTGCCAACTTTCACAAGTCAGGAAAACGGTAGAATACTGAGGATAGATGCCTATGATATCGATGCGCGTACGAAAGACCAGGCGCCCCATCCATCATCGACAGGAGGCAGAGCGGATTCGCTCACGTTGCCAGTAGTAGAGGCGGGGTCGTGGATTGAAGATGCTGTTCCGCTGGAGATTACTGACTCAGAGACGGTGAACACCGTCGACGTCGATACAGGAAGTGGCACGCGAGACGCAAGCTCAGCGTCAATGGCTGCATCCTGGATATGGGATTGATACGTTGTACGAGTCATTGTGGTTTGCTATGGGTGTCATTCACTCCACGCGCTGAAGTCGGCTTCTCCCGTTGTCGGGATTTAATTGTAGACCGGGCTTCCTTTTTAGGCTGGCTCGATAGGAAAAAAAAGACCGCCAACTACGCTTGTATAGTCTTCGAATGGGCCTTCGAGGATTCGATGGGCATTGAGGGCGAGGTCTGCGGAGCCATTCCGAACCCGAAGTTCCCGCAAATTATCCAAAATCCGTCGTTGCTACACTACAGAAAGCTCTCGTTTCTAAAAAAAGGAATAATGAAATCCTTTGGTGGCGGCCTGTCGTTCCGGGTGCTGAGTTATACATTGTACAATGAGCGGCAAGTTTCCGAAGGCTGAAGATGTAATTGTTCGAGCAGTCAGTCGCAGGATGCGGATGTGATCTTCGATAAACACTCACTTTTAAAGGTTGGGCAGTGACTTGACTTGCAGAGGGTCCAGGCTCCGATGAGGCGCATTCTATTATATGTCAGGGACTTGGTGCCAAACATACTTCGTATCGACTCACAGAGCCGTTGTCGGAAGAAGGGTCGCTATTCAATGAATTCGAATTGCCAGTCGACTTGGTTGGCATCGGCAATACATCGTGTGTGTCCTGGTGATGGTAGGTCTCCAGGCGGAAAACGACGGACTGCGAATTGTCGGTTCGGTGACTCGGGTTGACTTCTGTTACAGCGGCCCGTCGAGGAACGCCGAACAAGAAATTGGCGAGGATTGTGAGGGTGTAAGCTCGACCTTGGCAGAAGAAAGCGAGGTTGAAGCCTGGGTAGGGCAAACATGATGCAGTGTCTGAATGGCTAGAAGTGAGGCTTACCGACTGCGCCCCTCACGAGCATTAAAAGAGCGGTCAATGTAAAGGCTGCGACGATGATACCCGATGTCAGGATGATGACTGCAACGCGGCGAACCAAACTGTCAAGACATGTCGGTACGTATGGTTTTTGTTTCAACCAGAACATGAAAGCCACAGTGGTCTTACGTGTGCGCGGAACGTCCGGTGATGGTTGAGCTTTCCATCCTGAGGAACTTGAAGCACAGTAGACACGCGATGATGATATCCGTGCCCGCGCACATAGAGGCACCGACTCTGCATGGAGACGTTAGGAAAAAATTGCTGTGGAAGATAAATAATTACATGGTGGTCGTGAAGGAGATTCCGACAGGAGTATTCTGCACTTGAATCAAAGCCGCCGACGCAAACGAGAAGGCAGTCTATAAGTTCCGCATTTGAACGGCCCGAAAGACGGAGGAGAACATGCGTACGTGGACTACAACAAGAGCCAGAAGAAATGCGCCGATGATCCGGTTTTTTGTCCTGGAAGAGGTTGGAACGGTATAGTTTTTGGAAAACGAATTCACCCACAAAGCTAGGTAAAGGTTTAGCATGTAAATCTGCTCTACCGCTGCCGTGGCGTAGGTGGACAGAAGGATGAAGGTAATTGACCACAGCAACTCCCTGGAATTCAAGTCTCCGGCTAGAACAGACAAATACACATGGGAGGACACGCTCATGGTGCAGATGGTATCGAATAGCATAAACGAGGCTACACCGAGCTTGTGCAGGAAAGGCCGAGCGGAGCGCCGACGAAAGTATTCAGCAACCAGGACGATTTCCAAGACATAGAGCATGAGATTGACCCATGACGAGATGAGAAGGACTCTGGGGGGGAATGTCAAGTCGTATTCCGTAGCCAGGGGAAGACATTACGCGTTGAAGGGCACCACTTTTCCCATCCTGTGGTCGCAGTGGGTAGGCGGTGGTGGACGTAGGAAAGAGACCAAAGACGCCGCGGCGAAAACAAAAGATAGCCGAATCTTCAAAGTTACGCGATTAATTTGCATATGGAGATTTCAATTTTCATTCATCTTATCCTATCTTATCGTGAAATACTTACGATATGGTAACACAACTGAACGCATCGAGTCTGATCGAGAGGGACAAAAATATAGTTCTGGGCAAAAGAACAAGATTTTCAGAAATAATTGGCAGGAGCTCCTAAGTCGAATGTCTCACACATTTAAAGATTTTTGATGCGCTTCCAATCAGATTTTCGGCGCCACCCTCGGCGCCCGCGCACGGAAACCGCAAATTTTGGCGCTGATTGAAGTCTCTTGTCAGTGTGGGATCGAAACCATCCAGCTCATTTTTGCAGCCTGGATGAGAAACAGAATAAATAGTTAGCCCAGCCCAAGTCGGTTAAAATCCATCCTCCTCCTCCTTCTCCTCCTCCTCCAGCCCAAGCCCAGGCTTCTTGAATCTTACAACTTGCTATCCTTACCCATCTTTAAATGCATGCTCAAATGTAAAGTGACAACACGGTCACCGTTTGTGCATCAGATACCATTGATCCGCAAGTCCTTTGCTTGGCGCCAGGAACCGCAAAGCCTAAATTCGTGAGACCCTTTTCGAAGTCAGCGAGCTCGCGGAGACGCGGTATTGAAATTTGACAAAAATGGTTCGCGCCAACGATCAGCTAACAACCGCAGATTGGTGCAATATGTAACTTGAAGTCTAGCTTTTATTTTCGGACCTTTTCGTTTGCCTTCCCGAGTTTACTGCAAGTTCCGAAATGGGACCTAGTGGTATTATCCTGATACTCAGTGTGCGGGCGAAATCAGGAAGGTTTTCCGATCATTCCACTGAAAGCGGAAAAAATAATTCACTTTCCCACACTTTCCTGAGCTTTACAAGAGCTTCAGAGGCAAAAAAAAACCCTTGCAATGAAAGTAAGTGAAAAGAACTGCCATTCCACACAAGTTTTGATACCAAAAACATATGTGTTCATGCTATGGGTACTCTTCTTTGTCTTCGAACTGCGAAATATTTAAGAAACGCGTCTGCGCGCAGCTGGCGCGGGTGAACGCGGAAGGCAGAGGGCATTAGTAACACCATGTGAATTGTGATATCTGCCATTCATCGTTTTTGCTCGCTAGTGGCCTCTACCTTTCATTCTGAAGAGACAATTATGTTTTAATTTTTTTTACAGATCTTCAAGAATATTCCTTTGACTTAAGGTGGTTTAGGGATTGAGAACAAGGGCAAAACGTCTCCGCGAGGATAAGGGATATATTCACACACAAATGACTACTGACACAGAATAATGGGTACATATCATTGATATGACAGGAACACTCACGGCGGCGTCCGAGTCCGAGGTGCATTCACTTGCATTGTCATCAGGACAGCAGTTGCGCCGTCACTTGCATAGTCCCGTTGTCCCTTTGTTTTATTTCTTCTTTGTTGTCTAGACTGCATCCATTCAGACGCTTTGACCTCTGAGTACGAAGGAGAAGTGGCGTGGAGCGTGTCTGTGGCTGTCGGTGGCTGGTAACGCGCCAGTCACGTGGTCGTTGCAATCACTTCACTCGAACAACTCAAGATTCGGACGCAGAATCTGATGCCGCCGAGGGTTCTGCCGAGTCAACTCAGCAGAGCGCGGACGGTCGCGCCCTACCCAATTATCAGTCTAAACAATCACGTTGGGGACCTCATATCGAAGCTGGACTCCCGCTGCACCGCGAACTACTTCTTCTCGGTACCCCCCTTCTCCTCCCCAGCTCTTTCGCCCGCTTCTTACATTTTCACCTACCTGTTGGTCTGGTGGGCAGCTCATAATCTTATTCACACCACCAAATGCAAGATTTCAGGAGCTCTGAAAATGTAACCTAAATTTAAACCACATTAAGTACACCTTAAGATGTACCTTAAATAATTTTTTTCAGGACATCTGAAATTGAAGCTGAATACACTAGATTAAGTCACAATTTCAGGAGGTCTGAATCTTCAAATATAAGTAGCAATTTCTCAACAACTGAATTTGCACCTTAAATTATATGTTTCAGTTGTAAATTCATCATGTCTGAAATTAACAATTTAAGTATGCCTGAAACTGAGATTGAAACTACCAGTTTCTGTCACCTCTAAACTGTTCCCGAAACTATCAGTTTCAGGAGCACCGAAACCGGCGCCGAAAACAATAATTTCAGGTGACGCTTTGGTGTGCCCGAAACAATAAGATTCGGGAACAATTTCAGTGGTCCCAAATCTGTGTCTGAAACTCATGGTTTCGGGACACCTGGAATTCATCTGCAGATCAGTGGTAGATCAGCGACGGCACTTACGGACCACATTGTTAACCGGGGTTCAACGCAGAATTTTATTAAAAAACATAGCTAAAAATGTAGCACCAGTGTAATATTGTGCCAACAATATAATCTTGTCAAAAATAGCAGGCTAACGATGTGATCTGTAAGAGCTACCGCTCATCTGCAGATGATCTACTGCTCATCTGCAGATGAATTCCAGGTGTCCCGAAACCATGAGTTTCAGACACAGATTTCTGAAATTGTTCCCGAATCTTATTGTTTCGGGCACACCAAAGCGTCACCCGAAATTATTGTTTTCGGCGCTGGTTTCGGCGCTCCTGAAACTGATAGTTTCGGGAACAGTTTAGAGGTGACTGAAACTGGTAGTTCCAGTCTCAGTTTCGGGCATACTTAAATTGTTAATTTCAGACATGATGAATTTACAACTGAAACATATAATTTAAGGTGCAAATTCAGTTGTTGAGAAATTGCTACTTGAATTTGAAGATTCAGACCTCCTGAAATTGTGGCTTAATTTAGTGTATTCAGCTTCAATTTCAGATGTCCTGAAAAAAATTATTTAAGGTACATTTTAAGGTGTACTTAATGTGGTTTCTGAAATTATAAATTTAGGTTACATTTTCAGAGCTCCTGAAATCTTGCATTTGGCGGTGTGATTGCGCAAGCATGTAACGTATCGAGTTCGCCATGGTATGGTACGTAAGAACTACCTGCTTTTCCATCGTTTTTGACCGTGATCCTTAGCTGCCATGTATGCGGTTCCCAGTTTTTGATGACGAGATCGTCAAACTCTCGGCGACGTCGTATACTGTACTAAAACGTTCAGTTCGACAGAGGGGGTGACGCGTGACGGAAAATTCCGGTTCGACAATTCGACAAAACCGCATTTTTTGGCGTGACCGAGCGCAAAATTTCGACAATCCGAGCCGAAAATTCGTCGAAATCGCGAAATTTGGGGATTTTGGGGTGACGAACCGGAAAATCTATTCGACAGTCCTCGGGGGTGATGCGTGACAAGCACCAAAGTTGGCAATCGACAGCCCCCCCAGTGACGCGTGACTGTCGAATTGAACGTTTTAGTACAGTAACATGATTCAAGCATTCGAATCATTCCTCACCACTCGCCCGGACCCGAGGCACAGACTTGCCTCATGGGGGGTAAATATGGATTTTTGCAGACCGGGCGGCGGCGGACATGGACGGGATGGCAGTAGCGATGGCCACGTACATCAGCCTTTTGACAAAAAACTTGTGCCTTTTTTGGCCTTGTGAGCTTGCTGACAAGTACAACAAGGTCAAAAACATGAAAAATGAAAAATGCCCCGCACAAAATGCGGAATGCGATCCAGATCAATTTTTGAACAAAATATTTTTGGGGGAAATTTTTCACCTTGTGGAAATTGGAACATAGGTTGTGGGTTGCGAGCTTGTTGACCTTGTTCGACCTTGTTAGGCCCTACTTGTGGCCATGGGTGGAGCTTTGTGCCCTTGTTTGAACTTGTACAAGGGTCACAAGGTCACAAGTTTTTTGTCAAAAGTCTGATGTACAGGGCGGTGGTCGTGGAGGAAGGCGTGGCGGCCAACACACGTAACGTCGCATGACTCGCGTTTGCCCCACAAAGAGTAGCAGCAGTTCTGTGGGGTCCGACGGCTCGTACTGCTACTCTCCCTCCCACTTCCTCCCTGTCCTCATCTTCAAACTTGAAACAGCGCCATCTGGGGATCATACGGACGATAAGTATGGATGATCGCCTGTCAAAGTACTTTGATTCGTTGGAGGTGCTTATTTATGTCTGTCCTGCCATCCCCGACAAAATGTGGATAATGCGGCCGTCGGTTTTATCCGACGCAGCCTTTTTTTTCTCGTTTCCGCCTAGTCTGGCTTTGGCGTGGTTTCATACCTTTGGTACCTCCGGTTTTTAGATGCGTCCTGACCTCCGTTGCAGCATCAACAAACACGCCGACCACGCACATAACATGCCGTTCATTGAACAAACGGTCACTGCAAAGTCCCCCGACGCGCCGATAATCTACGAGCCACAGTCCGAGGGGGGAGAAGAGGAGTGTGAAAACGGAGAGTACGAAGGATTCAATGTGTCGCGAATTGAAAGTTTTCAAAAGCTGATTTTGGCTCTGCGAACATGCTATGGTAATTACAACAACTTCACGACATAGTCCACCAGCTAAAGCATCAGCAAGATAAAGAACAGCCTGAAGGCGTCCGGACGAACACTGTGTCTGAGATCACGACAGTGGGACCCAGGTTATCTGTGAAAATTGAGCGAGCGTCCAAATCTAAGGCCTTGGAGACGCACATCCAACATTTGGGTCACTGACGATGAGGTCGGGCTTTGCGCTGAAGAACTTGGGCGCCAAGGTCTTCAAGGAATATGGCTACAGAAAGAATAGATGCGACTAACTTTACTTACTTCACGGACGTTTGGGGCCTCAGAAAGATGACGGCCCGGCCCAAGTTACTTTGAAAATGCGGAGGTCAGTGGTGAAAACTCAAAAATACAGAGACGTAACTGTGTTACACACACCTGCTTGCTGTCCAAGTACTGCGCTATGTGGACCACAGATCGGCCGTAAACAAACAAACTGAGACGTCGTCGCTCGGCAAAAATGTAGGGCAGATCCGGGGAACAAGTCCAGAGTTTATTTACGCTCCTCAGTGCGACGTCTGAAATAACTTGGGAAAGTTTCTGTAACAAAGAATTCACGGCGCAACCAGAACGATGTCTTCAGACATCAGACAGTCGTCTGTCTCAGACTTCGTGGGGCGGTCCGAGCCAGATTTGGAATTCTACGAGATATAGAAACTGTCAAGCCGGTTGGCCATTGGCGAGGAGAGAGGTTTTGTGGCATGTGAACCGAATATAACCCATTTCAGGTAGAGTAAGCTAGCGCAGTTGGTGACAGGGATCCTAGCATACCGTTGTCAAAAGAAACAGTAGATGCGGAGGATAATCATGGAAAGACAACCGCTCAACCGCACAAACTCCGAAGAAAGCTATTCAATGCCGAACAGTATAAAATTATGCGGTCAACTCACAGGATCATTTCCTGAAGATCTGCATGTCCAATTGACGCAGATCTCGGCCCCGGCTGTTTCAATTTTGGACCGCGCATCTCTCCTCCTCTAGGAAAGAGCTGCCGAGTTCGACGAACGTATATACTGGTAGATATCCCACACGCGAAATAGTGCGTTTCTGCCACAAGCGGTTCTACAGAGTGCCATGAAGAAGGTTAGACATTGAGCGGCCTTTTAAACGATTGCGAGAATGCCAGATCATCAATGCCATCGTTGGGACCCGCAGTAAATGCGCTACAAAAGTGCAGGGACTAGGGCTCCTCCAGAATGACCAAGTCGATGACATGAGGTAGCGTAGTGCTTCAGAAAGATCCCAAAGGCCTGGGCCTGCATTGTTGATGGGGAAAGGACTGAAGGTGATCTGCAGCCACGTGGTCTACGCGTCAAGGCTCTCACTGCTCTTCTCTCCTACCTCCATCTCGACCTTCGTTTCCCTTTCTTTCCTTTAGAATGGCTACTCCGATAAGAAAAAAGCGGAATTTCAAGGGCCTGGGGCTTGTAGCACCGCCAGAGCTGCCACCGGCACCACCACCAGAGCCAGAGCCCGTTGCGATCCGTCAGGCACCAGTAGCGGGGGGTGCAACCGGGGGGCAAGCGGAGGCCGCCTCCAATGACCCTCAAGGCACCCAAATTACCCTCGAATACCACTTCCGCAGTCCCTGTAGAGGAGAGCAACCTCCTCACCGTCTCCAATGGCGCTAGTTCGGCGCCAAATACCGCCTCTCCGTCTGCAAACAGACGCAATACTTACCACACTGCATGTCTAATACCCTCGCGAATCTTGAAATGAACAACAACGAGATCAAGTTCGATCTGCGGAACGAGGATCTGAAGGACCTGCGCGAGCTGGGGCAGGGCAACGGCGGGAGTGTCAAGATGGTCGAGCATACTCCGACAGGCACGCTCATGGCAAAGAAGGTTTGTTTCAATGCGGGTCGACGCTCAGCGTAGCTTATGGCCCCCGACAGATCGTTCTCATCGACGCCAAACCCGCAGTACGGAAGCAGATCCTGCGCGAGCTGCAGATCATGCACGACTGCAATTCAAAGTACATCATATCCTTCTACGGCGCCTATCTTGCCGACCCCAACATCTGCATCTGCATGGAAATTATGGACAAGGGCTCCTTCGACGGCATATACAAGAAAATTGGGCCCATCGACATCGACATCGTGGGGAAAGTTGCCCTCGGCGTCCTCGAGGGCCTCACGTATTTGTACGATGTCCATCGCATCATACATCGTGGTCAGTGTCGCGCGTTCCTCTTCTCTCGCCCTGGGCATTTCGGTGATTCTGTGTTGCGCGCCGCGGTTGCGCCAGTCGCGATTCGGGCATGCCAGGGCAGGCGTTGGCATCTCGGGCTCCAGCTTGGTCGGATGCGCTAGGGGCCCCTTGCGGAGGAGACCCTCGAGCGGACCTGTGGGCTAAATACCCCAAGGGTTCCATTGAGGTCGTGCGTGTGGAGTAAACACAGCTCATGCGCACTCCGGGACCATACTCACCGGCTCATTTCTCTTTCCGTATCCCTCTGCGTACAGCAAGGGATATTACTCTATTATTCTACCATATCTCTTTCACATTGCCGCGACGCTAATAACGCCGCAGACATCAAACCCTCTAACATCCTATGTAACTCGCGGGGCGAAATCAAGATCTGCGACTTCGGCGTCTCTGGCGAGCTCATAAACTCGATCGCAGACACATTTGTCGGCACCTCTACCTATATGAGTGTACGTTATTGTCTGCCAATACACAATTTGCTCACCCCCACCTCCAGCCCGAGCGCATTCAAGGCGCGCAATACACCGTAAAGTCCGACGTCTGGTCCCTCGGCATCTCCCTCATCGAGCTCGCCCTCGGCCGCTTCCCTTTCTCTGAGTCCCTGTCCGACGACTCGGACCTCTCTGACTTCGAGGGAACGCTCTCCCCTGCTCGCCCGGGCTCCATGGGCAGCCTCGCGTCGCTTGGCCTGCCCCCGTCGCGCAAAAAGGCGCAGGGTGCGACGGCAAAGAAGGACAAGCGGAAGAGCAAGGGCGTGAGCCTGCAGGGCGGCGCCATGACGATGAGCATCCTCGAGCTGCTGCAGCACATCGTCAACGAGCCCGCGCCGCGCCTCAGCGGTTTCCCCGAGGAGGCAGAGGCGTTCGTCGACAGTTGCTTGCTCAAGGATCCCGAAGAGCGCAGGGCGCCCAAGGATCTGCTCGTGCGTCTCTTGCTTCTCGCCGTGTTTGCCTGGCTGACTATTCCACAGACAGACAACTGGATACTGCGCGCACAAACGGACACGATCGACCTCGAGGCGTGGGCGAGCACCTTTTGACGTGTCCCGATACCATGTTCTTTTTTCTGTACCACTATGCCTGGTCGCATCGCATGTATCATACTTATAACTACTCATACTTGTCGTCGTCGTCGTCGTTTTTCTATGTTGCCACATGTACCAGCGCCGTGTGTAGGTAGTACAGTACATACGCAGGCTGTACGTTTTGCGAGGGTGGGATTGCGTGCCGATCCTGGAATGAAACGAATTTAACCCGCGGGGGTGGGTGTTGTATGGCCGCCAATTTTTTCATGTAGATTGATTGATGCGCACTTTTCCACTTCGGCGCGAATTCAGTTATATTGATACGTAGACGCCGGGCGGCGCTAGTTGGTATGGATACTTCGCTCTTGATTCTGTACTTCGATGATCTCTGGGAGTCTGGTTCTGCGATTTCAAAGAAGGAGACCACCTTTGGCGATGCTCTGGGCGAAACTCTGTTGCTTCATTGTAGGACGGGATCCGAAAGAAAATGGCTCCATCGCAATCAGAGATGGTCCCCCCTGGCCGACCTCATTTCTTGGTGCAAGTTTCAGAAGAGTGCAATGTGGCCCTTAGAGCAAACTCGAGAACCTCGATCGAGTGGCGAATCTCCCGGGACTCGGGAGTCACGAAATTCAATAAAATACCTCTCATGGGCCATGAGAATATACTGGAATATACCCTCTCCACCCTTCATGACGCAGGGTAGTTGCTTCTGCGGATTTCCGTCCCTAGCGTCGAATTTATAGCTCGTCCCCCTCCGAGTCCAAACTCGTCTTTTTCCCTACTGGCGGATGCCCAGACTCTCGTCTCGTACATCAAGTGCATCCCAATCCATGGGTAGTTCGCAATACTACCTGCTAGCGGCATGTTTGATACTTTCGTCCAACTGGCAGCTGAAGATATCAAGTCGACGGATATCTTGAACTTCAGAATCTCTCTTCGGCGGTGCATCCGACATGTGTGTATGATACTTGAGTGGAGTCTTTCGGCTTCCCTTCGTTCTACCATTGGTCGCTCATCGAATTTCAATAGCGAGACTGTGTCGGTACCAAGTCGTTGCCCCTCTTTTTGTTCGGGGTGGACTCACAAATATCATGTTTTTTGTTGATCTGGTTCCCGGTCTGCGGTGGACTCGCTAGTAGCGTCGTTGTGCAAGATATTCTTGATTGGCGGTGTGCTTTTTGGGGCCAAATTTCGATGAATGGAGAGTCAAACTTTGCGGGGAAGGGTGCAAATATCCGAGATGCCGTGCCTTGGTAGGCCTGGGTACGAAAGACTCAAATACTATCAACTTTGCACCATCTGAAAGCCTCAAATACATGAACCATGCAACAGATTGGGAACATTGTGGAAACCGAGAAAATATCATAGTATATGCAAACAGAATTCCGAATCAAATTTATTCGGCCGGAGGACTTATACTACTGGCCTGGGTCCGGTACTGGTCCGAGGCTGAAAGAACAGCGAGACGGCGGGCTCAACTTCCGCCACCGTCTAGAACCCATGGGCGTAGGCGACACATGACAAGAATACCGCTGCAATAAAAGATGGGCCCCAGAACCTCTTCCCACCCAGGACTGAACCTTGATTGGAGTTCATAGAAATATCCACCCAGCTCCTTCACTGCCTCAACATCATATGTCTCTGGAGTCCAATCCAATATGGAGGGCGTCCCCAGTGACCGTTCTTACGCGACAATGTGCGCGGCCAAAAGGTTTGCTCCGTCGAGCTCGATTCTGACGTTAATAATCAAGAGCAATTGTTGGATTCCTTCCGCGTCGAGCCGATTTTATTGGAGCTTTCTGATGCGCAATGCAATTCGCAGATTGCTGGGCTCCACCAGGTCGTAGTTCGGCGGCGGGTGGTATGTCGAAATAGTGTTGCGCTCGTTCCAGCACTGTGGTACGGAGACAATCGGCAATTGCAAGCATTCTCCCTTGCGCCTGCTCAGCACCAGGGGGAACTGTTGAGTAGTTTAATTCGTTTAGAACTAGAACATATGTACCGGATAGGGCCAACAACCCCCCCGCCCGTGTCGCGAGAAGCTGAAGGAAACTTTGAGCTGTTCTGCGTTCCATCCGTTATCGTTATTGCTGGAGGAGGAAGCAAGACACGAGAGATATACTCGATTGATCATTGATGCCAAACATTTTGACCGTCAGGCCTTTTGACTATCAACACGAGGCTTATCTCACAACCCATGCTTGAGTGCTGTAAATGGCCGCTGAGGTGTTAATATCAAGTTGATATTATCCAGGATTTTCGAATCAATATGCCATTTGGGGCAGACATTTGAAGCAGCGCTAGCCACTCGAGATATCGGGGACAGGGATAAGGATGTCTTCGGGCCAACGAGATCTGCAATAATAATACTTAATATGTTCTGGATACGATACGAATTGTATTTGCTGAAACCCAGAATATCTGCCGACAGTATTAGCCTTGAACACGGATAGTGCCCCACCGCGGGAATACGAGAAGATTGAATGAATTTGTTGGGCAGGGCTCGTCTCGTCTTGAAGGTCTGTATGTGATGTGGATGTTCAGCAGCCAAGGTGGAGGACTCTGGCGTGTGGCACGCCACATTTACCTTGGATACGTTTGATGCCGCGGCCGAACTCCGAGGTTCAACTAATGATCGGGTGAAACCGTTTGGTTTTTGTACGATTTCTATGTTTGGAGACTCAGACCTGGTGAGAAGAGGGAGGGTGAAAGATATAACTCAGCGAAGAAGTTGAAAGGCGGAAAGGCGGAAAGGATTGGGAAAGGACGTGTATCGCTTCCGGTTCCCAGGCCCCGGATGGGACGGAGTTCCGATTGTTCGCAGGTGCCCCTGGTACAAATGCCGCAAAGGCGTGCTCGGGCTCTATAAATGCTTGTCAAAGGGGTGAAAGGCCAACATCCGGCTATCCGGGGACTTCTTACTTGCTGTGACTTGCTGGTTTTCAGGTTGAACTGCAAATAATGTTGAAATTGAGCTGAAAATTTGAATGAAATGATCACAGAGGAAGCCTTTTTTGAAAGAAGAAAATGAGTGAGAAGGACTGAATGCGGTACTAGCGGATAAGAGTCGGGCAAGACTCCGTAAGAGTCATGCGACCATCAGGGTGCCGGGTATTGCTTGTTTGTTTTCGAGGAGGCCGACAAACAGGATGCCAACCAAAGCAGGCTTGTTCAACAACGGCCAACAGGAGAGTTTGCGAGGTCAGATTTCTCTCTCTTCCTTTCATTCTGTGCTGCCGGTGAAGGCTCGCACCGTGAATCTCCCCCTTAATCTGCGAAAATCTCCAGGTTTCAACGGGTAAAAATCTCTGACTGTGAAATTGGAAAATTTACGATGGATGCTCTGCCTGGATCGAGGGATTCCGACCCTCTGCCGGACGCAATCCGGCAGATTACTCGTCCTCATGCCTCGAAAGTCCTTGCGCTATGTTCCTCCCCCGCGTCACCCCCAGATCGCACCCGCAACATGCCAGCCGACGCACCCCCACCTGCCACTTACCGCCACTTGGCAGAGCTTGACTACATCGGACCCAGTCATACCTCTGCCGCTGGCTGGAACGACTTCTCCATCGTTTCTTATCTCGTCCACACCGCCATTACAATACCCCCGCGCAGCAATTCCCGCTCCGATCCGTGGGTTGTGATCACCAGCAAGGACGGGATCACGACCGTCCCGCGCGGGTATCGCGTACCTCTTCTGTTCCTGGCAAAGGTCCAATGGGAATCCTTGAAGCTGCTGCTGACGTCGGCGCGCTCGCTATGGGACATCATAAAATATGACCTACTTCACCTCGCACGGCTTTGCACGCAGTTCCTCGCAAAGGCGCGCAACGTTGCGCACATGAAGAGACAGTGGCGCGACCCTATGTTCGATCGTCCCCTTACTCGCTTTTTCAACGGGTGGCTGGGGTGTCGGGATTTGTTCATGTTGGACTTCTACAACGAGTTCAAGGAGGAGGAGTACAAGGATGATATGCTGTCGCGCAGTGCGTGATATTCTTCATTGGATGTTTCAGACTTATTTACTTTGGCTAGGATGGGCACAGAAAGTCGTCAAAGGCATCCAAGGATTCGTGCTCACTGAGCAAGAGCTCGTCGACGGCTTCACCTCCGCCCAGCTTATGGCGGGGCTCAATGTAAACGGCGAGAGCGGAACGTTCACCTGGTCAGTAGAACCCGGGCCAGAGCATGCTCCAGACTCCGATGTGGGTGTTTCGTTTAAATGTAGCCCTACCCGCCCTTACTTTACCACACAGCCGCCCATCTCACCCGCTCGCCGACGCCGGGACGAGGCAGTCACTGCCACCATTAACTCGCGGGGCTCCTCCCCTCTGACGTCCGATACCGGCAGCGACGTCGAGATGATCGCCGAGTCGAGTTCCAAGGCGACGGAGCCGCCGACACCAACGGGAAAGTCTTCCAAGAACGGTGAAGTCGTTCAGATTGCCTACCGTAGCGTCCCTATATCCCAGCCCACCGATGCGCCACCGCCTAAAAAATCACACAAGGCCAAACCACGACCACCGAAACCGGACAGACTGGAACAGGCAAACCGCCCCCTCCGCACGCGTACGATGAGTGGCGGCGTTTCCGCGTCTGCCCCCGGGACGCCCAAGATTGCGACGCAACTAAGTTCGTCTGCGTCCATGCATCTGGCGTCGTCCTCCGCATCGTCCTCCTCCACGCCGAATGCCAGCCACTCATTCGACTTTACAGCTCCAGTGGAGTCGCGTGGGCGGAAGCGCAAGATCGAATCAGTGTACTCTGTGACGCCGTCGCCGCTGACGTCGGATGGGGAGAGTGGGGACGATGATGAGGATTACTCATTTAGTACCCCGCGCGATCCCAAGGACCAGAGTCGGGTAGCGGAGTCGAAGCAGACGAGCCGCCCCCCGCCCCCCGTCGATTCAGTCCCTGACGGACGCGGCTTCTCCACTAACGCACGCATCGTCATTCCGCGTCTTCAGAACCCTGAGGTCTACTCCAAGCCCACCACGCAGGCATATGCGAAGCCCACGACGATCACGACGACCACAACGACCACGCAAGCCTACATACCTTCCGTGTCTACATCCCCTGTTGCGTCTGGATCTGGTTCCAATTTCGCGTCCGTCGCCAAAGGTAGTAGCTCAGTGCGCAAGCCAACCGAGAGCACCTCTGCGCGCAAGCTTACGACGGAGAGCCCCTCATCCCCGCGCAAAGCCATCCCGCCTATCATCCCGCTCCATCACTACAAGCTCTACGCCATCTCCTCCTCCCCGTCCACCCACCCGTACGACATTATGAATCCCACCACACCCATTCCCCCGCGCAATATGTGGCGCCACGACGGCGAGCTTGACTACATAAGTCCGCATGATTATACTGCGTATAAGTGGACGGACATGGCGATTCTCGGATATATGGTCGATAACGCCTTCACCATTCCGTCGCGCAACGTGGATAGCAAGCAGACCTGGGTCGAAGTGACTGCCACTTCTCGCAAGGGTGTTGTCACGAGGACCGTGGTCCCGCGTGGGTACCGCATTCCGCTGCTATGGCTGGGGAAGGTGCAGTGGGACTGCATGAAGCTGTTGTTGACGTCTGGGCGGGAATATTGGGATAACTTGAAGTGGGACGTATTTCATATCGCCCGATTGAGTGCAGAGTTTCTTAGGACCGCGCGCGGGCAGTTGAAGATGAAGCGGCAGTTCCGAGATCCTATGTTCGATAGAGCCATGTCGCGATTCTTTAATGGGTGGATGGGATCCCGGGTCGAGTTTGTTTGGGATTTTTATAGGGAGTTTAGGGATGAGGAGTACGAGGATGATATGCTGCAGCGGAGTACGTCAAACTTCTTTTCTCGTTCAATTTCCATTTATCTTGATTTACTATATTAACCTTTAATCCCAGGATGGCTGCAAAAAGCCGTCAAGGGTATCCAGGGCTTCGCCATCACCGAGCGCGAACTGAACGACGGTATTACGGCGGAGCAGGTCATGCGGGGACTTGTCGTTGACTTTGAAAAAGGGACGTTTGATTGGATCGATGCGGATGATCCAGCGCCTGTTCCCGCGCCTGCGCCTGCTGCTGTACCAGCTCCATCTACGACTGTTACGTCGGCGCCTGTGGCGACGTCTACAGCTGCACCTTCACCCGCACCTAGTGTCGCAACACCTCCAGTGCAGGTTGCGCCGCAGTCGGTGCAGATCGTACTAAACCCGGTGCAGGCGGATGAGGATCGCATGCAAGTAGAAGAGCCCGGCGTGCATTCCCCGCTTTCTCTTTCCCAGGTTGCCGGCGTACATTCGCGTTCGCCGTCCCCTCTAACGCCCGTCTATGCACATGACACGAGCATGGACGTTGATCCTCCAGAACTCGTGGCGGCGGCAGCCCGTCCGTCGGCTTCAAGGCAGGAGGAGGAGGAAGAGGAGGAGGAAGAGGACGAGCAGGGGGAGCCGACAAAGCAGGAGGAGGAGGACCGGGAGGAGGGGGAGAACCAGGATCGGGAGCGGGAGCGGTCTCGAGTGCTGAAAGAGGCCCTGGAGAGGCGAGAGCGAGAGCAGGAGCAAGAAGGTATGCCATAATCGATCAACAAACGAATGAACGCGCCCGTTGACCACTCCTTCAACAGCGCCTGCACCTGCGCGGCCTCTGGCCACGCAGGAAACGGAAAACGTGCAGCTGATGCCGACTCCCACTGCGGCCGTACAGTCAGAACAAGTCGTCGTCCCCACGCCTGTCGAGCCAGCCCAGCCCCAGCCGCCTCCCACTGTCGACGCCCAGACAGAAACCGGAGCAGTCAGCGCGGCGGAGGTTATTCCTCCCAGTAACAACGGCGTCGTCGCGGAGCTACCGGTTGTCGATGCACCATCTGGTCATGCAAGCCCGGCGCAGGATTGGGCGCCGTCTTCGCATGCTGGTACGCCTCCTTTCGCTGAACTTAATGACCACGGGAGCGGGGACGATCACACGAAGGATCCGCTGCAGACGGATGATGATACCTTCGAGCAGGAGATGGACGTGGATCATGCTGCTCCTCCGACTGACCCCGAGGACGATGATGCAGCGGTTAGGAAAGCCACAATCGAGGCATATCGGGAACGTGAGCGTACTCGGAAGTTCCTGGCAAGCCTCGGGCGGTATAACCACACCGCAAGTGATGAAGACGACGAGCTTGATGCAGATTTCCTCGCATATCCGCCGTCTCCCTCTACTAGCTCGAATGCGATCGCCGCGATGGATGATCCGCCGGCTCTCGCCTCATATGCTCCTGATGCCGCTGCTGGGTTCCTTGACACTGTCAATCCGGGGGTGTCCTTGTCGGAGGACGACGTCGAATTCGACGAGGCGGATTATATTCGATCGCGACTACCGTCTCCATTCGTCATGACACCTACAGTCGAGCCGACGACCCCCAAGCCGGCTACGCCCAAGCCTTTGCTTGAGTCTTCGCATGAGCTGCCTCCTGAGCCGTCTGCTGAAGCGTCTGCTGAGCCATCTGCGGCGTCGCCTGATGAGCCGCCTGTTCGGCCTGAACGCACCCCTACCCCGCCCCTGCCCATCCGCACAGCTAGCCCGGTGCCCACTGAGTCGTCCGAGTCCATCCGATCGTCGTCTAGCCCTGAACCGCGTTTCCCTCAGCCGGAGGAGTTTCGTGGATCACTTCCACCAGACCCCACCACAGAAGAAGCGCCACCATCCCCACCTCCCGACTCCGATATGGACGAGGATGGTCCTAACGAAACACAACCACCTGCAGCGGCCATGGTCCAGACAGCTCCCGCGATTAATGGAGGTCCGGCAGTCAAGCATTCTGTCACCACAGCGCCTCCCATCATCGTTGTAAAAGTCCCGACCCCAGCTCAGACAGCACATATTCTTCCTCTCAGTCCTAGTCCCGCTGACTCTGCTGACGAGTTTCCACCGGGCTTTCAGTTCATTCAGAGTATGCCGCTGGCTACTCCCCATCATCAGCACGTTAGCCAACCCGATATTGCTCGTACACCCCCATTCTCCCCTCGACCCTCGCAGGATCCGCCGCTCGTTGAGCCGCCTCCGATCCTGCGGGCGTCTCTTTCGCCGGCTCCCCGGAATGTACCCGACGTGCAATCCAGCTCCGACAAAGCTGCAGGTGAGGGGAACTATCTGCTTGCTTACTACATTGAGTACTTACCTTCGCGTAGATCTTTGCGCTCCTTCTACCAACGGCCGGGCTCCGTCCCCTCCCGATGATGATAGAGCTCCGGGGTTATCATCCCCCTTACTTCATGCAGATCTTCGCGCTCCGTCTACCAACAGTCAGGCTCCGTCCCCTCCCGATGACGATAGAGCTCCGGGGTTATCATCCCATAGCTTGTCCTTTGTGGAGCAGTCACGTCCAGCTAGTGTACATCCTCCATCCACGTCTGCCGACGTTCAGACTCTCCTGTCTGCACTGCCTAACACTGAATCTCCCGCGGAGTCTCGACGCATTAAGCTCGAGATCATGACAGTCTCGTTGTCCAACGCGAGCGGCGGCGCCAGCGCCAACGACGCAATCGAACTCGAAAGCGAGACGGATATGGACATCGAAACACCTGTCGACGAGGACATGGAAGGCCCCCCGAGCCCACAAGCTACGCCGACCACCACGCGTCCCCGGGATCTTCCCAGCCCGCCCCTCGACAACTCCCACAGCCTGTTCACCCCGGAGACCACCCCCCGCTCCACGGTCGGCCTCACCTCTCGGGCCCAGGCAGCTAATGGCGTACACGGCCCATCGGCGGCGCAAGCTCCTCCACCCTCCTCAACAGTTCCTGCGCCTACAGCGACTCCATCCCATGTTGCGCAGAACAATGATTATATGGTCGCGCCAGGGCTGTCTACAATCGCGAGCAGAACACCGTCTCGGGCTTCAATGGAGGATTTCAGCATTTTCGGTCCCCCATCTCCCCCGTCTCGCCCACCCCCATTACCGGAAGTCTCCCCGCCCACAACTAATGGCCCCAGGGCGGTGACGCAGCGGCCATTGTCGCCCCTGCGCTCGATGGATGATGTGATTTTCGAGAAAGCCCCTGAGCAACCTGTGCCACATGTACTGCCTGGTTAGTCCTAATTCTTTATGTTTGTAGATAATGGGCTCATCTGATTGTCTCGTCAGTAAATGGTGTTAAAGCCTCACAGCCGGCAGTGAACGGCGCCACCGAAGCCCGGGCTGCAGCCGCTGCTTCGCAAATCATGGACGTCGACATGGACGGTACTGGCGCTGACTTCCATTCTCCGATCCGGATATTGGAGGAACGGATAGCTGGAGTTGGCAATCCCGTGCAACGAGCTCCGATTGTCCTAGGTCCCTCGTCTTCGTTTTCCATCCCTAGCACCCCGTCCGCGGGCACCACAGCTTCGACATCTCCATTTCCTTCCTGGGTACCAGTCAGCCGTCACAAAGGGCCTGACGCTCTGGCTGTACCCGCTTCTACACGTCGTTCCCGTTCCCCTGTTCTCACCGTCAAACACGTCCCTCCACAAACACGTCCTCGAACGCCGTCGCCCGAGCCGTCGCCCGAAGCGGAGGTGACCCCTCTCTCTTCCGTCGATCCTCCTGTCGACGCGCGTCCCGGTCCACCGCTTTCCCAAACCGCACCAGAACCCCCGCAACTACTTCACATGCGCATGCGTGATTTGGGAATTACACGTCGTTCCCGGTCCCCTCTGTTCTCTATCAACGCCAAGCCCGCAGAGGCCGTTCCTAGACGTCTCTCTCCCGTCCCCGCATCCCCTGCGCGCACCTCGTCCCTCGACCCCAATGTTGTCGGTTCTTCTGCCCTTCAGGTGTATCGCGCGCCAGAGATCGATATGCGTTCTCTTGAGAATAGCCTGGTCGTTCGTCTGAAGGACGAATTAAGGGGTGAATTAATGGCTGACATGAGGGAGGAGTTGGGTCAGCTCAAAAGCGAGCTTCTCGTGCAGATGAAGGAGGATCTACTCGTTCAGCTGAAAGACGACTTGTTCGTCCAGCTAAAACAGGATTTACTCACGGAGTTGAAGGAGGAGTTACTGGTCGAACTCAAGAGCAACCTTCTTGCGCAGCTAAAGGATGAATTGCTTGTTGGGTTACAGGCTGAACTTCTTGTTGCCCTCAAGGACGAGCTCAAAGGGCAGCTGACGGACGAACTAACGATGACGCTGAAGAACAGCTTGCGAGAGCATCTGCGAGCAGACCTGAAGGACGACATGATTGTTGAGCTGAAGGATCATTTCAGCACGCAGCTGAAGGATCATCTGAAGGTATTGCTCGTCCAGTTGAAGGATGCTGTCAACTCGCAGTTGAGAGACGACCTGGTCATCCAACTGAAGTATTTTATCGCGAAGTTAAAAGCGGAGTTGATTTCGCAGCTGAAGGATACGCTCACAGTCCACTTGAAGGACGGGTTGATCACTCAGGTGAAAACTGCGTTGACGGCTCAATTGCGGGACGGATTGGGGGCCCAACGCGAGCAACTGAACCTCGATTTTGAACGACGGCGTCTATTCCTCGACCAGCACCCTCGTAGTAAGTCGGCGAAACCTGGATCCCCAGCTACGCCATCCACAACGACTCCCTCGCGCCCTCCACTTCCCACGTCTCGACCTAGTTCCTCCTTCTTTTTCCAGGCGCGCCACCCGCTTCATCATCTTGTCTTATCCACTGGGGCAGACACTAATTCCGGGATGGATGTCGACGCGTCGACTCCTCCTCCTCCTCCCACCCCTCCCATCATCTTGTCCCCATCCAAGTCGAATACAGGCAATGGCAGCGACACGCCTCTCCCCGTAAAATCACAGCGGAAGCAATCGTGGTTTGCGTCAGGGTACCAGGCGTCATAGCTCCGCTTTTGGTGTGATTAATTCCTGTACGACACGATATACGTCAGGTCCGAGCGGTTCTTATCATCTTACTGTGGACTAATCATTATTGCGGACTTCAGGTTATCGTGTTGTGCGACCGCGCTCGTCTGGTATGTATAGTTGGATACGTAGATACTAGCGAAGATAAAAACTTTCATGTTCATGTACATATGCTCCTCGCAATAGACCTTTAGCTCCGTTTTCAAGTTATATTTGTCGAATCGGGGAAGGTGAGCGATCAAGGTCGAGGTATTGTAAACAATTACAGTCGCGGAAGTAAAAACCAGGCAGGCCATGGATCGATGCAATGCCGTTGCCATTCATTACAGGGTCCTACTAGCACATGAGAGCAATCCATACAACGGAGCGTGTTCCACTGGAATCATTAAGGGAAAAAATATAAGTACTCAAGGCGGCATTGCGATCGCCTCTAAACGATCTGCAGCTGCGAGGCAAGGTAAGAGCGTATGTAGGTCGCTGACACCTACTGCGTTCTCTCGCACACCGGAAAACTCCAACAGCACCATAATTTTTAAGAAGAGCAACGGGTAATTCGCGATGGCGAGGTCTACATCGCGCCATCGATCGCTGTGCTCGAAGTCGGGGATATCTGACCTCAGTGGTGCGCAGTCGCGGCTCACCACGAGCGTCAGCCGTCTCAAACGGCTGTCGGGTACAAGTCTGGAAATCATGGGTGGAACGGCAGAAATGGCGCGCGGGGTGTCGATGTGGAGGACGAACTCGGTGAGGTGGGGCAAGTCCGTTGGCCCGATATCTAGAGTCTTTCCGAAGGTTTCTGGCCGGCTAACTGGGTAAGAAAGGTATCAGGAAAGCAGCAGAATATTGAGCAGAGGAGTTACCGATGGTTCCATTAATCTCCAGCTCGCGCAACGAGGACCCAAATTGGCGGAATAACATATTTAGATCCGGGGCATAGACGCGATCCTCGGTAATGACCATCCGTCGGAGCGCACTGAGGTCGAAGGGGCTGATCCTTGAATTACGCAGATGTTCTGTGTTCCCCGAGGATAATAGGAGAGTAGCGACCCGAAAGCCCGGCCCGGGAGAGGTCCAGTCGCTGATGGGCATGTAAGGGTCTCCGCTAAATGCCCTCGAACGTATTTCCAGTGTGTCCAAATTCGCAGTACGAAGCGCAAAAAGCGAGAAGGGCCGAGTGGGCTCGTCAGCTTGCATCATGCAGATGTGCATAATGGACGGCAGCGCGATGAGGCTCTGCACGACCGGGAGTGCGGCCTGTGGAGGAAGAGTATACACGGTGAGTTTCCGCAGATTTGTGAGGTGGATGGTCGACAGGGTCGTGTATGGAGGAGCCTCATTCCGGGGTAACGCGATGGCGATGTGGGTAATCAGCCCCGCAATCCTCGGGGTGGACTTCAGAAGGCCACTTAAGCGTGCGCAGTCCGCCTCGGTCTCCAGAGCATAGTACGAGAAGAGATGGAATTGGGAAGAGAGGGCCCAGTTCTTGTTAACGAGAGAAAAACGTTTTAGCGCGGCAGGGGAATCGTGCAGATAATTTATAGCAATTTCCGCGAGTTCTGGAATATCCAGAGGCATATCGGTGAATTTTGAGAGTTAAGAAGGCGCGGATCCGGAGATCTCCGAAACCCTGCAAACAGCACCAAATCATCGCCTGACCCAACTCCCCGTACGGGCCAGGATGGAGACTGTAGGCTAGAGGAACCCGGCGGGCGGTGATTCCATACAGTGCTGATGAATCGTGATAACGCGGAGTTAAAGCTTAACAGCGCTTCATCGGATTCAAGAATGGGATGGCGAACCCGAGTCCTACACATTACTCAGGGTCCGACAGGACCCAGTACAGTACTTCTCGTCACCCACAGCAATGGGTCTCACTCACCCCAAGTTTTGTATCAAATTTGCCGTGATTGCAGAAAGACAAGGCGTCAATCCACAACTGCACGTCACAAAATCTCATGCCCACTTCTTCGAAAGGTCCGAGCTGCTCGTCAGGATGGCGCGAGTGTCTGGCATCATGCGTCTCCATATTTCCTTGTGCCAAGTTTCTGGATACACTCGGATTTTATCAATCTAGATACGCCGTCTTCTGCCTGGCCTTGCCTGCTGCCTGCGCAACTTTCCCATTCTTTGCATCTCATGGGAGTCACTGACGAAAGCTCTCTCTATGTCTAACGTCACTGGCGCTTCTTGAACTCGTCATCTGTCCTTTCATTAATGTATAAGATAACAAGCTCCGCAAGTTTACCCACCCCCGCCTTTTACGCTTACACCCATGTCTGTGCCAGTGAAGAACATCGATTCAGACGGGGACATCCTTTTTTCTGAGGAGAAAGTCGGTTGGAATGGGTGAGTTTCTCCTCTCCTCGGTTCTGTAGCCACTACTCATTCACGCGAGCAGATACGTTGAATGGGAAAAGTATCCCGAGAAGAAGGCAATCGCGACAAAGATACTTAACGCCAACAAATTCACCCCCATTCCCGGTTTGTGAAAAAATATTCACCTGGGTGTTTCGGACCGAACTGTATATTTTTAGAGTTTCAATTCGTTCCCCTGCCAGATACGAATCCAATCCTGATTGGCTATCGCTGGAAGGAATATCACGAGGCGCTCGGGCTCCAGAATATTGTTGATTTCAGCTGGAAGGTTGTTCAAGAAGAGAAACCGGACCTTCTGCATGTGTTGGATTTTCCATACAACGGAGAAACGACGCGGGATCAACTTCTCCTCGGGAAATTGACGGATAACAAGTATCACTTGTGCGGCGCTTGTGTCTTGTGTTATTCTTAGCGATGCTGATTTTGAGACAGTGTCCGCAATCATGGTGGGATCCCTGACATCCAGGAAGACGTGTTCGAGTTGGAGATTGGCGGGCTTGTGAACAAGACAGTAACGATCTCTTTGAAGGATCTAAAGGATCCTGCCAAGTTCCCGTTAGTCGGCTCTTCTTGAAGAAACGGGCGATTGGCGCTAATTTTCAACCAGCCAAACTGAAGTTACAGTTACTCTGCAGTGCAGTGGAACCGTGATTCTCTCACTTTTGTCAGTTCCAGCTCTCGGAAACTGACACATAAATTTGCAGAGGCGAATCGAGCAGATCAATCAGTACCCGGGGGATGGTGATGAGCTAATCAATGCGCCTTGGGGTATTGTATTACTCGACTTCGATTTATATTTATCTAACCCACCGAGTCGTCTAGGTGAAGGAGCCATGTAAGGCTAACTGCCTTTCCTCCTCAAAATATATGTGGACCTGATTCCTTATTAGCGGCACAGCTGTCTACCGAGGTGTTCCATTGAAGAAGGTCCTCAAACTGGCTTGTGGGGGTGTTAAGCCTGAGTGCCAGCATCTCGAATTCATTGGCGCAGACACGTACTTCAAGTGCGTCAACCAATCTATTTATAAATCCATCTAAGCAAAGTACAGGAAAAACAATGTCTTCAACTACGCTGTCTCTGTGCCGTACCGGAAGGTGCGGCAGAACGAGGAGGTGATCCTTGCGTGGGAGATGAACGGAAAGCCACTGCCCAGGTCCCACGGGGCACCGCTGCGCATGGTCGTTACAGGCTACATTGGAGCCCGGTCATGCAAGTGGGTGTACAGGATCAATGCTCTGTCGGAACCAAGTATGGGGCCCGTGCAGCGCCAAGAATACTTGTACTATACTTCCCAGGTCTGAATGGTCCAGTTTTCAACGATTCCTTCATTCATTCATGGTCTGTAGATCGGGAAACAGAACACCAAGTACTCGAATGGGTTTTCGATCCAGCAGATGCCCGTATCGTGAGTGGCTCTGTGCTTTTTCCGACACGTAATATTCATGTAGGCACGCCCACAGGAGCGCCATCATCTCTCCTGTGGATCGCCAGGTTATCGTTCACGAGGGTAAAATTACTCTCAAAGGTTGGGCCTATTCCGGGGGAGGAAATTGGGTGGAGCGAGTAGAAGTGTCTCCAGATGGGTGGGTCGTTCACCGCTTCTTCCTTCCTTTCCGCTTACAGTGACGGGCAGGGGGAGTGTCTGGTATGCCGTTGATGTTGATGATATGACGGAGAAGGTATGTATCATCAATCGTTCATGAAGCCATTTTCAACACAAGTAGCATTACCACGCCTGGCGCTTGTGGAAAATTGACCTCCCAGTCGACGCTGAGGGGTGGTTGGAATTCTGCGTTCGAACATGGGACTCCTCCAACAACACGGAGCCGACTTTTGTGCGGTCTGCATGGAAGTAAGTTGATAGTGATCCCGCGGATTCGAGTATCTGACAATGTACACACGCAGCTGGGACCTCCATGTCACGTCGTCTTGCCATCGAATCAAAGTATATAGCGTGAACAAGACGCGTCCGGCCACCATGCAGCGGCTGAAAGAGCTCGAGGCGCGTGGCGAGGGAATCGAGCCGCTTTCTCATCCGCTTGAGTATCAGTTGGAGGATACGGACACATATCTGGCGGCATGCAAGGCCTATCCCAGGGAGCCGCTCAATTAAGCGGGGAGCACAACTGTAAGGCGAAGCTATGTGCTATATATTGTCTACCTCTTCGGGGAGATGCGCATCGATTTTTTGGATATCTGTACATATACTCTTCATATGTGTATCTGTTACGAAATGGCCCTTGTTCAACGGAGTTTTCTTGAAAATTCACGTTATTTATAAACTGACGAGATGATCTTTATTAAGGTGACGAGACTGGTTGCATATATCTGTACAAGGAGGTCCCTAGTTTAAAAGGTCCAATAGTGTGCAGGACTGTGCGATCAGCACGCAGCCGACGTTCAACAGCACATCTCGCATGGGCAACCTATAAGGTGGTCAGAGCATGATTGACAAGGTTTAGGGTGTACTTACAGACGATGTCTGCTATGCAGTCGCAGCAGCCCTAGGAACGATGAATTGGGGGCTATTCTCATAGTCGGACATAGTATTTAATGAAACGAACCTCGCAGCATTCTGTAGTATAGAACGGTCAGTGAGTGTCCCCACTCATCAACTAATCTCAACGTACCAAAGCATAGGAAGCATCCGAGCATTCCGAGAAAGCAATCCTGCCACGATCGTCAATTTAGTGTCCTATTCGGATGGGAAGCGGACGGACCTTCCCTGCTCCCCCGCCACGAATCCGGGAGGCCTTGTTCTCGTGCTCGCACTGGGAGCCATGCTTGCAAGACGTTGCGTCATTCGAGACCACCTTCATAACGTCTACAAAAAATATGTTGAACAACCCAAGGCCATGCATATCAGCGCACTCATTTCTGTGGCCTGAGGCTGAGCGGTCGTCGCTTTAGTGGGGGCGGTCTGGGAGGACATGATGGGGAAGAAGACAGGTACAGAAGCGCAGCAGTGGTGCCCTTTTTATAACTGCGCCTCGTGGTTACACGATGACCCGTCTTTAGCCTTTGGAGCTTGGTCCTAAAATAGCGCGTTTATATTAAGTACTTACGGCCGAGGGCCTAGATTCGTCACAGTCTATTGTTGGTTGCTCATCGAGAGCATGACCGATTCAAAGCAAGCAAACAAACAAAGTGGTCCCAACTACATTGCGTTGAGTTCGAGTCTTTATTTTTTTCGAAAGTGTGTCGATGCGTGCCAAAAATAACTGTCTAAAATTAATTCCCAACTAAATTTGGCACGTGCGTGATGCATATGCAATATTGATCAAAATAATCTAGTTTTGGTTGAGTTCTCTGAGATCTCTGAAAATTTTACTTGGACGCGCCCATGACTTCCACAACAACTCATACTGTTACATCAATGAGCGTCAGAAAATCTGGTTGCTGGTACCAAATTTAAAGAATGCGCCCAAAATAGGCGTACTACTAGGTACACCGGAAGAGTCTCCTTATATTTCCAAGATATTTCTTCCAGGCAACACTGTGCGCTTTAGGATACGAGTTGTGATTTTCGACCCTGATAGTCTCGCCCTGATGATTGATATATCGTTGGTTAGTTCAGCAGCAGAGGGCCGACTTATTCGAGCAACCTGCGATTACCTTACATAAGTCACATCTAGGTGCGGAATTCCCATTCTACATGGGCCAAAGCGCTGGCCACGGAGTGATGGAAAATCGAGAACAGGTGGGAAACGAGGAAGGCAAAGTTGTGTTCAAGGGCGCAGACTCTGCGGCGATAAAGGGAAGCCTTATTTTTGTCTAAAACTATTATCCCTTGTTTGACATGGGAGTAGTCTCACGTAGTCAGACTCTAAAAAAAGTTTTATGAGATAGTCGATAAAACTTATAACATGGGAGTGGATCGGTCGGAAACTGGCAACATTCCGATGTCATCTAGGCTCTCCTAGACAGACACTTCAACAAGGTATCAACTCGTTCCTCGTTTTGTTCGAGAAGGTCAATAATAACGCACTGTGTGTAACAGTCAGTGTGCGGTCTGATATAGTTTTAACCCACTTCATCTCTTCAGATAAATTCAGCACATACGCTACATTGCTATACATAACTATTAACAACAAGATTTTAAAGCATCGAAAACAGGGCGACAAGAGGACCAGAGATAACTACTAGTAACGAGGGACGAATGACGGACTAATTACACGTGCCTAAGTCAAACCATCTAGGCGGACCTAGGCAGTGCACTCTGTTTAGTCGGCTAAACAGAGTTTCCCTGATTCTGTCTAGGTCGGCGCAGGTCAGTGGAGATTTGTGTAGGTCAGTGTAGGTAAGTATATGTCTATCCAGACCTGTGTAGAGACCGCTAGTCTGCCCATGAGACAGGGATATGTCTGGACAACGGGGCAAAACCACACTCACCTACACAGAGGCGGGATCAATGACCTAGGCTGATCTAAACTAGGCTGATCAGCCATTACAAGAACTTAAATGAGTGTCGGTGGCCTAGACAGAGGCATTTTGGGCACCTACACTCAGCTAGGCTGAACCCCTCTCAGCAAGCCAGACTAAGTCTAGGAGTTCCCGGAACGCAGTGTCTATTAGCGAGCCAATGAGCGCAACGTTCTCGGTCTCAAGCCTGCAGTACATGTCTTCATGCATATACTATGCTGCATTGGCCTCTTGAATGGCGGGAGAAACACGACCTACGAGGTATTGATGTGACTTAAATATCCTTTGCAGTGAGTTCTTCGGGCTTCCTTTTTTATTTCTTTTCCGGATCCGCGACGCGAGCCCCCGGTAGAATGCGCAGGCTTGTTTTTGACAGCGGCCACGGGCCATCTTTCTTGGCGTTATCTTGATTGAGGAGAAAAGGCGCGGGTTTTGACGCGCGTGCTCACAAAGACCGCAAAAGAAAATTTGTTAAAAGGACTGCTATTTTTTCTGTACCTATCCAAGACTAAACGCCTGTATACTTAATGGTGTCCGTTTAGATGATGTGGTAGGGAGAGTTGAACATTGACAACGAAACCACGGAGAATTCTAGCAGGCGGATTGATCTTCTGCCTCTATACAACATGCGTGTTTATTAGCAATGTAAATTTTGGGGATAGGACAGAGTGGCGCAGGGCAGCAGCTCGCCGTCGTACCGCAAACCAAAGCGACGTCACGCACTGGGCGTGGTTTGCACTGGCGAGGCGTGCACAGTCGTGCGCGAGCCGCACACGGTGGCCGTGTCTGTCGATTGTGCGGTGGGAACGAGCAGGGCCACGACTGGTGTGCTGACGCACGCGACTCGAGACCGAGCTGCCGGTATTCACCCAATGGGCGCGTATGCGCTGGCCGTAGCAAGCGACGTCTGCAATTCCGCGGGCGTGGACGCGCAGGCGGCTGTGCGATGGGGGTGTGCGGCGTAGCGCCGAGTCGACGGGGTGGTGTGCGACGGCAGCTCGCCGTCATACCATGCGGAGGTGCGTAGCGCGGTGTGGCGTGCAGGGGGGTTCGTATGCACTCCGGCGCCGGCTCGCTCACGCCGTACGCCGCGAGTTCGCCCACGGCTGCGCTGACACACCTACAACATACGCTGCACCAACGAGCTCCGTGTACGCGGCGCCACTGACGACGGCGTAGTACCACCGGCAGCAGCACCAGATGCTCGCCATTCTTCATCTGGTGCTGCTAGAATGAAGCGGTAAGAGAAGAAAGCAGACTCATACGGACCAGGGCAAATCTTCGAGAAAAGAGGCGCGGCTTGGCTTGTCTTCCAAGTATGTGGCTGGCTGTCTTCACAGTATGTAGCTGTCTGTCTCGTTGCATTCTCCTGGACTTGGCAATGCCAGGAAAGCAGGCAGGTCGACGGAGAGCTAGGCCACAACGATGAAGTACGTCCGATTCAGCGAGATCAGCGGTGGCCGGATAATTGTTGGGGTTGAGGCTGGAAGTGGCCATGGTGCCGTTAACCAGGCCTTCCGTGCCTTGCGTGGACTCTGCATGTTGCGGGAAGAGCTGCTACGAAGGGCGAGCGGAATGAGCCGCAGAGCTTCGGATCATGTCCAAATGGAGGCAAAAATCCATGCCCAAAAAAGGGCATGGTGACACCACCAGGTGCCAACCAAGCAGAGACAAAGCTGCCGCTCCGATCAAGGGAGGTGCCGGTCCCCACTTGAAGTTTATACACAATGGCGGCTGTTGAGATTCATGCTCAATTGCTGATCACATCGGCTGTCAGACGGAAATAGCCAATTTGGCGGTGTAGCGACTGCTAAGCCTTATAGTGTGAAAGATAAATTTGGGACATCGGGCGGTCCGCCCGCCTCCGCAGTCTTGTCGCCATCAAATTAGCAAATCGGCTAGGCGTGCTGGCCACATTGACTTGGCATTGACACATCATTGCTGTGTTAACGTCGCCGTGAACAGCAACTCGTTTTTCATGTGTGCATGGCGCTTTAAAGCCCCCTCCTGTTTCATGCCGCAGTCATGGACAAGAAAGCTTCAACCTGTGCACGATGTCGAGCGATGAAGATGGCGAGTTGAGTTTTTTCTAGTTGGCTCGAGTTCCCTGATATTTCTACCAGCGATGTGACGGCAAAGATCCTTGCGGTCCGTGCTCCAGAGCGCGCACCAAAGTGACCTGTAATTACACCACCGTATCTGGATCCCACCTTCTGAATGGAGCAGCGTGTTCGGCTTGTCGGTGGGTATCCTTGTCTTCGTTAATGGATACGCTGAATTTTACAGCGAATGCAGGCGTAAAAAGAAGGTACTGCGGTTGCTTGTCTTCACTGCAGAACTTGTTTCTCATCTATACAAATCAGAAATGCAGTGGAGATTGGCCATGTCACACATGTGAGGCCGCCCGAAAGGAAGATGATTGCAAGTTCGACGATAGCAGGCAGTCGAGCTCCACGAGAGCCCTCATTGAGCGGAATCGCGAGCTGGAGAAACTTCTTTATCAGGCCAAACAGGCGAATCCAGATATCTTGGACTGTCAGCCAGGCCCGGGCATCATGAACGAACTGGATCAGCTGGGTTTTGGATCGGATTCAGTGCCTCTCACAATTCCGAGTCGGGAAGACGCCGAAGTACGCAACGAAGCTGGGCCTTCCGACCCAACTTTTCTAGAGTCCATTTCATTCGATCCCCTGCCAGTTACACTGGTCCATGATACTGTCGGAAACTCAAATCTAGGCGTTACGACGGAGACCGAAGAAGAGAAATTATTTCGCCTGTCAGTGCTATTCCTTAATAGTCTACCTCCCTTTCTCACTCAATCTTCCGAGAAGCCGAGCTCTTTTTCTGGAGACGGCCTCACAGCACGGATTCAGCCTGTCATTGAAGAAACTCGATGCTATCAGAAAGGGTGATATGACGGGTCTCGTCGTTCATCCTGTTCTGGTACACGTCTGCCATCTCTGGGGATATCTCCTCGACTTTCTGAGCCGGAGTCGAATTGTGGTCGGCTTTGAAATCGAAGAGGAATCAACACAGATGGACCTGATCCAGGGGTCGCTCAACGGAATGTTTGGACCCGCTCCAAACCCAGTCACATCCATCTTAACATATATCACTCTTTCTCTCTACTTTCAAAAAAAGGTGCAACTGGATCGAGGTCAAGAGTTTTTGGCTGCTGCTAGCAAAACAGCTCTCGAGTATGACATCGATTTGAGGTGTTTGGGGAACGTTTATTCGGACGAGATAAACCCTGGGTTTTCCGTCTTCTCCAGCAATGATGCCGATGAAATGCGCGCTGTTTTTTCCCATCTGATCTATGTCGGGACTTCGCTTCATTTGACTGTGAACGGAATGATCCCGCAAGTGGTCGATGCGCGGCTGCTGGATAAGTTCAGCCTCCTAATGGTAAGTGTTTCAAAAATAAACCGACAGGCGTAATCCGTTTGCTAGGTTGCTCACTCTTTCTTCTTTCTTCAGAATACGCAGGCGGCTACTAGTACACATATCGACGTGAATTTCATGAGAGCCAAAAGTGTCCGGCTCTTTGCAGAAACCCGCCAGTTGACGTCGACGTGGAGTGGCTCACCATCAGGTCCACCGCATTGCATCGAATTAATAGCACCGCTTACTATTCCATAATAGGTCCGCCCGCAGGGTGGTTTGACCAATACTGGAAATTGATGAAGCAAATACATTCACACATCGGGCTCCTGCGGCCAGCAGTCCTGAAGCTTTCATTCCTTCCAGACTACCATAACATCGGACTATCTTTGAAACTCTCCACGATCCTTGCTCTTGCAGCCCTTGCCGACCTGCATGCCATCTTTACACCCTCTCACCCAGAATCGTTAAGGGGCTATCGCGACGCCCTATGTGAGACTGTGAGCATCTCCAGCACGTTCACATCAGGTGATTTTCGATTCCTGGCCCCGATTTTGTCGGTACGTGGCCTGAATAATGCCTTGGCCGCCACAATTTACCTACATCCCAGTTGTGTTGGACGGTTGCGACCCAGGGGATCCTTGAAAATAGGATCATGTACGAAAACCAACAGGCTATTGTCGCCGCGATCCGACAATGCAATCAGAAGCTGAAGCAAGCCTTTCTGGACCACAATGCTTTCATGCCCGATTTGATAGAACGAACGATGGATTGACCTACTTGTATGGAGGAGGATGTATTACCGCGGTGGGCACATTTTATTTACCCCATCCACGTATGATGTGTACACGAGTTGATACGAACGGACTGGTTGTTGTTCGCTGGAGAAGAACAGAATGTGGTTTCAGTGACCACCAAGCTTTAACAAGCGAGGTACGAGCTTCATTGGTTAAAGCGCCTGTCTAGGAGAGACTACTACCAAGCCTTTTTTTCTGGCGCAGAGTTTCTCATGTGGCGGCTGAAGTCCTTCGCTGAAGTTTTTTATGCCGCTGAGTTGTGGCTTCCACCTATTCCGAGAATTGTCACATTTTTTGCACATGTCTCTTACTAGTTCACACATTTACTTAATGTGCATTGAAGTTAAAGCCCTACCTTCAGAATCACAATTACTATAACCCGCTGGGAAGTGGGCCACCCTTAGGTAGTGGGCCACTTGGCCATAGCTCCTGACTAAGTTCAATATTTGTGCATATCATTGTTGTAGCAAGGCAAGCACATGCCATAGAGGTCGATGTGTGCCAAGTTTCGTGACGATCGGTTGATGCAGTGCCACAATCTTCGGGCCGTCGGCGCGGAAAAACGTGATTTCGTTAATCTGATCACACGGGCCTCATGGCAAACAATAGGCTCCTTCTCAGTCAATACTGCTTCAATCGACAACATCCTGGGCTCGTTATTCTTCTGCGACTCCTGGCTTCCTGCCTACCATGTTTAGAGCCACGCTCCTCCCTCGCTGAACGCTCATATCGCCCCAAATTTTGACAGCCCGCTCAATTTCGAAGTTCCTTGATGCCAAATCGCGCAGCCTGTCCTTCAAGTCTAGAGCTTCAAGACTGTGCCTCATTACTTAACATACCCAAGGCTCCCCTATCTCGTATGTCATCTGATTTTAGTGACTTTATTTGTTACTCAAAAGATGGATGTTTTCCAAGACAGCAATTTGGGTGATGTCAATATACGAGATTTTCTGTGGGTGATAGGGGGCCTCGGTACCGAATAGATATTACAGGTACCTTCATCTGCTTCGGATTAATGGATTCCTGACTCATCTTGTATCCTCGTCACTTGCTGCCACTTCACGGCAGTGCGCAATCTGATGTATATTTTCGAATATTTAGATATTGCATCTACCGCTGAGTGTATTCAATCTGGATCTAATCCAGCATTGAACGGTATATTGGGACGTTGGAAAGCGTCTCCGCATTCCAGAATCCTTCAGAAACATCGGTGCTTGTGGTGTTGGGTCGGGACTGGGTCATGGTGTTGGTGACTTAGTGAAACCTGCACACACCAGAATCTCGCTAATTTTGTAGCTAAACCAGCTTTCCCGGAGCTCTTTTGCATCTATTCTCTCACCCAGAGTGACTTGCGGAAAAGCATGAGGCATCATTTACGCAATGGTCTCATTTGTAACTCAGACGAAAATATGGTCGTGGCCATCAATGGGCATCGGTGGGTGGCCGGCAACGTGCAGTTCCAGGTGTGTTGGGATGACGAGGACATCATTTGGGAGGTGTTGGAAGAAGTGAACGACTGTGAAGCGATGGATGTCGTATTGTGATGTGGCGGACCCATTACTGTTGCTGAAGAGGAAATATCTCATTGACAGGGCACTGAGAGCCTCAAACGACTAGTGACGTATCGAGGCGAACACTGTGTAGTCGCTAGATGTAGGTAGTTTAGCTGTGTGGGTCGAATAAAGCGCCAGCGACCCACGCCCGGCCCACTTCCCGGTTTTCGCCGGTTTTTCCTGGTACCGACTTAGGTTCCAGGTCTCAAATCATTAATTCGAGACGATGCAAATTTGTACAACTGCTCCCGGTCTTGATCCGTTGTTCTCCGTCCGGTTGCTCCGACTGGAGACTACAAGAGCAAAAAACAAAAATTCGCGACGGTGCAGTTTTGTACAATATCGTGATCCGGTCCCGCAACACAATAATCGCGGGCCTTGCCTCTGGAAACGGCAGCGGTCACAGTCCCGATTTGACGTCCGGTTTTGTCCGACACAGGACAAAAAACTCGAAATTTGTACAACTGCACCCGATCCAGCTGTCTGCGCGTCTTTTTACGCGGCGATGTCCTGAAGGTGCAAAAAATGCATGGTTTACCGGAATAGGTGCTGAGCTGCAGCCTGATAATTGATTCAACCCATGTACTACCCATGTTTCTCGGCTATTGATTCAACTGCATCGAATTTCTACTAGTACTGATTCAGCTTTCACTCACATTTAGCCTTGCTCGTCCGGCCCATGTTTTTCTTTCAACTGATCTCCCCAACATCTCCCTTTCAACACTATCTTTACCACCCCGTTGATTTTATCTGGGCAGGCCGCCACAGGCTGCTGCCAGTGATCCAACCGTACTTTCCTTGGTTCGAGAGCTATTGATCCAACTGAACCTTTAAAAGAACTATTTTAGTCAACTCAAGTTCCGCATTCGAGTCTGTTTATCCAGCCCAATTTTTGCCCGGTTGGATTAATTCGACCCGGATTCAACCCAGTTCCGGCTCTCTACAGAGATTAAATCTCTCAGGAAACACTCGTTAAATAGTAGGCTTCTCTGTGGCCCAATAAGTGTCAGAATATTCCAGTCCTTGGGGGAATGTGCCGAGGTATGTTGAACTGTTGATGATCCTATCAAACATACTGGTTCACCATGTTTTCGCGTCATAACAGGCAGTCCAAAACATGCAAAGAAAAATGCCAGTGTGGTTGAAATTTAGTTTATTTATTCCAAGGGTTGGCTGGAGGCCCATCTTCTGCACTAAATATTGAACTCAGCTGTGATCGCTAGCGTGGTTGAAATTTTGTCCAGTGGTTCGGCCGGAGGCCCATCATCAGAACTGCACAAATTCACTCCATTCTTTCACATATATGATACACCACTGACTACTAGCTAGGGCCCATCGTAGTCGAAAATTAGAAGTCGTATACAGAGGGAATTTATTGAACAAGGCAACAGTCATACTCTATGTTCTTTCTACGTTCCGTACCCAACGACTTGTTATTATTCCTCAAACCCCGAAGGATGTACATGTTCTAAGTATAAAATAATTCACACAAATATGCAGCTTGGATTTCAGACACAACTCTCTGATTTAGAAATGGATCTGGTTAATAAGCTAAAGACTACGTATTACGGAGCGTCAGCTTCTAAGGTACCAGGGATGCCCGGAGGGCCTTACTATTGACAGGCCGTCAAAAAATATTCATCGTGTCATCAAAACATCACCAAATCGCAAGCCCCTGGCCTCAAATGATGGATAGGATGTAGATCTACCTTCCCTGCCTCATACCACCCCCAGAACCCGATCAGTCTCAACGTAGTGGGCGATTTACTCTAAGGTGGCCCAGATCCCAGCGGGATATAGTATTCACAAAGAGCGTGACATTCAACCACACGAATCATTGCTGTGTTGCCTACGTTTCATTGGCGCCACGAGATCGCCGAAATGCGGATACTTTCACAGACCCGAGCCAACATACAGGAATTTAAGTTTGAACTTTGAAATCAAAACTTTTCACCGAGTATCTGCATCCCAATGCGGCTCGTAGCTGGCGCAACGGGAGCGTTGACCGTTACGAATTATCACACGAAGCCTTTGTAAAATTTTAAACAATCGAATTTACACAGTAAGTTGGATATCGATTACATTGAATGCCTCCGGTGGGCTTCATATCGAGCCCGATCAATTGATAGACGCTGTTGGACCGTATACGCGTGTCAGGAGATATATCTATTATCACCGCTCTTTTCCAATTGTGGGGCCGTATCAGTTTAATATATCCTCCTCTTCCTCCTCAAGAGCATTATTTCCAGAGTTACAGATGATTGGCTATGGGAAACACCTGCTCCGGATGCATCGTTGTTGACTAGAATCGACGAATCTAAGAAGCGGGATAAATTGTTAAATTTGGGACATCGGGCGGTCCGCCCGACTCTGCAATCTTGTCGCCATCAAATTACAGCCGTTTTGTAAATTATAGAGGGGTTTCGTAAATCGTTGATGCTCGATTTTTGCTTACCGCATTGCATCGAACTAATCGCACCGCTTACTATTTGATAATAGGTTCAACCGCGCCTACATTGTGGTTTGACCGATACTGGAAATTGATCGAGCAAATACATAGAGTATAAGTACGTCGGGGTAACCGCGCCCCTAGGTTACCTCGCTGGTTACCCCCGCGTAAGCTTGCCGAGGTAACCAGCCCAGATATACGAAATACTCCGTGGTTCCGGAAAGATCCGGTTGATGGCCCGACCCAGGGGTCGTGATCGGGACACGTGATGCCGTCGCGTCGACGCGTTCTTCACCGTTTGAGCCAATCCGACGTGTTTTGGGCAATTTATGAACTCATGCACATGTGTATGCATGCCCTAAGCTTGCGGAGTCACTTTACGGTCTATTACGAGCCATAGAGAGCATAAATGGAGCAAATTCTCGAAATAGCGCCTATAAATTGAGGTATTGAATGAAATAAAATGGCTGCAGAGACGCTGCGAGCCTGAAATGATGTACTTTCATGCATCGAGAGATTATATTGAGTTTTAAATGCACAAAGACCCATTTCACATTTTTCACAGTGCATAGTAGTGAAATATTTGGACCTGAGATCCCACTGATACTCTAGCCTCTGAGATAGGATTCTTAGGTGATTCTTGAGGGAATAAACATATTTCATCACTCTTTCAGTACTTTCCATTAATTCTTTTGCCTGCTCAAAAAGATATTAGCCCACCTTTAACTGATGCTTCCCAGGTGAAATTTTGTATTGAGCTTGCAATTAAACCAGGTTTGTGAGCACCTTGAGTGATCAGATATGCCTTAGGGATATACTAGGACATTTTAGGCCAGATTTACGAGCATACCAGATACTCTCCAGAGCTGGAAATTGCAAGAATAAATTGTGCATGATTGAACATGCACAATTGTGACTGTGAACATCCTCCGATCAAACACATTGAAGAAATTCAATCAAACACTTTTGAAAAATGTGTTCAATCGGCGTACAAACACATTACTCAATCGAACATTCAGATATTAGGCTGGGAAAATGATAGTTTTGGCTAGTGTTCAATCATAGATTGAACATGTTCAATTGGGAATCCTTCAACTGAGATGTTCAATGTGTTCGATTGTGAGGCCTAATAAGGCAATTCTCCGTGATTGGGAGTACGTTCAGCGAGGTAACCGGGCTGAATTTGAGCCCCTCTGTTTGGCGGGCAAAAGATCACGTGTGGGGTAACCGGGAGGGCACCGCAGGGGTCACCACAGCCGAGATACATTCACACATCGGGGTCCTGCAGCCAGCAGTCCTGAAGCATTCATTCCTTCCAGACTACCACGCCACCGAACTAGTTTTACAACTATCCACAATCCTCGCTTTTGCGGCTCTTGCCGACCTGCATGCTACCTTTGCACCCGGCCACCCAAAATCGTCAAGGCGCTATCGCGACACCCTAACTGAGATTGCAAGCATCTCCGGCACGTTCACATCAAATGATTTTCGATTCCTGGCCCCGATTTTGTCGGTACGTGGGCTGAATAATTCCTTGGCCTCCATAATTTACCTACATCCCAGTTGTGTTGGACGGTTGCGACCCAGGGGATCAAAACTCCATTATCGCCACGATCCGACAGTGAAATCAGAATCTGAAGCAAGCCTTTCGGAACCTGAGTGATGTCATGTATACGATTTAATATGTTTTCGCTGGAGAACGTGGCTTCAGTGACCACCAAGCCGTTTTTGTTGGGAGTTTGTCATGTCACGGTGGCGGTTGAAGTCCTTCGCTGAAGTTTTATGCCATTCCGTTATGGATTTTCTGGTTTCCACACGATGTTGACCACCTTGGTGGCGCGTAGTTGTATTTTGATTGGAATTTAAGCTGTATGGCAGGTTCACGGTTACTTATTATCCCACCTTCAGCAGCTGCCCGGGCCGCGCTCATGATCACGTCCGCAGCCTTCTCCGACATCTACAATTCGCTCGAAGACTGACAAGAGGGTCTGTCCCTGCTAATGACAAAGGTTGAGTTTGGTCCAGTTCCCTGAATTCTCTGATAAAAAATCTTGGGCGCGCGCTCGGCCTCCACAAAGAATCCACACGAATGAGCGTCGGAAAATATGGTTACTGACGCCACATTTAAAGAAATAGACACATGTGCCGAGTTCCGAGTTCGATTATGTGCATCCTGCTTGGTCGAAGGAAACGGGCAGGGAATTTAGCGGTATTCTGATGTGAGCCGAGAATTCCAAGAATAACCCAATGTGTCTAACAGTCGAGGTATAATTTTAAATCATTTGCGAAAGTACGGAAACACGCTTTTATGCGAGACACTGCTAGTATGTGATGACCGGCAACGACCATGATCGAACCGGCATGCTTGTCTGTGTTTGCTCTCCAACGGAGTTCCACTGCGTCGTGGGTTCTCTACACAAGTTACCGCCTCACTTTTGCAGAATGAAGAGTTAAGTATCCCTCTAGTAATATACAGAGTACTATGCATTATTTCTCAAGATTTACTTCCTGAAAGATGCATTTATGAGCTCTCTAGGGTAATGAAATATTATTTGGGAGCCAAATATACGTCTATTTTTACATTACTACATTTTCCCTCCATTCCCTGTGTTTTCTGACCTCCGCTGCTCCCTACACAGCAATTCTTTCAGTGTATTGCACTAGTTTCTATGCATTAAAGAAGATCCGAGACATTAGACGGTCATGGGTGCTCATAAGGACCCATACTGAATGTCCAACGCACGCACGCTGACAATTTGTCTCAGTGCTGTGGTCAACACGATTGAGGTAGGTGCATGGAAGGAGTAGTCACAGTGATGTGACAGCCGTCACAGTTCAACCACTTGCCTTCGTTCGAGATGTACTGGTCCCGTTTTAAAGATATTTTGGGACCAGAAACATTATAATTGTATATAAAGATCCTATTGGGTTAAAAATTTGCAATAGTGAACCTTCTCCGAACAGGATATGTGAATTTCATTTGGCAGCGTAAAACGGCTTGAGCTTTTGCAGTTTTAAGTGAATCACCTCCGTACCGCACTCAACATTCTCGATATATATTTAAATAAGCGAGGTACGTAGCCATAACCTGTAATATTGACCTCGTTGTCGAGATATATTCCCATCCTCTCTCAAATTTGATCCTATCACAGATGTCGAAGAGAAAATGAGCATTTGGCTACGTACCTCTAATCTTATAATAATTTCATGTAGAGTTTCTGTTTTGTTCTTTGCCCAAGAATTAGCAGATGAAGAGTTTAAATGATTTTAAAACAAGAACCGGAGCCCTCTGCCAACCAAACAAAGATAAATCTGCCGGTCCGATCATGCTCGTTAAATTATTGCTGAATTAGAAGGGTATCGAAAAACATCGGTCCTAACCCACTGGTTTTCAACTTTCCGTGACACGCAGACTCCGGCATTTTCCGAGAAGTAGCGCGTCGGGGTATCCTGCCAACAATTCTCTGGGCTCGTCAACAAGAGATCCAAGCAGTTCCACTGAGTCCAAGAATCCCTGAAAAATGGTACACTTTCATTCAATTCAACAAACTCCGGTGGTAGCAAATAACATTTGTGAATTCAAGTCCCATCAAGTAATTCCGTTGAAGTTTAGTGCACACGTCGACACACTCAAAAATTCCGATCCCAGATGGAGGAAGTTGTGTGATCCATGGAAATTGAGAAGACACTGGCAAGCTTTAATAATATGGAATACTTTTCTAACTAGGGACCTGCTTTTGGGTGAGAAATTGTTACATGGGGGATAGTTATCTGGCCCTGAGTACAGTACAACGATGTTTGAAAAATCTCATAATAAACCAGTGGCGCTAATTCCACGGATAAGGTTGTCCAGGTATCATATTTCATCTCTCCTTGCCAATATCGCAAGATAGAACCGAGGGGTTCCTCGTAATTTAAAAACTGCAGGAGCCTTTAGAGCCTCTTTTAGCAGCGATGGAGTCCGCGCTGCATTCTTCACTATTCTTTGATCTCGATAATATTAGTAGTGCTCCACACCACACCACCGCGGAATGCGTGCGGAGTGTTATTAATAAATAGAATCAAGAAAGGGTCAACGAGGGTGAAAAGTGGGTCGAAAATGGAACGAATAATGGGCAGAGAATAAAGTAAAATCATATGCCAGGCAGCCTCGCGCGGAACAGGCACTGAGTCATGCGGAAAAATGCGCCGCCCCAAAGAAGCCATTCCTGCTGCTCCACCTTCCGTTGAATACTCCAGCATCTGCATGACTCGCATAGCCCGGGGTTCGGCTGTCTTGCGGTGCTTCTTCTAGTGAACTTTGAAATGATGAAGTGCTGTTGGTAGTTGGTTTGTTCAGGGTACGAGTGGGAGGCAGCTAGGGTGAAATCCGCTCGTGAAGAGCGCTGGCATGGAGAAAAAGATTGACACAAGACGATTTGCAAATTATGGAAGATAAATAGTGAAGGCAAGTACGAGACCGTCTGTGGTAGCAAATAAATTTAAAATCGTGTTTGTGTACAAACAATTCTCCCATCTGTATTTTTTTTTTTCTAGGACCAAGTAGATATCTTGTGCGTCAGACTCACTGTTCCGAATCCTGTTCAATTATCGCTAAGGCTCGGTGCAAACCTTCAATCCTCGCAATACAAATCAGAAAAAAAAATCTATCACATACGATACATTGCTCTATATAACAACGAAATTCCAAAGCATCGAAAACATGGCGACAAGGGGACCATAGATAACCAACAGGTGACGAACCGTGACGACGGACTGATTACACGCTGTTTATGTGTTAGCGAGCCAATAAGAGCGACGTTCTCAGACTCGAACCTGCAGTACGTGTCTTCATGCACATATGCCGTATTGACCTCTTGAATGGCGGGAGAAACACGGTCTACGAGATATTAATGTAAACTTCGTCGCATGAGCAGATGAGCGTACCGTGAGAACGAACGGTAGTAAGGACATTCTGCGTCTCATTGATATCCTCCGTGTACCTTCGCTGACGCTCGGCTTCTAGAATGAGCTGCCAAAATAAATTTCAACAAGAATCATTCAATACTTGAACCACAAAACTCACCTGTACGGCCGTGCGTATCTTCTTGAGATCTTCTTCGCACTTGCGGATGCTCTGCGAAATGAAGCAACGCGGTCTAAAGTCGAGGCTGAAGTTTCCCATCCGTAGAAGATGACTCTGGATTATCGACGCCGTACGTTGAATTCTGTCCTGAATGAGCTGCGGATCCAGAGATAATTCGAATACTCACTGAAGTAAGCGGACCTTTTCCTCTATCAAGCTAAGATGGTCCCTCGGGCAATTCATCCTTGCATGGTGAATCATGCCGTCGACGTCTTTAATCGAGTCCTCTAACTCGCCCAACTTCGAAGACGGATGTTCAAAATAAACGACGGAGATGATGGTGATGGCAGTAGCGCCCCCGAGAATACTGTAGCGGACCGTGTTGTTCGGGATTAGAGCCACCAACCCGAACAGAAGTGAAGACTGGAGCTGCGATATCGGAGCGTTGTAAGGCATGAGGGATTTAGCTGATGATGCGGACTTGAGAGGCCACGAAGACCTTTATACAAGTGACCTCTTGAATCGACCGAATCGAAGGACTTCCCCAAAAGGAGATCGGGGAATCGGGCGGCCCGCCCGACTCCGTAGGTTGAGCAAATGCCACCATCAAATTGCCAGAAGGGGACTGTGATCTGAGGCGTGCTGATTGACGGGGTCGGGCAGGGTCGGGCGCGTCGTCTCCGAATTGTGTGGTATTTTTGTTTGCATCGACACGAATCATTGCTGTGTTGCCTACGTTCCATTGGTGGCTATTCTTCGCCACGAGATCGCCGAAAAGCGGATACTTTCACGCAGCAGACCCGGGCCAACATACAGGAATTTAAGTTTGAACTTTGAAGTCAAAACTTTTCACCGAGTATCTGCATCTCAATGCGGCTCATAGCTGGCGCAACGGGAGCGTTGACCATTGCGAATTATCACACGAAGCCTTTGTAAAATTTTAAACAATCGAATTTACACAGCAAGTTGGATATCGATTACATTGAATGCCTCCGGTGGGCTTTATATCGAGTCCGATCAATTGATAGAGGCTGTTGAACCGTACGCGTGTCGGGAGATATATCTATTATCACCGCTCTTTTCCAATTGTGGGGCCGTATCAGTTTAATATATCCTCCTCTTCCTCCTCAAGAGCATTATTTCCAGAGTTACAGATGATTGGCTATGGGAAACACCTGCTCCGGATGCATCGTTGCTGACTAGAATCGACGAATCTAAGAAGCGGAACAAATTGTTACACCAGCTATTTCCTCTTTTATACGCAGCCCCATTGAGTACTACCGTCTCCCGCCAACCCTTCCCCGAGTTAGGAGGAGATTCTCCAGGAGACATTCACTGCCTTGTCAGGGGTCTTAAGCGAGAAGAATGGGCCACGTTACGTTGAAAACCTTGGTTAGTAGAACAGCGTTACAGCAGTTTTATGAGGAAAGGGTGCATTCCTCTAGATCAAAAAGAAGTGATGTGCCACCCGAGCCCGGATCGACCCGGATTAGATTAGATATGATGCTCATGACTCATAAATTACACCAAACAGCCAGCGCGCATCACGAGGATCCCGCCCTAGTCCGCCGTGAGTGTGCTATGAGCTCCGTGAGCCATCTATCTGCTGTTAAATTAGCGGGAAGTTTGTCTCCTCTTCCTAGGTAATTCTGTCGACCCCAAAAGTCACTGGGAGATTTTTTCTAGATAGAAATTCTGCTGAGAAATAATGGGATGAAATAACCGCACAAAAACCTTGCACAAACTACTCATCTTATTGTTCCATTGAACGAATGTTTTTTAAATATGTGTAAATATAGCGAGAATTCGGTCTCGCTGTAATTGAATGTCAAATACGGCTAAAAAAAATTAAACACATTATTCAGACCTACTTTGGGGTAGTTGGCGTAGACACACATGCACACATAGAGGCGCGCCGACGGCGGGATGACTCATTTTTGACTCACTCATTACTCAACTATGCCGAGTCCGATCACTCCGGTGGCTTTCGCACTGATCCGAGCCCACTTCTCTTGACGTTCTTCTCTTTGATCTAGAGGAATGCACCTATTACTCCAGTTTTATATCATCCTCCATTTCGGTTCCTGTTCAAACAACTCGCAGTGACAGCTTGAAGCGGCCGCGGCAAGTGCGGCGAGAAGTGCGACGAGTTGTTTATTAAGTTTAAATATTAAGTATGACGAGTAGCGGAAGCAACATGAACGCGATGGAATCATCTGTTTTTTCGAGCGACACAGTTTAGGTATTTATTTCAGTTTCAGCGTGAGTTTGGTAGGCTTGGTTGATACTGTCTGTTGACAAGTTGTGGACAAGCGCCTTGAATATTATATTTGATCACCGGCAACCTGATCGGCCATCATTTCTATCAGCAAAGTCCGACTGCGCGATTCTAGCGCTAACTCCGTAACTTGAATTCTCTCCACCATGTCAGCGTACTTTCCGGTGCAAGACGCAGACGACGACATCCAGCGCCTGCTAGAACAGGACGAGGAAGATATCCGCACTCAACTGGACAAAACGATAGACCGGATTGGAATGGGCAGCTACCAATGGACGTTGCTATGTCTCTGCGGTTTCGGTATGTCGATTTGAGAGTCTTGCGCGTGCGCTGACCTTTTTCTTCTTCTTTCTCTGCAGGCTGGATGGCCGACAACGTGAGTACGCTGGACACAAGGGACCCCGCTTACCCCGACTAGATGTGGCTGCAAGCGGTCGCGATCATTCTACCTCGCGTCCAGCAACATTATTCCGTACCAGACAACTACATTGGCGTTCTTTCGTCGGCCATGTTTGCGGGCATGATGCTGGGCGCGGTCGGCTGGGGTACATGCTCTGATCTGCTTGGCAGGAGCACTGCGTTCAACGCGACTCTGTTCTTCACCGCCTTCTTCGGTATCCTCGCGTCCTTCTCGTACTCCTATTTATCGCTCTGCGTTTTGCTGTTTCTCCTGGGCAGTGCGGTCGGGGTGGGTGCTTTTCTCTTGCTTTCACTTTCATTGGGCGCTTTGTGCCCAAATTGGGCCTTCACGGATGACTAGGCACTTCGGTCGGTCTCGGGCTTATCTACACGTCACACCATTATTGCGTTCTATGACGTGCGCTGCCCTTGTCCGGCGCGCACCAGGGCACAACTCGGCACGCGTCGCTATTACGCAATTTCCACTTCCTTCTCACTCTGGCATCTTACTTGCTTCATTTGGCGGATGATCGATCCCATTTTCTCCCCCCCCCCCGCATTTATTCTATTATACATCTCCCACATCCCCAACCGCTCTTCTAACACCCACCCTCCTAGGGCTCGATGCCAACAGATGGCACCCTCCTCCTCGAACACATGCCACAACCAAAACTCCATCTCGTCACCGCCCTCTCGCTTTTCTTCTCCCTAGGCTCCGTCGTCGCGGCCGTCCTCGCCCTCGTTCTAGTCCCGCGCAACTCTTGCCTTACAACACTCGCCGACGGTACCGTCACACTCGCCGACGTATGCGACCCCGAGCTAAACAACGGTTGGAAACACCTCCTCGCCGTCCTTGGCGTCCTCGTACGTGTTCCCTCTCGCATAATAAATAAATCATGTTTTGGTTTCATTTTGCTAGACCCTCCTCCTCTTCCTCGCACGCATCGTCTTCTTCCGGCTGCACGAGAGCCCGCGCTTCCTCGTGCACGCTGGGCGCCCCGCAGAGGCGCTCGAGGCCCTGCGCCTCATCGCTCTCTTCAACGGCGCGCCCGCCCTGGCGAGCGAGCTCGCGCTCGCGGATGTGGACGACGCCGTGCGGCCGCCAAATGCGGACACGAGCGACACCGCACCGGTGACGCCCATGGCATTGAAGCCTGAGGCGTCGCTTCTACTGCCCGCGGGGCTCCCGCGCTGGGTGCACCGGTGGGCCGCCCGCATGCGGATGGTGCTCACGCCTGCGTGGCGCCGGACGACGCTGCTGGTGTGGGGCGCATGGTGCGCGATGGCGCTGGGTGAGTTTAATCCTTCGTATTATCATTATCATCATTGTTACTTACGATGGGCAGCGTACACGATGTTCAACGTCTTCCTCCCCAAGCTCCTCGAGTCGACAGGGACGAAGGCGATCGAGGACAGCTTGTGGGACGTGCTGGTGTTCACGCTGGGCGGGTGTCCCGGGGCGCTGGTGAGTCTACGGGTCCTGTTTCGCGGGATTATTATTTCGCGCGGCTAAGTACACACGCTACACAGCTGGGCGCGAGGCTCATCCTTACGCCCCTGGGCCGACGCTGGTCACTCGCGGGCAGCACGCTCTTCACCGCTGGGTTTTGCATCCTCTTTGTGTTTGCACAGCAGGCCCAGAACGTGTGGGCGGTGCGCGGCAGCGCCGTCGGCGTCGGGCTCGCCAGTACGGTGCGTCTCCCCTTCTCCTTCCCTGGCCCCTGCGTGCGACGCTTATCTGGCTCCCGCAGACAATGTGGGCCGTCCTGTATGGCTGGACGCCCGAGATATTCGGGACAAAGGGTACGCGTCCTGTATTTCCTATTCGCCTCCTCTTCTGAGATTCTGTTCTTTGTCCAGTGCGCGGTACCGCGTGTGGAATTGCCTCGGCGCTGTCTCGGATGTTCGTATTATCTTATCTTCTTCTCGCAGAACTTTGATGCTCACAACGCGCTTAGTGGCGGGATGATAGCGCCCATACTGGGCGGCGTGTTGCTAGTGTTCAGCCGCGCTGCGCCGGTGTACACGAGCATGGTGGCGTTCGTGCTCGCTGCGGTGTGTGTGCTGATGCTTCGGGAGGACGAGGGGGAAGGTGGGCGTACTAGAGGCGGGCGGCCGACGCGCACGGTGGTCCATTGATGAGAAGGAGCGCCTAATAGAGGACCATCTACGAAGTAGTATATCTACCCATAATGTACGACCACCCTAAGTATCGACTCTATAATGCAGTAGAGGGGACAATTGGATGCGTCCCTCCAACAACCCGCCTGAGCTTCTTCACAAATAAGAATGATTAATTTTTACTCCGCGCGGTCTCCCTCCTGCCCTTGCCCAGCCGCTTTGAGCCCCCGCGTGCGCCCCCGCGTCCCCCTCCTCCTCCCCGCCCGAAGCTCCCTCCGCCTCGGCTGGTGCCCCCCACGACTGCTGCCCCCGCGGCTAAAGCCTCTTGAGCTGCCGCCCCGCCCGCCCCGGCCACCCCCACGTCCCCTAGTGTCCCCAAAGTCGTCTGTCGACTCGCGCGTATTCGATTTCGACCGCTTCCCCGCCCCGCCGAAGCCGTACTTCGAGTCCCGCGCTTGGCGCGTCACCTTGCCCCGCCCGCGCTCACCGCCCCGCCCACGGTCGCCAGGCGCCGCCCGCGCCCGCGCTTCGCAGGGCGGTCCGAGATGGCGTCCTCGACTGCAATGTCGAACGCGTCGTCGTCCACGTTTGGCTTGTCCAGCACGTCGCCGCGTTCTGTAAAAATACCCTCAGTCAGCGGATGTTGCAAGGAAATATGAATGAAATAAAAGCCTACTCCGCTTGAGCCCCTTGAGCCGCTCCTCCATCTCCTTCTTGCCCTTCTCGCGCTCCTTGAGCTTCTCGATCTGCACCTGCTTGCCGAACTTCTTGCCCTCGCGCTCCTTGCGCTTCTCGTCGCTCTTCTTGATCCCCGCGCCCTCGTCGAGCAGCCGCTGCCGGATGCGCTCCATGTGCGCGTCCGACTTGACCATCTCGGCGAAGTAGTCCGCCGGGCGTGTGAAGGGGAAGTTATGCTTGGCGGCGAGCGCGCGCGCAGCGTTGGCGCCGTGCAGTGCCTGCTTGTAGCTGTGCGAAACAGATTTAGTTTCGGGGCCATATATATAATTTGAGAGATAAATGTGAAAAAACGTACAATGCGAGTTCGCGGTTTAGATCGTCGTTTACGTCCACCTCAATTGCATTTGGGTACGAGAGGACGAGGGTTTCGGTCCATGGGAATGATGGGTCCAGCTGGATGGTGTCCCGAATCCGCGCGAGGGCGACCTGAAAAAAAATTAATAAATTTAACGCAAAGAAATCATTGGCAAAAACCCACAGTGTTGTCAATCTCGATTTTCTGCCGTGGAACGGTGTCCTCGTCGACCGACTCGACGTCGTCCAGGGCAACGTCTTCATCTTCTGCATTTTCTTCATCTTCGTCCTCGTCCTCGTCCTCCGAACCTGAGCCCTCTCCATCGCTGGACTCGTCCGCATTTTTATCGAGGGTAAATTCAGCATCTGACGAGTCGTCTTCGTCGTCTGAACCCTCTCCCTCGCCGGCTGCGCCACCGCCGAGCGTAACGAGCTGCATTTGCTCGAATTCATCCAGTCCGTCGTCGCCCAGCGCCTTCATCAGTCGCTCCATGCCCTTCTCATCCACCCCGTCGTCCTCGGAGTCGCTGTCCTCACCCTCCTCGTCGTCTTCGTCCTCCTCATCCTCAGCCGCCGGTACAGGTTCTGGGGCTACCTGTATGACCTTTTCCGGCTTTGTTTTGGGTGATTTTGAAGGGCCAGATGCCGATTTACCATCCTTGAGTGATTTTGAGGGGCTGGAGGATTTTCTGGGGCCTTTGACGGGTTTGGAGGAGGACGACATGAGCAGAGAAAAAATGGGAACTGGAGGGCGTCGGTCTTAGAGTCAATCATGGCCAAATAATGATCTCCCTTTACTAATAACCTTGTAAAACGACCACTGCGTCTTGAAACCATTGCGCTCTTACTGGTGGCGACCGATGCATCTCATATGACGGGGACTCAAATATTCTTCTTCAAGTCAGATTGGAGAAGTCTCTGGCTCGTCGCTAGGCTCGATTACAGCCTGTACATCGACAAGCTTGCTCTCATATACAGACAGTCATTGGTCTGGCTTGTCGCTTGTCTCTGGCACACATGTACCTGTATAACAGCTTATGGAACCTGCTGGACTTCGGATGCTGGTTTGTCGTTTGGAATGACTTGGACCTCTTGCGACCTGGATTTGTCAAGAACCCTGGTGCATGACGAAACTGAGCTAAACTGAAGCACAGAGAAAATACATGTATATGATATCTCTCCCTGTCAGTGTCATCACGGTCAGCATCTCGTCATCTCGTTTAAAACTATGCCATTTCTATTGCATTTCTAAGCCGCTTCGTTAAGGTTTCGCCGCATTACCCTCGATCGTTGGCATCTTGGATTGCTGCTTAATAATCCCGCTTTCCGATTCAGGCTGGTGTCAGACAATGTCAGCTGGGGTTGGACGGTAACTGTGAGCGTTTATAAATATAGATTCCAATATGTATTCATTTCCGAGACTGGTCTCCTTACTTATAAACAATGTTCCAGTTCAATTTGAACTCAACTCCACTTCCACCCACCTCAACCATGTCGAGCATACGCAGCATTCTAGTTTCAGGCGCCAACCAAGGTGTGCTTGTTTTTCAACTGCCACTCGCCCTGCTCTAACACAATACTTAGGTTTGGGAAAACACGCCGTTCACCAGCTGGCGGCGACGCCAAATGTTTTGGTGTTCATGGGTCAGCTGGCTATCCACTATAATATTAATCTGGGCAATGGCACTGAGACCTGGATATATAGGCTCCCGCAAGCTCTCCGCCGCCGAGGCCGCGCTCGCAGAATTTAAATCAGACATCCACGCCTCATCCGCGGTTGTGCCCTTCCAGCTCGACATCACCGACGAAACCTCGATCGCGAACGCGCATAAATTCATCAGCGCCTACCTCAAGTCGCAGAACCTCCCAGGGCTAGACGTCCTCGTCAACAAGTCAGCTACTCTCTTTTAAATTTATTTCGCATGCGACTCACGATAACCCCTCCTCAGCGCTGGGATCACCGCTGTCGATTTCCAGCAGGTGTACGCCGTGAATGTCTTCGGCACGGCGGCGTTGACCGCCGTTATCCGTCCGCTCATCAACAACGGCGGCTCGATCCTCAACGTCTCCTCGCCCCTCGGCTCCATGGCGATGTACTCCACACCAGTGCCCATTTACCACGCGTACGGGTCTTCCAAGGCTGCGCTGAACTGCTTGACGGTGCAGTGGGCGAAGGAGGAGCAGCAGAAGGGCTCCGGCATACGCGTGGTGGCCCTCGATCCCGGTACGTGCACTCTGCTACGTGTGTGTTAGTTCGCTGTACTTATATACACATGCCCACGTAGGCTTCAACAAGACGAACCTGACCCAGGGCGGCGGGGAAATGGAGCCTGAGGACGGATGCAAGGTCATCGTGCAGGCTGCGCTCACGAAAGAAGGCAGAACGAGGGTGTTCTTTAGCAAGGACGGAGATGTGCCGTGGTGATTGATATGTGGAGGCAGATCGCTCGCCGCCGGCTTCTGAATAAGTTTTTTTTGCTAATGTCGAATTGTTCCGGCTACATGCCTACCAGTGTTTCTGATCGTTGTGTTTCTGGTTATTGTCAAACTAAACTTGGTCCTACTCCTGTGACTGCGACCACATACATCTTCCTTCTCCTTGGGAAATTGCAGACCGTGCGTGGGCAACTAAGAAAACTACTGCCCCAAACATTTAGGGTTGTCCGAAGGCCCAATAATGGCCCAAACTCTGGAAAACGTGGATAATCACATGCACGGAGGAATGAATCCCAAAGTTACGCGCGAGAAGTTCTAGATCTGTTCCGAGCCTATCTTCGAAAAGAAGATCGACTAAAATCCAGATTTGATGTTCGATCCAGTGTGAAAACCCGTGTTCAAGAGCTGACATTTCCTGCGTCTAAAAAAGTCGCTCAACCACTCTCGGTCATTGGAGCCAATTCGGGCTGCCCTCGACTCGAAGGCAAGTAGGCCACAGTACGGACGTTATGCCCAACTTTAAAAAGTTAAAACGACGTACCTCTCGGGAACCTCAGGAGGCCATGGCAATCAGAGTTGTTTTAACCATGTCTGATGTCGGTCCAAGTAGGTATAGCCTCCGAGGGAACAAATCGATTCAATGTGTACCCTCGCCGATTCAGACCATCTTATTCCTTCGAGCTTATCCAAGTCAATCGGCTGATTTAGGGATGGGCTGACCCTAAAACTGCACCGCGAAGCAAAATATGAGTTTGTGGCGTGGCAGATGACGGTGTGATCTCAACTCCGTCGAGCCTGAGGCGGTCAGACGAGCCCGACTTCTCCCGCATCCAACGATCAGCAACACAATTTCAACGGGCCGCAGCACTCACTTGAATCAATTACAACATCCGACTTCAGCCAATCCGGGAATAGACCGGAATACTATTCAATTCTTAGGGTCGTCTAGGCCATGGTGTTTATTAGTTTCTTGTTCTAAGAAGGGGAATTCTCCAAAAAAGGAAATCCTCCCGATAGAGATAATTTCTCGGCAACAGATAATGATGCCAGTGACGTGGGCCCATCGTATTAACGCTACGAATGCATTAGAGCATCTGAGAAGAAATAAGCTGCTTGAATGTAAATATTTCAGCCTGTTGCTGACGACGAAATTAGCGCGCGAGCAAATTTGGCCGAATGCCGGGTTCCAGGAACAACTCATGCTGTTCGAACTCTGCCAATATGCACCGTCGCCGTACACCGGAATCTATCAGAGCCGGAGGTACAAACTGGATAGTCGCCTTAGAGCAGCAGGCCGACTCCGATGAATGCGACTGCTCCACCTGCCCAAAATTATGACAATTACCGTAATAGCCACCTTTTAATTCCCGTACCTTTTATAGCATTTTAAATATCGGGCGGCGATGCTGAGAAGCCGTTGGCGTCAGCCCCATCGATTAAAATCTCAATTATCTCTGACGCCCTTTCCAGCCGAGGATGAATGGGCCTTTCTCCAGTGCAACGAAGCAACAATGAAGTTCAGCTGTTCGGGGATCAAAAGCCGGTAGTCGATCATGATGTCGCTACAATGTCTCTGTGCCACAGCCGGGAATGGCAGACGGAATATTCGACGGTTAATAATTAAATAATAAGGTTCGAGATACATAATTATCCAAGATGCCAGGCTGCCGTGGTGGATCCCTGTGCGACTAGCGAATGAGGTACCCGTTCTACGGCGCAGGTGGAAAGTGGTGAACGCCGGTGATCGGGCGGATAATTTCGAGCACAGCTTTTCGCAATTTGAATCAGTCGATCTCCCAATTTGGAGCCAATCGTCATGTTCAAGCAACCCGGAAAAGACGGCCTCGCATCTACCCCAGCTTTCATAGATATTACCGCGCGTATATTCTGTGGAATGTGTCTCTATGCTTAAATTACTAATATCATCGATTGAGCACGGATATTTTTTTTGTATAGCAGTTAGGATTGCGCAAGTCATCCCCGTCAACTTTAGTTCCTTGCTGAACTTGTGAGTAATTTAGATTAATCCTAGTTTCGCCTCCATGCCGTACTCGAAGCTGCCACCAGACGTGCCTGTATTAGCAAGTTCAGAGTTTGAACACTGACACTAGTCGTCATCAACACAATAAATTGAGCTTTCCAGGCACTCATAGCTACCTACAGAACAGCGTGATTATGTTTTTCGGCAGCTACTGACTCTCGGAACCGAGGGTCTTGTTACTATTTGCTGGCCAGATCCTGTTAACTGTGGTCTAATTATTGAGCTCATCTGCGGGACGTAAGCAGATGCATACTTGCGGTGCAACCGGGTGCTGCGACAATTTCTACTCCTTATTGATCCGCCACCGGCACAGCTACATTTCTCCGCCCCCCCCCCCAGCGCTAAACTTGCCCGCGACCTCTGACCAGAAATCCCAGCTTTTCTTTGCACTCGAGCAGGACTGATGGTGGCTCCCGGCGTCGCGCGAACGGCTATACCGTCGCCTTTGGCCCGAGACCGCTATAGCTGGTCTCTGCACAATCTCCTCCACTATGACTGCGACCAGTGTTCGCGATACTGAAACCGCCTCGGGACGCTTATTATTCCGGGCTCAGAATGGTCAGTACAAGAGGACGAGGCTCATCGAAGCTTCTACTCAGAAAATTCGACCCCGACGGCTTAGCAGCCCGCGCCTTGGAAGAATATTAGCACCATCATCGAGGGAAAACTCTACTTGAGCAAGTGAGTAGTGGCGAAATATTTTGAGCCCGGCGCTAATTCTTTTCCTTAGGGAACCCGCGGAGATTATACGCTGCGGAGGCTGGGTATAAGACTGACTTTTCCAACCGAAAGATCTCGACCTCCGTCCACTCTCACTATGTATGTCAACATGACTCCGTCCTGCGCCTCGCTTCTCTTGGGACTCGTGTCTCTGCTGCCCAGTACTGTACTAAAACGTTCAGTTCGACAGAGGGGGTGACGCGTGACGGAAAATTCCGGTTCGACAATTCGACAAACCGCATTTTTTGGCGTGACCGAGCGCAAAATTTCGACAATCCGAGCCGAAAATTCGTCGAAATCGCGAAATTTGGGGATTTTGGGGTGACGAACCGGAAAATCTATTCGACAGTCCTCGGGGTGATGCGTGACAAGCACCAAAGTTGGCAATCGACAGCCCCCCCAGTGACGCGTGACTGTCGAATTGAACGTTTTAGTACAGTAGCACTGTGCGCTACGCAGGGGTGGCCATTTTCGTTGCCGTTTTCGCGGTCAACCTCATTTATATCAGGCGCCCCCGTACCCGTCTGCACCAGCTCGACACGGAGATCACCATCATCGCGACTAGGATTGAATCCGTAAGGCGGGAAAGCGCAAGGATAAACCTGGCACCCCGCAACCCCCCCCCCCGGTCCTCCGCCTTCTCCTCCCCTCGCTCGTCGGCATTTTAGTTCTCTCTCCTTTTACCTTACACGCCCTATTGCTGAAAAATTCTTTATCTTACTTACTTATCGCGCTCGCGCGTTCTATTGCGGGACACCCCGTTTTTAGCATTTATGTAATGCTTCAAGCTTTGTTATACCACCCATACCACGCGCATCTTAGACTTTTATTAGCTACGTAGATTACTTACATTACGAGTAGGTGGTCCCTACCATATGGTACGCCACGACGGGGAAATAAAATTGATTTTAAAAAAATAAAAATAAAAATAAAATAAACCTGGCACAGCAAGACATTGACTTACTGCAGTTTGTTTTTTGCAATTAGTTTTGACAAGTTCTCTGAACGACTGAATGGCCTTCTGACTTTGACAGAATTCAAACCTCGCTCTCCGAAATGAGAACTTTGAATTTGGAAGTGAGTAAACTAAGCTGGAAAACGTAATTTTTGCTTTTGACCAGTCCTCTGTAATATTGACCCTCTGATATTGACAGAATTCAACGCTCACTGTTGGAGATGAAGAAATTGAAAATAACAACGAGCAATCTGGGCTGGGAAGGGTATCGTTTGCTATTTACTATTTCTCCTGCACGACTGATGTTTTGATGTTTAACAGAATTAAATGCTCACTTTCAGAAATGACGACCGCGAAGACGACTGCGAGCAGTCTGAGATGGAAAAAATACCGTCTCCTCTCAAAGAACCTCGATGAGCTTGAAGTCTCCGGGTTGCTGTTGAAGTACGATCCTCGGCAATCACACGCCCGGCAAAACTAAAATAACATATCACCCAGCGCAATATGGAAGCCGAACGACGAAGAAAATACCAGGAAGCTATCAACGATATTTGGACCGCACAAGCTAGTATCCGCTGCCCAAGTAAACTTTCCAAGGGAATAAATTTCCTATAACTCAACCTATTTCAGATCTTGACTTGTATACTCCCAATTATGCCACCAATATCGGTGCCTGACAGGAATTTGAGAATAGACTTGATGTCTCCTCATATGTTTGAATCGCACATTTACTGTTGTTCTTCCCATTTCAAAGTTCACTCAGATCGATATAGTTCTCTCTGGCCCATTTTGTACTGCATACTAGCACGTATATGATCATGCATGTGTCTCTTTCAGGTTGATCGCTTGGTCATATTTATATGGGCCCGTAAATGTCAACCCTTGACTCTCAGTTTCTCCCTGTTACTAAGTAATACCAATAGGAGCTGAAAAGCGAGTTCAACAAGTCACGTTGCATGAAGGGTTGAATGGCACAGGCGAGATCCCTGTGGAAAGCTGATTCCAAGCTGATTCCCGCCCGTGAACGTTTTCCTATTGAGACTATTTTCCCAAGAACAGATAAAATCCGCATTCACTACGAAATTCGATTCAAGATGGGACAGACACAGCAGGTACAGTTACATGAAATTTACTAATTTTCGCCTTGATGAGCGCGACAGCTCGATCAACAGGCGGCGAGATAATTTGTCAGCGCCGCCTTCTCAGCGGTGTCAACTGTAAGATCGTAGAAATGTTTCTGAAGAAAAAAACACTGCCATCAGGAGGGAAAGCACGAGGCATTATCAAACTCACCACCGTTATCCATGCGCGGACGTAGGTGCAGACATAGCTGGCAAGAGGAGGAACCCACTCTGCCACATCTATAAATTTAAATTAGCTGTAGCACATGCGATAGCCAGATACACTGAATTCACCCCTATCGCCTGTGTAATAGTCTCGGTTAGAATCGGTAAGAAAGAGAGAGAGAGAGATTGACGCACCCTTGGATTGATTTAGGTTGTCCGTGACTATTGCAAGTTTATATCGTTGAACCCCGATGGAGGGTAATACTTCTGCTGCTCACCAGCTACCAGCTGAGGACGAGTCAGGTCATTGGCAAAGGACTCGCGTTGGGCATTAGTCCAAGTTCTAGCTCCAGAAACCCAGGCCTAGAAGCACCGAACCAATACATTTCAGTCATTTTCAATGACCTGCAACGGCACAAACCTCTTTCAGCGGAACTACATGGTCCTATTAACAAGGTTAGCAGGCGGTCAATACTCGAGTCCACGGAAGATGAATCACAATATCAAGGTCACTAGCGAGGGTGGTGGGCACTCCGTCGTAAGGACTGACCCAATTTCCGGACGTAGCAGCACAGGCAGTGCTCTGTACGACGTTTGTCCCGTCCCGTTTCAACACGGCTACGTCGGAGAAACTCAGTATCTGTGTGGGCCCATTTCTGATTTGACTTACTCTCGCGGGTATCGCAAGTTCCAGAGACTGACATCAGGCTTAGATTAGAAGATATGTGTCAGGAAACCACCGACTGATGTCCCAGGTCTTGAAAAGATCGCGGTCATAGGCAGGGACGTTACTCTCCACCGCTACGGTCAGTTCAGACAGGTATGTCTTCGCCGTGGCGACCGACACCGGAGTTGGAAGCGCCCGAGGAACTGGGGCGGAGAGGGCTGTCGACAATAAGGTCAGCACAATGAACGTGGAGAAGGCGAACATCTTTGCTGTCGAACTGACCTTCGCTACGGGCTACTTATAAGCATTTTATGGACCGATAGCAATCCACTGTCCAGGATAAGCACAGGTAGACGCACGTTGACAAAAGATTTCATCAAGCTATCAGTATTGGATGGACGACTCGGAAGAGAAGACTGGCATAGACCCATGTGGTGCAAATGAAGAGGAACCGTATTTATAGAAAATGGATCCAGCGGCATCGAACATGTTGGATGATGTTGTGAAATCGAAGTTCTCGAATTCGTAGTAGGCGACCGTGTCCCACGGAGCAGCCCTGGCCACAGGTTGGCCGCACAGTAGAGGGCCTTCCTCGCCGATTCATCGCGTCTTGGCGATGAGCCGAGTGAATGGGACTCGGGAGCACGGGCCGATGGACCCGACAGAAAGGCAGTGGCTCCGAGTGGTACTCTCGTTTCCGAAGTTATAGAGCAGTTGCTCTCGCAGTGAGCCTCGTTGTACAAGCGGAGCGCAAAGCAGTCGTCGGAGCTCCGGACCGGTCGGAAAGATGCGAAGTAGCACGTGCACGCGGTGACTCACAACGCGTCACAAGCTATCTAATCAGATCAGATGCAATCTAATCTGTGCCAGATTTAGTAGGCTCAACATGGGTTCAACTTTTTTTTTGTTTCAGGGAGCGGCAAAGCAAGGGGCAGACAGATTCAATTCGCTACGCTGGTGTTCGCGCATATTTCGGCCGCTTCCAATATGTAAATGGGCAGAAAACTGCACAGGTGCCATCACTTATTCCGACAACACCTCCAAAACCACCCAAATCTCTTATTTTAGCTAATTTAAGAAAATTAGATTGCGCACAAGCCATATATGATACGAATATGATCTAACCTGCCCCAATTCTGCTGCTCCAGATGGCCTCTGAAGCTCTTGGAAAGCTCAGGAAAGTGTGGGAAAGTTTTCTCCTTTGAATTCTTTTTTCCGCTTTTATACCGGAGTGATGACCATTGGTCTTCAAAGCTTCATTGACTGCTATCGATGTGCCGCGTAGCTACGACACCATCGGCATGGGCTACTCCACAGTGAGTCAGTGACGGCACCTTCGTATAGATAAAAGAGCACTCTTTCGACCTTTCAATACATACTAGTACATTACTATGGCGCACACACGCAGCATCCTCGTCACAGGCGCTAACCAAGGTACGCCCATTTCTTCAGCACCCCCTCCGCTCTGGCTCAATACAAGAGTTAGGTTTGGGAAGGCACACTGTGCACAAACTAGCCGCAACGCCGAATGTTATCGTGTTCATGGGTGATTCTAACAGATCCTTGAAGATTTGGGGCAGGATACTGAACTCAAATAGGTTCCCGCAAGATCTCTGCAGCTGAAAACGCTCTGGTAGAATTCAAATCGGACATCCACGCCTCGTCCACGGTCGTACCCATCCAGCTTGACATCACAGATGCCGCTTCGATCAAGGACGCGCACGCATTCATCAAAGACTACTTGAAATCCCACAACCTCCCGGGACTAGATGTGCTCGTTAACAAGTCAGGTTTAACTTCGGGTTTCGCGAATATCAAATATTAATATACTTCCTCAGCGCTGCCAGAAGTGCAGCTGGCCGGGTTGAGGATTTTCAAGAACTGTACGCGGTGAACGTTTTTGGAACGGTGGCCATAACGGAGGCCATTCGTCCACTCATCAATAACGGGGGCTCGATCCTCAACATCTCAACCGAGCTCAGTTCCATGAAGCGGTACACGAAGGAAAGATCACCGCCGCTCATTTACCCCGCGTACGCATCTTCCAAAGCGGCGCTGAACAACTTGACGGTGCAGTGGGCGCTCCGGGAGGAGCTAAAGGACTCCGGAATTCGTGTTGTGTCCATCTGTCCCGGTAAGTGCCGTCGGCACCGTCCAACCCTTCTGGTACTTATGGTGTGCTAGGATTCAACAAGACAAACTTGAACGACTACACTGGCACAGGGGACCCTGCAGATGGATGCATGGTGATAGTGAAGGCCGCTTTGGAGAAGGAGGGGAGGACGGGGGTATTTTTCAATAAGGACGGAGACATGGAGTGGTGAAATTCATGTCAACTGGTTCTTGAAGCGGATTATTGGCGTAATTCAGCATCTCACAGCGGTGTCCGTTGACTTGAGTCCATTCTTGATGCTAGCATCGACCAAACCGCCCTAATTCTGCTGCTCCTCAATTAAAACACACGTCAGAACATTCAGATGCGCAGAAGATAAAGATAAGTAGGACGCGCCTAAGGTGAGCCATCCAAGAACAAGTAGCAGAGGGTAAGGTAATCGTTCAAAGGAGGATCGAAGCCAGGAAAGGAAAGATTGTTGAAAGTGTTCAATCAGATCGTTTAAATTGTACGCAATAAACGGCGCAGTTGTCTGAAATTTGTTTCCTGCAGGTGGAACCTGCCGCCTTATCAACAGTGTCGGCCGAAAGATCGTGCCTGTTAGTGGCATCGACCTTCCCAGCTGAGTTGGGCTTCTCGAATTAGATCCAAAAACAACAGGTATGTACACCATGTACATGCTTCTTCGGCAAGACCAAAGTACGGTTTAAGGGATAGCCCAGGTCGCTACTCGCCGCATAGGACAAAAAAAGCGGACGGAGAGGTTACGGTTGGCTAAATCGCAAGAAAAGATGACGCGTCCCGTCTGCAGCGAGGGGAGTGACGGGTTCCGGTACGCCAGTATTTTAGGAGCTAGACTTGCGGTTTGACGAACCCGCGGCTGATTTTGTAGTAGACGAGGGAGGCATCATCGGAGGTGATCGCTAAGTATATCTCCGGGGGATCCGAGAGCGACGTGAAGGCAGTTGTTAACTTAAAGAGCAGGGAAATTGAAAGAGCAGTCGCGGTACATGGGGAAAAATCACAAACCAAGAAAAGAACAAAGTCTCTGCCAATGAGCAGGGAACAACGTACAGTGTGGTGTCCTTGCGCAAACACTAATTCAATGTGGCGAAGTCAGAGTAACCCAATACTCACAGTTTTTGGCTTTTTGCCCCTTATTGCTGCGCGGGAGACGCCTTCGAGGTCGACTACCTCGAAGTTGGACCACTTGGACTGGGGAAAGAAGAATCAGGTCAGAGTTGACATGGCCTCAAGGACGCAATCTCACCAAGTATGTCATTGTACGCCTGGAATAAGCATCCGGCGGGAGCACGTGGGCCAGTGCTTGATACTTGAGGGCAGTCAAGACTCAAGACAGATGCGCAGAAGAGGCAGAAGGCCTACGGATGGATGTGCCTCCATAATCACGAAAATACCGATAAAGGCGTAAAAGAAGGGTTGGTTCAAGGTTGCTCACCGCGCGTCACAAGCTATCTAATCGGATCAGATGCAATCTAATCTGTGGCCAGATTTGGTAGGCTGCAATTAGTCTTGCGGGACACTGCGGTTGACTGGAGGCTTGGAGGAGAATTTGCTGCGAAGGAGATTTTTTTCGAGATTATTACACGTCGACATATCTAATACATTGATTCTAGTTGTTAAATGTCCGTTGCATCGTCCGTGCGTTGTGCTATACATATGTACATTTAGAAGTTTTGCTCCTCGGAGCCCATCATCTGTTATGTGTGGTTAGTTGAAGGCTGAATACGAGGAGAAATAAATACCTTGCGCTCCTGACCTCGCTCCTTCATGTTGGTGTTACCCATAACTTGTCCTGCAAGCTTCTCTGCGCCACCTGGGGTGTATGTATGCTCATCAGCGACGAAGAAGAGTAGGTTAATAAGAGCTTACCCATGAGCTTTTCTCCCATTGGTACCTTGCCGGATGATCCGCCCATGGAAGAATTGTTGAACTCTCTGCGATCGGCGAACCTGTCTGCCTGTGTGCTGTTACCATCAAAGCCGCCGGCTTCTGTAGAAAGGTTGTCGCTTTGCTGGCCCATACCGCCGTAGGACGGGTTCATGGTCGTGGAGTCGGTAGCACGTTGCCCATAGCCACCAGAGGTGTTGGAGGAATCGAATTGATCTGACGGAGCAAAATGGTCAGAGGGAGATGCAGGTATCGCGAGATCCAACTGACCCTGGGTACGTCCGAACCCAGTAGATTCGGAGTTGCTGTCGTAGCTGCCTCCGTTACGACCAGTGTCGCGGCCGAATTCAGTGTTGTCGGTCATGTCATTGTTCGTGAAGGACATTATGAGAATGTTTGTTTAGAATGGGAGTGGATGTGGGATGTGGGATACACGAGTGCTGATAGTATTGCCCTATTTTACGACGCCATTTAAGTAGAAGCTGAATTGGTGATGTCATGGAAAGAATGGAGCGACGAGATAAGCGGCGGCGAAATGTGGAGAGTAATCACAGAATATTGGAAATAAGAAGTTAAAAAACTCCAAAAATTGTGGGGCTAGCTGAATGACGTCTAAAAACTAATTACCGAGACCAGGGTGCAATTGGAGCTCGCTGGAGCGAATTTCGAGTAGTTTGATCCAAAGTTTGATCAGTTGATCGTAAAGTTCAACCTCAAACCACGTGGTCGCGGCGGGTCACTGCCACTGATGCCACGCAAAGATGACTCTTACCGACTCTCTCGACAGCTGCAGTTATAAGTAGCTGTGTACTTGATTCATCGCCACTATGCCTACCATTCACCCAATCGATTTCGCCTCCACGGAGCTCAAGCAATACGGCGACTTCTACGCAGTTGTCATCGACGATTTTCTGACTCCTGACGAATGCAAGACCCTCAGAGAGCTTGCATCGTCCACCGGAGAATGGCAGCCGGCGGGGTTGAGTGCAGAGCGTGAGACTGAGACTGTCCACTCTAGCTTTCGGAACAGTGACCGTGTTATCCGGGTGGACGAGGAAACTGCCTCCATGATCTACGAACGCCTCCGCCCGCTGGTGCCCGAAATCCATCTGATATCACCTAACGGAAAGTGGGGAAATATCACAGGGAAACCTGGAAAGAATGGGAAGAGCATGCGGCCCACGTGGAAGATGGTTCGGTGAGTCCACCATTTATTTTTATTCTTTCATACAAATCGCTGACGGGCATAGAGTGAATCCGCGCCTTAGTTTTTTGCGCTATGGGCCAGGCCACTACTTCAAACAGCACTGCGATGGCCTTAATGAACTCCTCGACGGGCCCACACCGCAAAAATCGTTCGTCACTCTACATCTATATCTGAACGGCGGCGTCTCTGGAGGATCCACAAGGTTTTGGACTCCGGACAAGAAGCATTTTCTTGACGTGGATCCCAAGGTCGGAAGGGTCCTGGTTTTTCAGCAGCGGATGCTCATTCACAGCGGGGAGGAAGTCACGGACGGGATAAAATACACAATGAGATCTGATTTCATGTTCGAGCAGGAGGTTTAAATATCATGGAGATTGGAGCTTAGTTGACTGTCGCAGCAGTGGGTGACTTAAGAAGGAAGAAATACCCCACGGAAGTCAAGTCGACACCAACCAGGAACATCAAAGCACCGAAATAAACTATTGAGAAAGCACAAGAGTTCTGAAGCCTACCTACCCAACTATTGTCGCCTTCGGGTATCTCAGGGTAACGCTAACCACTTTTCGATAAGAATCCCCAGATTAGGTGTTCCGACGCCTAATAAAAAGGCTTTGGTTCAGTGGACAGGTGATTAACATCTAACAACATTACCTGTGGCCGCATCCCATCCTGGAACACTGCATTATACAATTGCGTCAGTTCGGCCAAATATTTTAGCAGTGAGTCTCTTACGCCTGGAAACCCCCTCCCCTTTCTCCTTGCCCTGAGACAACATTAATTCTATACAGTGGAATTGGTGCGTGGATCAAAATACATACATCCTCTGCAGCCCTGACTCGTTCCATCCACGATGTCATGGAAGGCGCCTGCGAAGCCTTTCGAATAAATCTGAATTCGCCAGTCTCAGTATGAGTTAGTGGGGAAAATGCTGGGACACACGGTGGGGTTAATGAAGCCTGAGTACTCCCATGTAAGTCTGATTTCCACTTAGATAAAGTCCGATTGCACTTACCAACGGTTTTCTTCCCCGCGGAAATGCGGCGCGTCATTCACAAGCGTAATGATAGATCCGAAAGTGGGCACTGCGCCAGATGTCCCGCTGTTCAGGAGGAAGGCACCATTATCAACATCTACGAAATTGTTTCTAAGAAAGGCTATCGTAAGTACGCAGTGGCCTGAAAATGTCGTCCTTACGCGTTAACACTCAAATCGGGGTATGCACGCTGAAAATGGATCAGTTTAAGCCGGTTATTCCATGTCGATTCGACTTACACCGTGAGGATTGAAGTGCTTCAGCTGGTCGGGATTCGTTTTTTTTAGGCGTGCCAAAAACGACTCGACCGAAGCTTTCTGGTATTGTGGCATGGGAAACCTATTGCTGAAGCCGCCTCCGCCGGATACGAAAAAACCATGGGTTAGATCCTGGTTCCACACCTCCTCTGCAACAGAGTTTGTGGAAGATGCGTTCGCCTTGACCTGTGTCCCTCCTACAGATGTTATCCAAGGGCAGGCACCTGGCCAACCCGGATTAAAATGGGTGGCATTCAGATTTACTGATCCTAAACATCCAGATTATTGTGAGTCGATCCGTCCGATCGCAGCGACTACCCACCGTTGTCATCCAGGCAATATCCCCTCGTCGTCCCTGCAGCGCCAACGTTTCCGGCCGAGAATAGCACCGTTACGCCCATGAGTCCCAGTTTCGCGAACTCGTTGCACTGGCGTTGTTCGTAGAACGGGGTGAGACGATACTCATAGTCCGCTCGCGAGTTTGATATGACAAACGGCGGCTTAACAGTTCCGCACGAGTGCTCCTGAACGCCGCCAGCAAATGTCGGGTCCGGAAACTGTGGATCAAACGCGAGGTCATCGCCCCCGTCTGAGGTGCAGTATGAGCCGTCGACCGCGTCGAGCCATTCGTTGAACGAGAGGAAATTTCCTGTTGAAAATAAATTTGCGTTGGAAGCATATACAGAATTTTTTCCGTTACCTGCGTGCACGTCGCCGACTTGAAGCATGGTGACGGGCTGAGGCTGCACCAGGGACATCATGTATTGGATTATCCAACCGTCCTCGCCAACATCCGTCCCTTCCACAGGATCGACGACGCCTGTATTCAGAATTAATCAAATTGCTATGAGCAGCGGCCAGAAAGAGGCTGACCCCCATCGATAGAAACGAACAATGGCGATTTTCCAACGAGGCTCGGGGAGAAATTGGCGAAGAATGTGTCCAGGTCGGATTGGAGATACGTTGCCGGGGTTTGGCTGACTGTATTTGACGTCAATGTATATTCCGGATACCCGTAAGTAGGAGATTTACCCATCCCAAAGCTATTCCGGTCCACAGCTTTGGGGACGTAGGTCATGTTGTAAAGGGACCGGATACAGGATGGCGTGACTGATTGGTCGCATCCCGCCGGCAGAACCGGGGCAGCACGCTTAGTGTGTTGCAGTGAGGTCACAGGCGTGCGCGCCGCGCTAATCTTGATGTTTGGCTGGACTGTAGGTGTTATGATGTCGATGTGCTGTGAAAGATGACCCGGTAGAAAATACGAATCACAGGCTATTTTTTGAGGTGAGCCGAGAGTTAAAATCGCATCAGCAAGTAGAGCGCATTGCTTACCAACGTGCTCCTCGCCAGACTCATGCGCATATACGTGATATTCGGCTCCAAGGAGCTCTTCGACCTCTTGTGCCGTAGCGCCATCGACGTGGATCCAAGCCTTGTTGTGGCTTAAGCGCAGCCGGTCTCCGAACCCTGCATCTGAGAGCCAGGTGGTGACTGCCTCTTGCGTATGGGCTGCGGGGGCGAAGACTTCGGCGATCTGTTCAGGCGACCAGTGCTGACTGTACGATGAAGATTCAGGGTCCGAAACCGCAATGAGGCGATCGGCGAGACTGTCGATATTCTGCTGCTTTAGGCCTATCTTCAATGGCACGACAATATTCCCCTCGAGCCGGCGGGAGCGGGTCAGCGACGGATGATCGACCCTCTTCTCGTGCAGCAACGCGCGATTCGAGAGCCGAGAGGTGCTTCCGGAGGTTGCGAGGAGGATTGTAAGGAGGACTGGAGTTGTATACATGTTGAATTATGCTGAGTGAGTGAGGGAGTTTTATATATATATGTTCGCTGCTGCGGCCTGTCTGACAAAGATACATTTTCTAGGACGTAGAATGGCAGCAGACTGGCATGCGCAGTCAAGGGGCCTTCCTAGTCGCACGGCGATGCACTGGATTCGCGCGAATAGTAAGGCGAACCGAGCTGCGCAATCAGACAGGATCCCGGTGGCGGCAGCTCAAAAGACGAATCCAGCTGAGACAGTCACTGCCGTTCCAGACTTGGTGGTTGTAAATCCTGCGCTGTGCCTATTACTGCAGATATTGTCGGGATTATGGCTGTCCAGCTCATTCAGACGGAGTGAAGCTGCAGCTTGCTGGAGTATTTCCATTGTGGCGGGGCGAGGGTAAATGTTCAAAGTTGGGAGCACGGTTGGAGCCTTGGAGGACTCTCTCAGTGATTCTGATCCGGATCGACGTCAACCACGATCAGAAATTTGTGATATGCCCGCAATTCTCCTTCTGAGCAACATTCGCCTCCATGGGTTTTTCTTCAACCTTGTGGCTTTCGGTCGATTGGCTCATATTTATCAACCTATATGTATATGTGCAAAACTACCTTTATTTTGGGGGAATATTATTTCATTATTTCCTGGCAGGTTGGGCCAAAAATATAATCGGTCATCATCCTGCAGCTGTGTTTGAGCTTGCACGTCCACCAAAGCCTGCCAAAGCGTGGCCTAAACTTTGTCTAAACTTGAAGCTCAGAGGGCCACTCCTCCAACTCTCCGACTGGGGCGTTTCAAGGAGCCGGAGTGATACGCGTTCCTCGCTACCTTAGTGGCAGATCTCGCAGATGCTTTATAACCGCGAACTGACGACGTGGATATCTACAGGGTTTGTTCTCGCCTGCTCGTCTTCGAGGTCGCCAGCTCTGCCAGTCGTCGGCGACACCCGGACTTCCTGGCGCCCTCTGGCGTCACAAAGGAAAACGCTAAACCCTTGGTCACTATCAAAAGTTCGGAGGCGGGGTATCAAGGCCTCTATCAAGTGATGCTTACCGATCTCTCCTGGAAGTCTAAGCGATGAGCTTCGTAAATACCCCACTGTCTGTCTTTTCTCCTTCCCGTCATGTCGTCCGACGTGGTGAATACCATCCTGTTCATGAGGTATTTCTCCAGTGCGTCCAACCATCACTAGCATGTGGACAACCTCATTCTTTGCCACAGTCGTGGGCTTCGCCGCAATGGTGTACGACCATATCCTCACCGCAGAGACGGAGATGCGGGTCGTTTGGGCGAACCGTAACGCTGGGGTCCTGCACAAGCTGGCGTTTGGGATCAGTCGGTACATGCCCGAGGTCGTCATCGGCTATACGGTTTATGGTACTCAATGGGCCCCTCTTCTTAAAATCCTGTCTAAACACGACACTTGTGATAGTTTTCAGCGGGACAGCTCGCGATCTTAATGACGTAGTAAGCACAGTCTGTGGTTATACTGCGCTATTGAGTCTGACCTGGCTTACAGTCGTGGGTGTCGCCCCATACTAAAACCTTCGTCATCATTCATCTCCACCCCGCAGGTGTCGTGCTTTTATCTGGCTTTTTGGCGCCACGGCCGTCTTATTCGCTGCCATTTCTCACTGTATTTATACTTTACCACTTACTTGTTTGACTTCCGGATTCTCACCACACAATTATCCACAGCCGTTCTTGTCCTACGCATCTACAATTTATGGGATCAAAGGAAGAGCGTGGCACGCATTCTCATGGCCCTATTCATTCTTGGCATACTTGCAACAATAGTTATTGGGATCTTTTGCCAGCTCCAACTCAAGCGTAAGTTCGCTCCATCTTCGGTTCCAGCCTCAAAATAACCTGGAGCAGCTATCTTTTTACAAACCTTTGCAATTTGCACAGTCAAGGTCAAGCCGAAGATTCTTTCGGTATTATTTATCGTCCAGGTATGACGTCCCTTGACGCCTTTTCGAGTGCCTGCCCTGACCCGAACGTCGCTAGTCGCTCTTTGATGTAGTTATTGTATTTATTGCTGTCTGGAATGCCTTGGAACGCCCGCATCGCAATACCGGCGACATGATATCCTCGTTGCAAAAAGACGGTCTCGTCCTTTTATGTGTTGGTACATTCAACAGCGGTTAGCAAAGTCCTGACCAAATTTCAACAGATTCTCTTCGGTTTGTTATATCAACACTTTATTTCTTGTGCTAATACCACCCTCCACGTAGCTGTGCGAACGTCGTATTTAATCGTCTCGTTTGTCGGCAACGTGCGTATATATTCAAGTTACGATTGTTGAATGTAATTGATTAATGTCTAGGCCGGTCAAACTTTTGCGATGGTCTCGTCAGTCTTGTTTTTTTTTAAACTCGCTAGTATGCGAACTCTGAAATCAATCCACAGCACGGGGTGGGCACTTGCCTCCATTCTCACTGCACGATTAAACCTGCGGATCGACGGATTGGCGCTCAAGCGCGGCCAATTGGTTATTTCAGGCTGGGATGAGGAAGACTAGAGATGCAGCGAGCTTCGACGATACCCATACCCATATCATACCAGTCCCATACATGTAGATTGGGAGCTAGATTGGATGTACATGCACATGTACGCTTTCTTCCGACGAAAGAGCTCGGGATTTGCCGGGGAACATAGAGCAGCCACTCAAGACGAAAAATCAGCCCGTTTGCTTGAAAGTAATAGTACACGATATCGATATTTGCTGCACAGTTTTTTCTTACTTCTGCACATCATACGCGATGCGCCCCGAGACCCACGCGTACTCGTACTTGCGGTGGTACCAGTTCCGCACAGAGCGCCGTTCAGCAATACGCGGAATAGTCGCGTAAGAGCCACCCAACTAACCCTCGGTGGTTAGTATCACACGCGCATAGAAGATGTAGTAAAAGAAACGCACCACAACCTGATGCGCACCGTCGAAAAAGTCCATCGAATACCTGCCGACAGTAGTCAGAAAGGGCTTTAAACGAAACGAAGACAGCAACGCATACCCAGGATACAACGTCGACGGCACGAACCCCACACACTTGTCGAACACCGTCGATGTCCATTCCCACACGCCCCCGTTGTTCCCCATACCGCCGGCACCCGCTCCCCCCGTCGTCGCCCTGAAACGGAATACAGTCAGAACGTCGTAACCACGATAGACAGACAGCACTCACGGAATCGGGTGCCAGTTCCTGAACCCGACGTTCGCGCCGCCCTCATACCCCGACTCAAACTTCTCGAGGAAGATGCGCAGCTCCGACTCGGTAGGGAGCCGCCCGCCCTGAATGGACACGTACTTGGAGAGGCTGTTGTACGACGTCAGCACCGGCCAGTTCTGGGCTATCTTCATCGGAACGGGGCCGTATAGCGTGCGGACCTGGCGCGATGGTCGGGTCAGCAGAGGCGGCAATAACTAGGCGCACGACAACGTACGTGCATCTCTCCGTCCAACTCCACCCAGCTGGCGGGAATGGCGACCTCGCCAGCCTTCTGCGAGACGTAGTACTTGAAAAACTGCCCGTTCGTCACCGGCCGCCACTCAATGCGGAACTCGTCGACGTCAACAGTGCGTTTCGGGTGCTCGTTGTCCTGTATGCGCCGATAAGCTCTACTAGCGCACCTGCGCCAGAACGGGAAACGCACCCAGCCGAATTCATGCCCACCTACATCGGCATTGGTAAGATCTTCCGCTTCGTTATCGTCGTGGCCCAACGTGACAGTCGCAGGGCCCAAAGTAACGGTGGACGATGCGGGCAGCGGCGCTGAGTTCCATGACTCGGCGAGCGCGGCCCACGGCGGCGGGGCAAAGCCTGGCGGAGGAAGCGTCCCGCTGCCCCCGCGTTGGAGCAGCATGTAGAGGAGTGTCTCGGCGTGCATTGCCTCGTGCTCGAAGGTCATGAACAGGACGCGTCCCATCTTTCCTGCTCATTGTCCGCTTGCCGGCGTCGACGTCATCATATAGCTGCAGGAGTCTCGCGCGCACAGTAGCCTGAAATTGGAGGATTGTACACGAGGCTCGGCCAGTCTTCTTCTGACTTGGGGACCTCGGAGTGGGGCTGGAGCAGGAAAGAGCAGTGAGAAGGATGCTGCCGTTTGAGACGAAAACGTACGTGGCAAACGGTAGGATCATCCACATCAGGATCGATTCCACGCTGTAATCCAATAAGTACGGCTTCAGCAGCGTAAAAAGGTCAAGGGACCTCAAAGATATACTGAAGGAATAAATAAGCTGACATCTCCCGTGATGAGCGGATCAGACCGACCTTGAAGGCTTCTGGCTCAGTGTGTGGCTCCTCTAAGAGTCTAGACAGGTGAATGTCGAGAAACGTGGGTATGTGACCAAGATAAAATAGGCAGATGTGTCGCAAAGAAATAGGTTTCTGCATGAGCATCGAGGGCGGGATCATGCGGCGGGTGATGCAGTCCCAGGCGGCCCAAAGGTTCTCCCAGTCCTGTGGAGAGGGCACACCGAACGGAGACGAAGAGTATGATTTCTTGAGGACGAGTTCTCCCTTCTTGTTGCATGCGTGGGGCGACGACAGGAGAGGGAAGAAGAACGAGGGGCGCTCGAGGAGCCACAAAGAGTAGCGAGAAGAGGTGTCCGTCCATCGCTGGATGGTGCGTAGGCCGGCCTCAGTGATGAGCGTAGTACGCATCCACCTCGGAGAACTAAAAAATAAACTAGGTTAAAAGGTACATAGTTGCGTCGCGAGGATTGTGTGATGTACCTTGTACGATTCCTCGATCTTCACCTTCTCGCCCTCCTGGAAGGAGAGTTCGTCTCCAGTCGAAGGTACCTGGACGGTAGTGGGAGCGTTTAGCTTGGAAAAAGGCCTCGTGGCGGCCTAAGAGGAGGTCAGAAAAACGTCAGATGTGCAGCGCTCGACGTACGATTAACAACATCGTAATTCTATAGGTAGAGTCAGCATCCAGTGCTGGCGATCTTCAAGGTAACTCACGTTGACGTAGTCCCAATTCGCTTCGTCGAAAAGAGTCTCGTCGCCGAGCGCCTTTCCTGCACCTTCAAGCCGTTCATGATGAACTTCCTGGTTTGGCCCTGGGTGTCGTTGTAGGCCTCCTCTATCATGACCTTTCCATTATCGTGGTCGAGACCAATAAGCAGCGTAGTCCCCCGAGCCCGGCCGCAGGGGCAGCGACCGAAGGAAGTCCGCTCCATCGGCGCGAGAGAAGTTTCCAAGCGAGGACCCCAGAAACATGAGATGCATCGGAGGCGGGACATCACCGGGCGTCGACGGGGGCGAGGTGGCGGTGTCAGAAGAGTCGCTCGCAGAAGACCCAGACATTGGCGACGCGTCTCTTGGCGAGTTGAAGTCAAATGGCATGCTGGGTGCCCTGGAAAACGGGCTAGCGCAGCCATTCGGAACTTGCAAACCACCTGACTCGGCATATTGCAGGCCCTGATTGTAGGTCGCGCACAGGCCTCGGGTCTTGACTTTTCCGCGCAAGGTTTTCCCCACGTCTGACACGGCGATCTCCTGCAAAGTGCGCTGCAGCTCACGCTCCTTCCAAGTCAAGCGCGTAGTAGTTGATTGGCTCAACCCCAGGGTTCTCTTCCTTGACCAGGCGAGATAGAGCAAGAAGTATGTGCGACGTCTTCCGCAGGGCCCTGGCAATTCCCCAGCATCAGTATCTCCATGAGAGAAATTCAATGAGAAGAGCAGTAGAGGTCAAAGCGACGACTCGGAGGCTGCTGCCAAACAAGACACAACTCTCACCCTGCACCCAATTCCAGCACAACCTCATTTGTGAATAGCCCGCCGGTTCCCTGGTGCATTTCGGCCACAATCTCGTCCGCTTTACCCTTCAAAATCTCTTCCTCTGCGCCGAACAAGTAGTATTCTGGCGCGTTGGTAGTTATATTGTCGTATAACCTGAGCAAGTCAATTAGTTTCTGGGCAATCGCTCACGTTGGACAGTGACTCCACTCGCCTCAGGCCACGTTCATCATACAAGAGCATCGTCGGCAGCTGCTTCCCATTGCTACTGGAATTCTTCAGGCCCTTCAAAACCTGCGCCGACATGTCGGACGCGAGGTCCTGCACCTGGTCTCGCGGCATCTTGATTATTTCTGCAGGCATTTTATTCTCTGACGATGGTGGTAGCGAAGGAAGAATAGAGCGAACGTTGTTCGCTCGGCTCCTCTGGAGGCTTCGTATTTAACGGTTATTCCAAATTATCATGACATCACAGCGCGGTCAATTCCAATCAGAGCCTAGTTCCAAGCTCCGGGGATCTCATATAATCAGAACCACCGCAAACCCGACGCGTAAATGGACCAAGCGGGCAACGCTTGACGTTTAAATCACACGGTCCTGGGTATCGAACCAGTCAGCCTCACTCAGCAAGACCACTCTATTACCTTTGGGCGGACAGAATCACCGTGCCTCGCACTTTAAATCTGGGGTGCAAATCATTTTACCATAGCGACCATCAGAGAACCGGGTGCATTAAATATCCTGAACAATTGTTCGGATTCAGCAATTGTTCAGGATTCAGCCGGTCCTCTCCGCCCCGTTTCGCCCCGTTTCTTCACCGCCTAATGTTCTGCGGTTGAAAGGCGGTAAGAATTATTGTGGCGAGAACTCCAAATTTAGTGCATGAAGAAATGATGAGTTGGCCGCGTCACCCATCCCGAGCGTCGAAATTGCTCCAATTTAGCCTATTTTGATCCCGTTTAGCCGTTTAGCCTGCCCTCTTCCCTCTAAAAGTCGCTTCCGTAAGTTCCCAGTCCGTGTACGTAATTCCGCCATCAGAAAAGTCTTGCTTTGACCGGTACCGCACTTTGACTCTTGTACAAGCTGGGAATATCTCATGAGTCGACGAAACGTCGGCCGCCACGGCATTATGCATGCGCAGTGGCGCCCGCATTTTGCATTATCAAGCAGGCCGCAGATGACCGCTCGGGATTGGCTCGGGAAGATAATAATCATGCCCACGATTGCTCCACATACATTATTAAAAGGCCGGAGGTTGGCCAAAGGATCTAAATACGTGTATGCTGCGATAATTAATTTTGGATACATGATAATATGCAGGAATCCAGAGCAGAAGATATATAACCATCGTCCTCCATCAGTTCTTCTCAGCGCTGCCGGTCCACCTCCACGAGCTCCTTCGCCAGGACGCGCCAGCAGCTCCTCCGATTTGGGGTTCCGCGGGAACGTGCGCCCGTCGCCTTGCCTACACCCCGCCCGGTTAGTATTGTTGCTTTCAGGCGATTGGGTTAACGCACGTCGCGCCGCCACACCAGAGCCGCACCACCCACCCATACGGCCGGCTCCACCCAAAGACCTGCCGGAAGTTCTTGCGCCACCCGACGTCGTAGAGGCGGATGTACCCGTGCGCGTCGCGCACGAGGTGCCGCTGTGGGCGCGAGAGCTCCGCCTCGAGTGGGGGGTTGGAGAGGTCGTGCCCCTCGCGCGGGAGCTTGGGGAGGTGCCGCAGGATGAGGAACGGCGAGAGGTTCTCGATCGTCGTTTGGTTTATGCTGTGGGTGGTGTCAGGCGGACGGACAAAACATGAGAGGGGACGCACAAGACGAGGTAGAGGTGGTAGCAGTAGAAGGAGCCCATGACGAGGGCGAAGACTACGCCGAAGAAGGTGAGAAATATGGCGTGGACGGGCATCATTTCATTCTGGCGCAGCGTGAGTGACGATATGTGGGGAAGGAGCAAGGCGTACTAGTATGGCTATTGGTTCGTTGAACGCATGCCAGAGGGCAAATATACAGACAGCGGAGATGTATATGGCGAGGAGGGTGATGCACAGCAGGAAGTGTAGGAACGCGGGATATGTTCTATGACCCTGCGATGCCGGTGAGCGCCACGAAGCCGCCGGCAGGGGGAGGAGTACGTACGATGCATCTATTACCGATCCACGGGCAGTGGTGGTCTTGGGGATGCGTCAGAATATCGAGTCGGGAGGCAGACAGCAGGTACATACCCATTTTGAGGACGCAGCGCCCACAATGGCTAGGGAAGTGGCGTCAGCAAGTCAGTAAAAGCGCATTACCAAGAGGTACAGACCTGCAATGGTGCGTACGCTCTGGTTTCGGACCCTGCGTGGGGGTTAGCTGGAGATGAACAGTTCAGATATTCTGGCATACCCAGCATTTGCGGCACCATCTTCCAGGAGCGGAAAAGTCTTCGTGAGGGGACATGAGGGACTCGGTCACCTCCGCGTCCTCATCGGGGGCGTCGAGCATGCTGACTGGTCCAGGATCGCGCGCGATGCAGACGATGAGCGAGGAAAATATCATAAACGTGAGGGTGCATGTCGCCAGCAGGTGGATGCCGAAGACAATGGGCTGGTGGAGCGTCTGGAGATGGTAATCCACGAGGACATAAAGTAACGACGGCTGAGGAGCGAGAATTAAGCATACGGCGACTTTTAGACGGATTCAGTCCAGTTTTTTCCGAGAGAAGAGCCAACGCACTGCAGAGTGGTACATAGTGATACCATCGCTTCACTGGGGCATCTGGGTCCGCAGACGGGCCAACTCTGGGCGAAAAATCGACAGAATGGCTGGGGGACTGCAATCCAATGGTTTCCAGAGGGTTGAATGAAGCCCTGGGTGCCATAGGTATACAAGGAGGACACTAGATGAGATACATGGGGCGTCGGGCCGCTGGTGGCAGAAAATCACAAAGCAAATCAAGGCTGAGGAAGCAACTGTCAGGGGGCTGTGCTTCGATCGTGTTTCGACAGCCGGCTTTCGCTACATCCGCTTCGACCTCTTTCATGGCACCGTTAGGACGGGCGATAAATGTCGTGCAAGACATTAATGATGATCACAACGCAAAGGTATATCGTGGACACGTCGATCCAGAATGGACAGTTGGGCAGTAGGTCCAAATCTCAAGTACCGTTTAATATGTTAACGTTTAAATGGTCACTCTTAGCGTCCCGAACGGAGGTGAAATCCGCCTCAACGTGTCCAACTTACTGAGGACGCATTACTGAAACCAATTGCGTCCAGGTTACGTCCTGGCACTAGCAATAGACGCCTGCATTCAATATCAGTCAACCACGTCTCATCGTGATCCTATCCATGTCACCGCGCACTTCTTGCAAGCAACATCCATAGCCCCGTTTGAGGTCCGCGTGCGCACACTGAAGAAGGGTCGCGGATTCACCAACGTGCTTGCCGATCTCATCCAGCATGTAGAGCACACACTATTTGGCAATCGACATTATTCTCACCAAATGACAGGACCGTACACGCATCACAACGCATATCATATTCGGTTCGCTCTCTCCTGCTGCAGACCCGGGCTCCTTTCGTCCAACTTTAACACCGCCGTCAACATATGCGCGGCGTCACCCGCTTCATGTCCATCCTTCCAAGGCGATCACGACCACCATGACTCGGCCGTGGAAGTTCAAGGACCACATAAAATGGGCCGGTGATCCTCATTTGCGCGCACAGAATCTTCCTGACAGCCCGGCCCGAACCAACTCCTCGACCATCGGGGGCGGCGGCCTCGTTTGGGGCGCATGGCTGGAACTGGTCGGGGCTGGAGAGAAAATCACGCAGTCATCGATCCCGTTCCTCGCTGATATTTTTTTGAATTTGCCTGTGCTCCTTCCGCGCAGTGAAAGGGGCGGCCTGGTCCCTGCCAACACGTAGGTACAGTCGCGTTCGAGGTGACCCTATTAATCAATGCCAGGTGGTTCCCCACGATGACCCTGGCCATCGAGTTCAAAGCCCCAATTCCACCCGCGTCAGAGAAACATTCCGGGCGCACTGTCGGGCTCTACTCGAGCGGCACATTTTGGGGTGACCCGCAAGGACGGCACGACACCTACCTGGAGATCTGGACGGCCCCGTCAAACATCGGGCACGGTACTGAAGCCGATGGATGGCGCGATGATCAAATTTGCCTGGCTGTGGCGAGTCAGATGGCGCTGTCGCTGCCTATGGAGGTGAACGCCCAAAGAGTAGCAAAGTTATAATGTGCTCATTTGATCCAATTGTAAACTATCCCAAGTGCACAATTCTTAACTCATATCGCTCATCTAGCCTATCTATTTTCTCAGCGGTGATATGAGTATAGATCTAGCTTCTTCTCCACCTTCAATGGTTCTTTTCGCTTCGTGCTTATCGCTGATGGTCATATGGTCTCCATTAAAAGCGCTGCTTCAGTTTCGTTGTGCCCTCCTTCTCCATGAGCCTCTTCTCAAGGATCCTTAAGCCTCTGGGCGAAACATCGCCCTCTTCAGAAGACAATGTATCAGGCTCAAAGGGCACGGAGTCGGAAAAGTCTGCGACCGGGGATGTGACCATTGTGCACGTCTTGGAACCTGGAGCTGAACTAACCTTCGAGGAAGGTGGAAATTTTCTTCCCTTTGGTTGACCTGGTACTGATTTTTCCGCGAAAGACGTCAAGGGAGGGATGGGGAGGCATTTAGGCGTCTTCAGCTGCACCATGTTAATGTGAATGTCTGCGATACACTGTTATCTTACGCATCGCTTATTCGTTCTCGACAGTGTCGGGAAGATTATTGGAACTGGCATCTTCTCGACGCCATCCTCAATTTTGGGATCCGTAGGTTCGGTGGGAGCCTCCCTTATGCTCTGGGTTCTCGGTTTTGCGTTCTCATTTTGCGGACTATTCATTTGGCTCGAGCTCGGAACAATGATCCCTCGTTCAGGCGGAGAAAAGGTGAATTTGTGGCGCCTTGCTTCCATTTATTTGCTAATAGAAGGATTCCGAGGAAAGGTGTACCTCGAGGCAATATATCGGAAGCCTAAATATTTGGCAACTGCGGTTTTCGCCGCGAACGCCTTTCTGCTAGGATTCACTGCGGCCGGAAGCATCGTAAGTAGCTAGAATCAGTCTTTCAAATGGTTTACGACTTGACACGGAAAGGTTTTTGCAAACAAGTGCGCGTAAGATGTAAAAAAGGTCAACAGATACTGATTTAGTCTTCATCTGATAGCATTTTAATTGCGGCCGGAAAACCAAATGGTCCTTGGCTGGTGCGCGGAATTGGGCTGGCAGGTGCCTGGTTTCTCTGTCAACTCCTTGAACGTACCATCTAATTATTCTCATCAGTCATGTTCTTTGTGACGATGCTTCACGGCTTCACCCCAAGACTTGGAATATTTGTGATGAATGTTCGGATGTCCATTCAATTTACACAGGCCTCGACTAACATCATACAGGCCCTCAGCATGTTCAAGATTGGGATACTTCTCTTCATTGTGATAACAGGTTCTTGAACTCGCCCTTCCCCCGTTTCTTTCTGAGGTTTCATCAGGCTGGATTGTTCTTGGGGGGAAAACTCATATCGAAGATCCGCTTCTGAACTTCCGCGACGCCTTCGCTGGGAGCTCACACAGCAGCAATGATGTCGCTGGTTTTTCTACACAGATTTCGGACGTACGCTAACAGTTAATATAGTATGCCACAGCAACATTCAAGGTGCTCTTCGCCTACAACGGATGGTACTATTATCCCGGTTCTTCAGACGCTAACATCCCAAATCTGACTCTCGATATCCAGGTCCAATGTCAACTATGTTGTGAACGATGTCAAAAATCCGGTTCGGACGTTAAAAATCGCTGGACCATTGGGCCTTGGCATATGCGGCATTCTATACATATTCGCCAACATTGCCTATTTCGCAGTTGCATCGAAAGCAGATATCGTCAAGTCTTCCGTTACAGTTGCCTCTCTATTCTTTGGTTCGGTTTTCGGAGAGAACACGAAGAAGGCGCTGTCGGTTTTCGTTGCTTTGAGGTAATCTGCCAAACTACGTCTTGGCCGAGAGGTGGTTAATATTTTTCGGCCAGTGCATTGGGGTTAGTAAACGCCGGCATTTCTATCTTTGCGACCTCTGAAAAGTCCTGACGCTTCTTCATTTTGTTAGGGTGATACATCTTCACCTTTCAAAAGTCGGAATTTACTAACTCGCGCATAGAACACCATCACCACTGTGTGTCAGAGCATCCGAATGTTAATCTCATCTGATATTTTAACTAACATAGACCTATTCTGCCGCGAGGGTAAATCAAGGTCCGCTTCGGATATCATTGTTTGAACCATTGCCCTCATTTTTTAACCATCCAGAGCTTGCAAAAGAGGGAGTTCCTCTCCCTTTTGGAAATCGATTCTGGGCGTCGAATTGGCCTACGGGCAAGTCGCCCTTTCCGGGGCTTATTATCCACCTTATTCCGTCGGTTATTGTTATTATCGGGCCGCCTGCCAAGATAGCATACCCGTTTATCCTCGATATCGAAGGGTACCCGCAGCAGATTATGAACTTTTTTGTTGTCATCGTGAGGGCTCTGCTTGCTGTTTCGTTCTGCCCCAGGCGGCTGACATTTTTGGAGGGTTTGTTTTGGCTCAGGTACAGGGAGCCGCACGCCCCGCGTCCATTCAAAGGTGCGTATAGCAGATTCTCTAAACCATGTACGCGCTGATTTGTTACTCTCTGTTCAGTCTGGTTGCCGCTAGCCGTGTTCTTCCTCGCGGCTGCCGTCTTCCGTTAGTGATTTAAAAATCGTCAACTGCAGCGCGTCTCAATAAAACTTCAGTAATGATTGCCCCATTCCTACGACCGTCCAACGGAGTCGGAGACACACCTCCTCTCCCTTATTATCTGTATCCTCTTGTGGGCATCGGGATTATGATAGTCGGCGTTCTTTACTGGGCCGTGTGGCGAATTTTGCTCCCTCGGTGGTTCGGATATTCTCTGGTTCCCAGAAAAGAGGAGTTGAGTGACGGGACGATTGTTACGCTGGTGAGCAGTCATGTGAACGGTTATCCTTTGAGCTTGACCCTTGCCCATAGTTTTCCCGCAAGGAAGTTGTGCGATAATGATTTATTACGAATGTACTCGATAAAGAAGAGGAAAGGAAATGATGTATGCCGCACATACTACCCCAGACCCAGCACGGTCCTTGCATTGGGAGGAGTCCTCGTAGGGGCCGTGGAATCCGCAGATCCACGTTGTTTTGCTATTGCCTGCGAGGTTGTACAAGAGCGAGCCAAAGTATGGTCAACACAAGTCACATTGTGGAGTTGTGCGTCCTCCCATACAGATGCTAGCGGATGCCCGCCACACGCATCCAAGAGGTGAAGCGTGTCTCCTGGATGGCTGGCGGTCGCGGCTTCGACAGTCGGAAGGTGGTATCCCTTATTAAAGTCCAACTCCTGAGTAGCATCATTTGCAACAAAAAAAACTCCTATTTCGTAGAGGTAAACGGCAATAAATGCATCCACAGAAAAATAAATATTTGACTTGGTCGATAGCTACCGAGACCCCGGAAACCAAAACATCTGGACATCCTGGGGACTGCGGCACAATATCCGCCTTCCCTTTATCCGGGCCGGCAATATGTGAGGATGATAGGGGCTAGGAGTGAAGGATCGTAGACTTGAAATCGTCTTGCTATCGACCTTCACTCTCAGCAGCCTCACCATCAGGTTCTCTTGAAGACTCTAGATATCGATGCCACCATCACGTACTCGACGTTGGGCGAGTGAGGGCGCTTCAAATAGCACTGAATATGTGCCGGAAAGGAGGGGGACGGCTGGCAGGCGACGGACGACCTCCTCCCCGCACAAGGCTCCAGGCTGCGATATCATCTACTCTGGAAACGAAAATGGTGCGCGCAGAGAAAGTCTTGACGACGGACACTGGAGCCCGCGGTCGTCCGCCACATCCTTGACGCTTCCCACTTCACGCCCTGCGTCCCCGGCTTCTTTGCGGGGCCCGGCCGAGAACTGGGCCACTATCTCGTACGACGTTACACCCCGCTTTTCGCGCTCGGGGCTGCCAGGGGTGGTCATGCCGAAGAAGGCGCTTGGACCATTACTGAGCGCGAGGAGTCAGAAGAGCTCCGCCAGCTTGCTGAGCCTGAATGGCTCCGCCTCCTCGCCGGCTCAGAGTTTGAGCCCAGTTACGCCAACATCTCCAGTGGTAGCTTCATCCAGCCACAGTGAGAAGACGAGGGACGACGAAGACCAGAATGCCTCTGGCATGGATGTGAAGAAATCGGGTCAGGGATCCCAGGGAGTTGACGGAGGCGAGGTTGCTGAGAAGGACTCGCATACGAAGCGCGCAATTCGAGTTGGGAGAATCGAGAGGTTGTGGAGGAAGCTGAGGAAAAGTTCCACCTAACTATTATTTCTTCTGGCCATTATAATGAGCATATTAAATCTTTAAGCAAAAAAAACTTCGACTGGCAGGACTGAGGACCGATCATGCAAAAGCCAATAGTTAATGCAAAATATAGTGGACGAGCAGATTTCGGAGGGCTACATGTCGCTGGTACAGGGCTCTTGAGCGCGGGCTTTTCTTCAGCTCTTGGATGCTGGGCAAATGCTGGGAAGAGGTGTGTTGAGACAACGTGGCGATGCTATGTTATCCTAACATCTGCCTAACATCAACAAAGAAAGAAGTCGGATCGGATGTCGGCAGTATCCGGAGTCTCCTTCCATCCAATTTCCATCGCAAGATTTTGTGCAATATCTTACACGGGCCCCGAGCCAAGGAATCCTTATTTTAGGAGTCTTACATGGCTCTAAGTTCTTCCACTTCTCCCCAATGAGCTTACTAAGTTCTAGAACTTGAAGAAGACTTGTCAAAGGCCTTGAAAGACCTGCTGACTCGCCCACTCGACAATGTGGCTCTGCACGAGCCAAATTGTGAGAAACTTTACTTCCTAAGGTACTCTGAAGTGCACGATCTCTCTCTCTCCGCATGTCACGATCAAACAGAAAGGGCATCCATTGTTCTACCTCCGCCTTCCAGACTCCTCGCATGACGAGGGCTACAGGCAGTTATGTCTTTTGAATTTACCCCATGACTGAAACGCGCCTCTCCGTTTCCGCGCCGTGTCGGCGCCGAGAACAGGTGCGCCACCGAGCACATCCCTCGGAGCCGTACCAGTATTTAGTGCAGGCTTCTCCTGCTGTCCTCGCAAACTTGAGGGAAAGATGATACTCCCCCGAGCAAATTACAGTGCCGTCGCGTCGTTGATAGTGGTATCACTCGCGGTTTCTTCAAATGCAGCACCGGACTGGGAGGCTGCATATGCAAAGGTAGACTCCATCGCGCACAGTTATAACAGCGAATTTAATTCCTGTACAGGCGCAGAAAGCTCTTGCACAGTTGACCTTGACGGACAAAGTCAACATCGCAACTGGTAATTTCACTGCGACATGAGGCAGATGGGTACTGAAAAGAAATTTAGGACAGGGCGGATCGTGTTCGTGATATAATAACACTGCTCAGGTACAGATGTTCACCCGGCATAAAATCTAGCACGCTGCATTGGAAATACGATTGCGAGTATACCCTCAATTTCGTTCCCTGGATTTTGTCTCGTGAGTTTTGATTTTTTGGCCTTCAAGCGCGACGCCTAATGCTCTTCGTCTCAAAGGAAGGTACGTTATAGGCTCCATTTATTCCTCCTCAAAATCTCCAACTTTCAATTTCTCAGATAGCCCGCTCGGTGTCAGACTGGCCACAAAGTGAGGCGGTCCACCATTAATTCCTCCGACGCATCTGACTCAGTTCGCAGCGTCTCGGCGTTCCCAGCGTGAGCCTATCGCATAGCTCAAATCTGCACTGAAATTCACGATATAATTCAAGCGCTATCAATGCTGCTGCCACATTTAACCGCGATTTGATAAGACAGCGCGGAGTGGCTATGGGAGCTGAATTTCGCGGCAAAGGTGCCGTCCACTTCTCTGTACTATCTGGATTTCCGCTTGACATCTGAACCAAACCAGGCGTCAACGTGGCATTGGGTCCGATGATGTATGTTCTCCTCGCACGCAACCATCCAATTATGATTACGATTTCACTAGGAACCTCATGCGCGCTCCGGCGGCTGGACGCAACTGGGAGGGGTGCGTCAAATATTCAACACAGTCCAACTGTTCTAACAAGAGCTCTACAGATTCGGCGCAGACGCTTACCTGTCCGGCGAGGGAGCCTTCGAAACCATAACAGGTACGTGTACCAGTCTGAAACACTACAGCATGAATCAAGCCGCAACACAGGGATGCAGAGTCAGGGAGTACAAGGTGATTTAATGTCTCCATTGTCGAAGCTCCTTCAGTTAAATTTTGTCTGATACAGCGACTGCGAAGCACTACATCGACAACGAGCAAGAACACTTCCGTACGACGAGCTCGTCGAATGTGGATGACAGGTGAGAAATTCGGCATACTATCACTTACCTGTGCCCGCAATTAATCCTTTCTCCAGAACTGTTCGTCCCAGACTTGCTTTGCGAACTGTTCTTGACTTCGATTTCCTCAGCAACACGAAGTCTACGCGCTCCCATTTTTGCGCAGCGTACAAGCCGGGGTCGCTGCGATAATGTGCAGCTACAATCAAGGTTCGGCCGTTTACCTAGTTCGAAAGGACGTCTATACTCATTTTTCACTGAAAGTCAACGGAACCTACGCCTGCGAAAATGAGAAGACGTTGACTGGAATTCTGAAGGGGGAGTTTGGATTCCAAGGATGTGAGTCGTCAGTCTGCTCAAGAGAATGGCGATTCATTCACTCATTGATTCAGATATCATGTCGGGTTAGTTCGGAATATTATGAGCGCCGTGCTACTTGAAGTCGAATATTCTTCGCAGATTGGGGTGCTACGCATTCGACGCAACCCGCCGTACTGGCTGGTCTGGATGTAAGCTGTCCGTGCTTAATAAATCCTTCTGATGCTCAATTGCTGTTGTAGATGACCATGCCTGACCCATCGTAGGTCCTGAGACTTCGCAGTATAAAATTGTCTCATTTAATCACTTAGCTTTTTCGGACCTCGTCTCATCACTGCCGTTCAAAATGGCACGGTGCCCCAGGATCGCATAGACGTGCTTTTTTATTTTTTTTATTACACAGATATTCATATGATTATCGTTTAATCCCAGAATATGGCTCTTCGCATTCTTGCCGCATGGTATGTTGCTGCAGCCAGTCAGAGCTCAAGCGCTAAACAAATTCTAGGTACCTTCTCGGGCAGGACGAAGGATATCCCGCCGTCAATTTCGACTCGCGCAACAACAACGCTGACGACGACCAACATGTCGACGTCCAAGGGGATCACAAGGTGTTCGTACTATCGCCGTGACCCTCTTTTACCAACGTCTCAAAATAATATTTAGGCTAATCCGAGAGCTCGGCCAAGCCTCGACGGTTCTGTTGAAAAACACCAAAGGTGCCCTTCCACTCAAGAAGCCTTCCACCATTGGTATTATTGGCAATGGCGCCGGTGCCGCAGCCCGTGGGCCGAATGGGTGTGTGGAACAGACTTGTTGGGGTTCTTCTGCGACTGAAGGCGTGGCAGATTTCCTGATCGTACAGGGAACGACGGCGTCTTGGCTATGGGTAGGCCGCTGCGCATCGTGTATTCATTCATTCTTCTCGCTAATATGGCTACGCAGGTTGGGGTAGTGGAACAGCGAACTTCCCGTACTTGATCACCGTTCGTTTGGCGTTTGTTTGCGCAATGAGATCCGGCGTTAATAATTGTAACACCGACAGCCTCTGGATGCCATCACGGCTAGGGCAACACAGGACGGAACGGAAGTGTCGTCTACGCTGAGCGACACGGATCTAGCCGCCGCCGCCACCGTCGCAACTGGAAAGGATGTTGCGCTTGTGTTCATTACAGCCGACAGTGGCGAGGGTAGCCGGCCTATCGAAGGTGCATCCGCTCATCCTGCTATATGGTCAGTTGGCTAATGTGGGTTGCAGGAAATGCGGGGGACAGAAACGACCTGCAGGCGTGGCATTCTGGGGTGTGTACATATTCTCTTCCGAGAACAGATGTTTATGATCTCCTGTTTTGGTAGGATGCGCTTGTCCAACAGGTTGCACAATTCAGTGCGAATACCGTCGTGGTGGTTAATTCTGTGGGCCCAATCGTGATGGAAGCATGGATTGAGAATCCGAATGGTCCGTTCATTTCTGCAATATATTGGTGCGATGCCCGACTAATTCTGGGATGCAGTTACCGCCGTTGTATGGATGAATCTCTCCTCTCCCGTGGATTTCTGATTATTTCGTCAAGGTCTGGAGTGGTCTTCCTGGCCAAGAAGCCGTGAGCTCTTCCTTCTGTGGTCCATTCACTATCCCATCTGTAACTTCCTGTTAGGGAAACTCTGTCACCGACATCCTATACGGCGCTTATAACCCAAGGTTCCACAGATAATATGTAGAGGTAAAACCTACAATTTACGATTTTCTAGCGGCCGGCTTCCATACACCATTGGAAAGAGCATCAACGACTATTCGGCTCAAGTTATTTATACCTCAAGCACGCCTATCCTGCCAATTCCGTACAGTGAAGGGCTCTTTGTGGACTACAAACACTTTGATGCTGCCGGTATTGCCCCTCGGTTTGAGTTTGGGTTCGGATTGGCCTCTTCTAGACGGACGCTTAAACTGTTCTAACTCGTATTGAAGGTTCGGATTGTCGTTCACGACGTTCAAATATTCGCAGTTGGCTATAAGAGGCAATCCTCGCGGTGGTCAAGCTCCCACCGGACCCGGGTCCTCTTTAAGCCCTTGGTTAGTTAGTTTTTTTCTTCCGTCGACGTATGTCTGAAAATTGTTCTTGTGTATTTAGGCTGCATGATCCGGTGGTCACCGTACGCTTTACTGTGCAGAATTCTGGCAGAGTTGCAGGCACCGAGGTAACCATTCAATGCTACGTCGGAGCACCCGGCTAACAGGGCCGCAGATTCCCCAACTCTACGTCTCGCTGCCGGCCTCGACCAACTCACCTCCGCGCGCGCTGAAGGGATTCGACAACGTGTTCCTTGCGCCGGGACGGAGCACAACTGTTACTATTCAACTTTCTCGGTTTGACTTGGCCATGTGGGATGTGGTCACTCAGCGCTGGCAGGTTCCCTCTGGGAGAATTGGAATTTCTGTCGGCGCGAGCAGTCGAGATATTCGTCTGAGCGGTTCTGTGTGAATGACTCACACTTGTGATCAGTCACGAGTCTGTATATCTGATGTACCACTGAAGGAATTTGAAGGGTTTTCTTGATTGGTGAAAGAGAGAAGAGAGAAGCCAAAACAGCATAAAATTGATCAATTGTCTGTTATGCTGTCAGTTGAGAATTAGTAAGATGGGAATATCTGGCGCAGTGCCCACTTGGATTTATCATTACGCTTGTGAATGATGCCCGCATTTTCGCGGGAAAGAAAACCGTCGGTAAGTGCAATCGGAGTATAAAGCAGACTGACATGGGAGTCCTAAGGCTTCATTAATCCCACTGTGTGTCCCAGAATTTTCCCACTGACTCAAACTGAGACTGGCGAATCTATATTTACTCGAAAGGCTTCGCCGGCGCCTTCCACGACATCGTGCATGGAACGAGTCAGGGCTGCAGAGGATGGATATATTTTGATTCACGCGCCAGTTCCACTATGTAGAACTAATGTTGTTTCAGGGCAAGGAGAACGGAGACGGGACTTCCAGGAGTCAGAGACTCGTTGCTAAAATAACTGGCCGAGCTGACGCAATTGTATAATGCAGTGTTCCAGTGTGGGATGCGGCTTGTTAGATGTTAGTCACCTGTTCACTGAACCAAAACCTTTTTATCAGACGCCGGAACACCTAATCTAGGGATTCTTATCGAAAAGTGGTTAGCGTTACCCTGAGATACCGGAAGGTGATGATAGTTGGACAGGTAGGCTTCAGAACTCTTGTGCTTTCTCAATAGTTTATTTCGGTGCTTTGATGTTCCTGGTTGGTGTCGACTTGACTTCCGTGGGGTATTTCTTCCTTCTTAATTCACCCACTGCTGCGACAGTCAACTAAGTTCCAACCTCCATGATATTTAAACCTCCTGTTCGAACATAAAATCAGATCTCATTGTGTATTTTATCCCGTCCGTGACTTCTTCCCCGCTGTGAATGAGCATCCGCTGCTGAAAAACCAGGACCCTTCCGACCCTGGGATCCACGTCAAGAAAATGCTTCTTGTCCGGAGTCCAAAACCTTGTGGATCCTCCAGAGACGCCGCCGTTCAGATATAGATGTAGAGTGACGAACGACTTTTGCGGTGTGGGCCCGTCGAGGAGTCCATTAAGACCATCGCAGTGCTGCTTGAAGTAGTGGCCTGGCCCATAGCGCAAAAAACTAAGGCGCGGATTCACTCTATGCCCGTCAGCGATTTGTATGAAAGAATAAAAATAAATGGTGGACTCACCGAACCATCTTCCACGTGGGCCGCATGCTCCTCCCATTCTTTCCAGGTTTCCCTGTTATATTTCCCCACTTTCCGTTAGGTGATATCAGATGGATTTCAGGCACCAGCGGGCGGAGGCGTTCGTAGATCATGGAGGCAGTTTCCTCGTCCACCCGGATAACACGGTCACTGTTCCGAAAGCTGGAGTGGACAGTCTGATTCTCACGCTCTGCACTCAACCGCGCCGGCTGCCATTCTCCGGTAGACGATGCAAGCTCTCTGAGGGTCTCGCATTCGTCAGGAGTCAGAAAATCGACAATGACAACGGCGTAGAAGTCGCTGTATTGCTTGAGCTCCGTGGACGCGAAATCGATTGGGTGAATGGTAGGCATAGTGGCGATGAATCGAGTGCACTGAACTGCAGCTGTCGAGAGAGTCGGTAAGAGTCATCTTTGCGTGGCATCAGTGGCAATGACCCGCCAACGCGGCCACGTGGTCTGAGTTGAACTTTACGATCAACTGATCAAACTTTGGATCAAACTACTCGAAATTCGCTCCAACGAGCTCCAATTGCACCCTGGTCTCGATAATTAGTTTTTAGACGTCATTCAGCTAGTCCCACAATTTTTGGAGTTTTTTAACTTCTTATTTCCAATATTCTGTGATTACTCTCCACATTTCGCCGCCGCTTGGGAATCCCATCAATCCCTATTGTCTTTCAACCATAACGATGTATCTCGTCGCTCCATTCTTTCCATGACATCACCCATTCAGCTTCTACTTAAATTACGTCGTAAAATAGGGAAAAACTATCAGCGCTCGTGCATCCCACATCCCATATCCACTCCCATTTTAAACAAACACTCTCATAATGTCCTTCACGAACAATGACATGACCGACAACACTGAATTCGGCCGCGACACTGGTCACACCAGAGGCAATTACGACAGCAACTCCGAATCTACTGGGTTTGGACGTACCCAGGGTCAGTTGGATCTCGCGATACCTGTATCTCCCTCTGACCATTTTACTCCTCCTGATCAATTTGATTCCTCCAACACTTCTGATGGCTATGGTCAACGTGCTACCGACTCCACGACCATGAACCCGTCCTACGGTGGTATGGGCCAGAAAAGCGACAACCTTTCTACAGAAACCGGCGGCTTTGGTGGCAGCGGCACACAGGCAGACAGGTTCGCCGATCGCAGTGAATTCAACAATTCTTCCATGGGCGGATCGTCCGGCAAGGTACCGATGGGAGAAAAGCCCATTGGTAAGCTCATATTAACCTACTCTTCTCCGTCGTTGAAGAGCATACATACACCCCAGGTGGCGCAGAGAAGCTTGCAGGACAAGTGATGGGTAACACCAACATGAAGGAGCGAGGTCAAGAGCGCAAGGTATTTATTTCTCCTCGTATTCAGGCCTTCAGCTAACCACACATAACAGATGATGGGCTCCGAGGAGCAAAACTTCTAAATGTACATATGTATAGCACAACGCACGGACGATGCAACGGACACTTAACAACTAGAATCAATGTATTAGATATCTCGACGTGTAATAATCTCGAAAAAATATTCTTTGCAGCAATTTTTTTCCAAGCTCACAGTCAGCCCCAGTGTCCCGAGAGACTAATTGCAGCCTACCAAATCTGGCCACAGATTAGATTGCACTGATCCGATTAGATAGCTTGTGACGCGCCGTGAATCACGTCAACCAACCTTTCTTTTACACCTTCGTCGGCATTTTTGTGATTATGGAGGCACATCCATCCGTAGGCCTTCTGCATCTTCTGCCCATCTTTCTTGACCGCCCTCAAGTATCAAGCACTGGCCCACGTGCTCCCGCCGGATGCTTATTCCAGGCGTACAATGACATACTTCTCGGTGAGATTGCGTCCTTGAGGCCATGTCAACTCTGACCTGATTCTTCTTCCCCCAGTCTAACAGTGGTCCGACGTCGAGGTAGTCGACCTCGAAGGCGTCTCCCGCGCAGCAATAAGGGGCAAAATGCCAAAAACTGTGAGTATTGGGTTACTCTGACTTCGCCACATTGAATTAATGTTTGCGCAACGACACCACACTGTACGTTGTTCCCTGCTCATTGGCAGAGACTTTGTCCTTTTCTTGGTTTGTATATTTGCCCATGTACCGCGGCTGCTCTTTCAATTTCCCTGCTCTTTAGGTTAATAACTGCCTTCCCGTTGCTCTCAGATCCCCCGGAGATATACTTGGCGATCACCTCCGATGATGCCTCTCTCGTCTACTACAAAATCAGCGGCGGGTTCGTCAAACCGCAAGTCTAGTTCCTAAAATATTGGCGTACCGGAACCCGTCACTCCACTCGCTGCAGACGGGACGCGTCATCTTTTCTTGCGATTTAAGCAATCGTCGACCTTTCTGTCCGCTTTTTCCTGTCCTATACGACTTGTAGCGACCTAGGCTACCCCTTAAACCTTCATTCGGCCCTGCTAAACAGACATGTACATATCTGTTGTTTTTGGATTTGAATCGAGGTACGATGTCATATCAAGAGCCCGGTTCAGCCCGGCAAGAACAGGTCTTTCGGTTGACACCGCTGATCGTGATAAGGCCTTCACAAGTAATTTGTCAGTTGCTGATTCCCCTGCTCAGCTAGGCGGAGGGAAGTTTCGGGAAACCACGCCACTTGTTGCGTACAATTGGAACCATATGACTGAACATATATGAACAATCCTTCCTTTTCTGACCTCAATTCTCCTTTGGACGACTGCTTTCTCCACTGCTACTTGTTATTCGATGGTTCACATGAGGCGCTTTCTACTTGCCTTTTTCTCCTGCGGATCCGAATGTTCTGACACGGGTTTCAAGTAGGGGGCGTCAAGAATGGACTGAAGCCGACAGAGAGAGGCGGATATTGGATTTATAAATAACCTCCTTCAAGAGCCAGATTTATACGGCATGAGTTTCACCACTTAACATCTCCGTCCTTATTGAAGAACACCGCCGTCCTCCCCTCCTTCTCTAAAGCGGCTTTCACCATCACCATGCATCCATTTGCAGGGTCCTCTGTCCCTGTGTAGTTGTTCAAGTTTGTCTTGTTGAATCCTAACACACATAAATGAGTTCCTGGACAGTCGGACGGTGATGGGGACGGCACTTACCGGGACAGATACAGACAACACGAATTCCGGAGCCCAGCTGCTCCTCCTGGAGCGCCCACTGCACCGTCAAGCTGTTCAACGCCGCCTTGGACGACGAATACGCGAGGGCGATGGGCGGCGCGGGCTTCTTCGTATACACATCCATGGAACCGAGCCCGGACGAAACGTTGATGATCGTGCCCCCTTTATTGATCAGCGGGCGTATGGCCTCGGTTACGGCCACTGTGCCAAATATGTTCACCGCGTACACCTGTTGAAAATCCCTTCCGGTGAAATCCTTTCCGCTGGTCGCGGCGCTGAGGAAAGATATTAGGACGAACGAAGGATTCTCGGGGTCCGAAATCCAGTTCAAACTAACTTGTTAACGAGCACGTCTAGTCCCGGGAGGTTCTGGGATTTCAGGTAGCCTTGGATGAACGTGTGCGCGTTCTTGACCGAGGCGGCGTCGGTGATGTCGAGCTGGACGGGCACGACGGTGGACGAGGCGTGGATGTCCGATTTGAATTCTGCCAAGGCGTCTTCGGCTGCGGAGATCTTGCGGGAACCTTGAGGGTTCAACGTTCAGCATCTTGCCCTAGGTCGTTGAGGATCGGTCCGACTCACCCATGAACACCAGAACATTCGGCGTTGCTGCCAACTTGTGCACGGTGTGCCGTCCCAAACCTAACTCTCGAATTTGGCCAGAGTAAAGGGAAACTTGATATGAGCGCACCTTGGTTAGAGCCCGTGACGAGGATGCTGCGAATGCTGGCCATGATCTATTTGTGTTGAAGTTGAAGACTAAATTTCGAACTCGAGTGCGCTTTTATGTATTGCGAACTTGTCCTTTTATATCTGCAAAGGAGGCTTTGCAGTCGTTGGCATGGAAGGCTGACAAAAGTTTACTGACAGATGACTGACAAATGGTTGGCAAAAAGCAGCGAAAAGGATGCGAGCGGATAAGCGCTGGGTACCTCAGGATATTTGTGATTCCGGATTGAGGGAGTCGGAGGGACCAAGTCTCATCCGCGTAATTGTCCATCCTGTCCGAGTTGCTTGGTTATATGTAAATCACGATGCCATCCAAGCGACCCTACACGAAGAAGAGGAGCTTTCTTGTCGGGACTCGGTACATTACGTACGGAACGGACGGCTCGACTAAGCCTGCCTCTGCAACGCGTCATCAGGGATATATACTATCAATCAATCCCTCTGGAACGCGGCAAGAGAGTTACGCGTCGAGGGAGGCCGTATTTCGCAAACTCCGATGATTATGTCACTCCAGCCCGTGATGGTGACAGGACTGTGGCTTTGATGGAACGCTGGATATTTAAGAGTAGTCGCCCAAAACTATAGCCCCCAAAAAACATGGCAGTAGGGGATCACCCCCAGAACAAGGATGGAGTTGCATTATCCTATACCATTCATACCTAGATCTTGCCTAGATCCCCCACTACCAGGAAAGGCTAGGATTAAAATGAAGCAGAGAGTCGAAAAGAAGGAATCTCGGCCGAAGAGATATTTGGCATGTTGGCGCTGGTTTTGAAAAAAAAACCTGCCCAAAATCCTATATCGACCCTATACGAGCGCTCATCATATTTCCAGTGGTGAGAGCTGCAACATCCGATCGGATGAAACACTGAACCAGGAACCCCCACCGGAGGAAGAACCAAAGTTCGACTGTATAAATATCTTGAGGTACGAATGATTACAGTGCTTTTCATAATCCTGCGGAAAAACGAAATTTCTTTCTCACGGTTGCACGGGGTTTGGCTTTGTTTCAATGTTTGGCCGGGACCCCGGAACCAGTCAATCCACTCTCTCTCAAAATGCCGTCCCGGATTGTTTCTCGCGATCTCAAGGTACGCATCCCTGTACTCTCCAGAGCCAAGCTGCTCCTGCTGGACCGTCCACTGCGCCGTCAAGCTGTTCAGCGCCGCCTTGAACGACGAATACGTGGGTAGATGGGCGGCAAGGGCTTCTTCATGTATAGGTTCACGGAACCGGGACGAGATATTAACGATCCCGCCCCTCTTATTGATCAGCGGGCGTATGACCTCCGTTACGGCTATCGTGCCAAAGATGTTCACCTCTACACCTGTTCAAAATCCACTCCGGAGATGGCGGCGCTGGTGAAGGATATTAGGACGAATGAAGGATTTTCGGGGTCCGAAGTCCGGTTCAACTGACTTGCTAACGAGCACGTGTAGTCCCGGGAGGTTCTGGGCTTTCAGGTAGCCTTTGATGAATGCGTGCGCGTTCTTGACCGAGGCGGCGTTGGTGATGTCGAGCTGGACGGGCACAACTGTGGACCGAGCCGTGGATGTCCGATTTAAATTTTGCCAGAGCGTCTTCGGCTGCGGAGATCTTGCGGGAACCTATACGGGCTCAGCATCTTACCCTAGATCGCCAAGGATCTATCCGACTCACCAAATAAACACCAGAATATTTGGCGTTGCTGCCAATTTGTGCACGGTGTGCAGTCCCAAACCTAACTCTCGAATTTGGCCGGAGCGAGGAGGAAGCTGGAATGAGCGCACCTTGGTTAGAGGCCGTGACGAGGATGCTGCGAATGCTGGCTATGATCTTATATTTTGAAGTTGAAGCCCCAATTTCGAGCTTTCAATTGTCGCACCTGTGCAAAGCCTGTGCCGCGTTGACGGCGCGTTACTATTTAAATTAAGACTGAAGAAAAATCTTCTCCGCCCATTTCAGTACAGTTTCTCCTAGTGTCTCCGACATCACCGACAAGTTGAACCTACTTACTCGGATAAAATCTCGGTTCCTCCAAAAAACTTCTGTTCCGACCGATCCGGAGATCCGAGGACCGTTTGTGCTGGGCACCGCAACTTCGTGCAACTACCCTACAATGTCGGGAACGAGAATACCGCTAGGAGCCACTATCTTTCGTCGGTTTCATCAGGCCGTGCTCCCATTGACTCAGCTCATCGCCAAGACGCGAACTGTCAGTTGAGAAATGCGCCTTCCGAATCCTAAGTTGAAATCAACCGCCAAGAAAAATTGAAGCCAGTTGAAATCTTCCAGCTCAAATTCCAATTCGTTCATCAGTTTCCCGCATATTGGAGAAAATCATATTTGAACCTCTATGTAGTACTTTATTTGTTACAGAGTGTCCAGCCCAACAACGACCACAATCAACCCCGTCACACACACCCACACAACACGTCTTTGCTTGGTCTGTCACTTTCGCGTTCGCTAGCAGCTGCTTTACTTGTACAACCTTCCGGCATCCATTGTACCAACTCGATAGTTACCTCTTTGCCTGGAAAAATCTACTGGCAGCGCACACTTGACTGGTATTCGCTTTGAAAGTCGAAATTTTACTGGAATCGACCTCTGGTTCTCTCGAGGCTTGTGTTGGCGCTCTTTTAACGCCTTCCGGTCGCAGGTGAATTCTACGAGAACTGCAGGGACATCGATCATTGACTTTGCTTGGCCTGAAGACTGCTACGTTGACTTGGACTCCCACTTCTTTCGCCGGGGCTTGTAAATTGGCATCCTTTGGCCTTCCACAGGTGAATTGCATCCTGATTCAAAGTGCAGTCGATCATTAACTGTCGCTTCCAGTCAAATTCGTACCGCGACATCATTCCGCGTGCTTCAAGATGTCTCTGCAAGACTTGTCCGCCCAGCAGCTCACTAACACCATAAGCCAGCTCCATGTAGCCGCTGCAAACATTTCTAGCGGGGCCGTCAATACCCCCTACCAAAAAAACCTGCTGAATTGGTCCACGACGGCGACCGCACCCCCACGGACCGCGTCGTCTGGCACCCGCAGCACCCGTGCACGTACCACCCGCAGCTCAGCAGCAACCCCCCTGCCCCAACCTCTACCACCACCTGTGGCTGCGCAAATGCAAATGCCTATCAACTACCTCCCCGCGGGCCCGCAGTACCCCCCGCCGAACCCCATACCAGCCTCCGTCCAGGGTTACCTGTCGACGTACCCCTCCCGGCTGCGCACCGGCGTCACGCTGCTTATGCAGCCGATTTTCTCCGCCGCGCAGGCCTCCACGTCGCGCGCCTCGCGCCGTGGCGGCGCGATCAACTACGCGGACCCGGGCTCCGGAGACGACATCCCCGACGCCGGTGCGTTGGACTCGGACGACTCGGATTTTGTGTCGGAGAATCGGCTGGGCGGGCGCCAGAGGACGACGACGCGCGCGCGCATGGCGCCGGGTATGTCGGTGTTCAATGCAACCACCGGGGTGACGACGATGCAGCCAGCGGCGCCGCCCCCGCCAGCGCGGCCCGAGAAAGCGGAGCTGGACCAGAGCTACCTGGGCATGGTGCCCCCTGCCCGCTTCATAACTGCGAAGGGGATGATGCCCACGCCACACGTATATCAGTATGTGTCCGAATACCGTCGCTTCCTCTTGCTGACCTCATGCATGCAGCGATGCAGCAACCATCGAGAAGGCAGCCGTGCGCCGTGCGTCGCTCGTCCCGATCCGCGTCGAGTTCGAGACGGACACACACCGCATCCGCGACTGCTTCGTGTGGAACCTGAACGAGGGCCTGATCACGCCGGAGAACTTTGCCCGCATCTTCTGCGCGGACCTCGACCTACCCCTCTCGTGGGTCGAGACCGTCACGAACCAGATCCGCGCACAGCTCGAGGAGCATGAGACCATCGCGCGCCTCGAGCTCACGCAAGAAGACTATGCCACCGAGGGCGAGGAGCTGCCCGAGTGTCGTGTCATCCTGAGCGTGCGTTGCATTCCACCTATCTGCAGCTTCTCCTCGTTTATGGTGCTTATCATATAATATTCGCTAATTATGCAGATCGACGTCCAAATAGCGAACCACCACCTGCTCGACCACATCGAGTGGGACCTGCTCTCGCCGCTGACGCCTGAGGCAGTTTGCGCAGACGCTGTGCTGTGAGCTGGGGCTGACGGGCGAGGCCGTGCCGCTCATCGCGCATGCGATCCACGAAGAGCTGATGAAGCACAAGAAGGACGCGGTCGAGTGGGGTGTCGTCGACGGCGGCGGCATGCGCGACAAGACGGGGCTCGGGCTGGGGTCCGTCGCGCGCGGGCGCGGGCCGAAGGCGTTGGAGAGCGTGTGGCGCGATTGGCAGGAGGCGGACGAGTTCCGCACACGGTTTGAGGTGCTGAGCGCGGAGGAGGTCGAGCGGAGGGAGATCGAGAGGGAGCGGGCGAGTCGGTGTGTATCTTTCATTATTTTATTTATATTGAGTCGATTTCGCTGACGCGACTGCTTTGTAGCCGACTCAGAAGGGAGACATCAAAATTCCAAAGCGCACGAAGACGACGGTACTAGCCCTGCTTCTTGATCCTCTTCTTTTTTTTGGCGGCTTGTATTTTTGCATAATTGTACATCCAGCGTAAGTATAAAATGAGGCGCCTATGCTGCACTGAACCAAGCTGGGGTTTATCCGACGAGCTGTGCAACTCGGGACGGCGCCTTTAAGGATTCTGATTTTATTTTCACGCCGTGGCCAATGGCCATTGTACAATTAATAATTCCCCTAAAAATATTACAAAGCGCCATCAGACGGCCCATCCGCAAAGCGGTGCCGAAATGAGTAATGAGTCACGTTCGCGTGACAGAGCGTGTCTCATTCTTTTATCTCTTGCTCTCATCGTCGTAAATATTTAAAGGCATGTCTGCGCACGGCGGGGACGTAGAAAGCGACTCGGACGGCGACTGGGAGGAAGTGCACGTCCCCGAGGAGCAGAAAAACATCGAAATAACCATCGAGACCGTCCCCAATAAAAAGTCGGTTTCAAGACCCGCGCCTACTGCCTTTCTCATTGCTATATTCTAACTAGAAGCATCCGCATATCCCACACTGAGCGCCGCCTGCGAATAAACTGCCACAAGGCGCACACTCTAGCACTGCTCGCCAATGCCTGGGTCCGAAACAAATGGATAAACGACCCGCTTTTGCATGTAGGTGTAACGAGTGTTTTGCAATCGAATTTTTGGGCCCAGCGTGAGCCCCACTTCGGCCTATTTCGTGCCCTCAAGTTGAGGTCGAAATTGGGGTCCGAGTTGGATCCAAAAACTCAATCGTGAACCACTCTTATCTTTCGGACTCAAATCTAACGCAGTGGCAGGCTCGTCTGCTGTCGCTGACCCCCCTTTCCCTCCAAACGGCGCTCGCTATGATCCACAAGTCGCGCGTGCCCGAGCAGGCGAAGCGCGGGCGCATGTTCGAGACCGCGATGGGGCACCTGGCGTTCTGGTGGGCGCGCACCTTCTTTGACGTCACCTTCGACGGGCACATCCGCAACCGTACCTTTGACGCCGTCCAGCGTGCCATGCGCCTGCAGGGCCTCGACTGTGGAGGAGCATAAAGAGCCTACAGGCGAGGTATTGGACACCGAGACACTGCAGGATGTGTTAGACGACGCGGGCGAGGTGGTGCGCAGCGAGAAGAGCCTCATGAAGCACGCGCTCATGCAGAGCGGCAGCCGCGACGTGAGCGCACAGCTCTTTACGGCCCTGTGCCGTGGCCTTGGCGTCCCCGCGCGTTTGGTGGTGAGCCTGCAGAGCGTGCCATGGCAGAACCCCAAGACTTGGGCGTAATGACAAGGGCAAGGCGCGCGCGGAAGATCCGCCGGAAGACGGCATGGGAAACGCGAAAGCCAAGGATATGAAAGGTAAAGGCAAAGCAAAGGCCGACTTCGTGGGCGATGGCCAACGCCTCGACGGTCAGCCCAGCGAAAAAGCAAAGGGCAAGCAAAAGGCCGCTCCGACAATCAAACTGCGCAAGGCCAAGAACAAGGGCAACGTACTCGGCAGCGGCCCCGCCTCGCCTGCCTCGACCGCGGACTATCCAGGCATGTACATGTGTGATTCCACGATTTTATTTATTCACACATCTCCCAGACCCAGTGACGACGCCCCCCGTTTTCTGGACCGAGGTCTTCTCGCGTCCGGACGCCCGCTGGATCCCCGTTGACCCCATCCGCGGGCTCGTCAACCAGCCGTACGCATTCGACCCCGAGTCCTCCACCTCCACCGCCCCGCACGCATCCACATCCACCACAGCCACCTTCAACGCGAATCCGGGGTCCGCATACGCCCGGCCCAGTGTGCCCGCCCTCCCCCCGCCGCCGCGCAACCCGCACCACAGCGGCTCGAAGGCGGCGTCAGACAACCGCATGGTGTACGTGCTCGCGTTCGAGGACGACGGGCATGCTCGCGACGTGACGCGGCGGTATGCACGGCACTACGCCGCGCGTGTCGTCAAGGTGCAGGGCGGGCAAAAGCCGCGCGGGGCCGCGAAGGACGCGTGGTGGGCGCGCGTGGTGAAGAGCGTGGCGCGGCCGTATCGGCTGGTGAGTCCTCATTGCACCCTCATCAGCTTTGTGATGCTGACGCGCGGGCATGGCGCAGCACCGAGACGACGTTGAGGACGCGGAGCTGGAGGTCGCAGGGCTGATGGAGGGCATGCCCACGACGATGGGCGGATTCAAGGACCACCCTATGTACGCGCGCTTCCCCTCCGCATGCTCACCGCTGACGCACGCGCAGGTACGTGCTGGAGCGGCATTTGACACAGGCGCAGACGTTACACCCGCCGCCGCCGCAGACGCGTGAGCTCGGCAAGTTCAAGGGCCTGCCGGTGTACCCGCGCAGCGCGGTCGTGGAGCTCAAGACGGCGGAGAACTGGCTGCGGAGTGCGGGGCGCGTCGTGCGTACCGGGGAGCAGCCGCTGAAAATGGTGAAGGTGCGCGCATCGACGCTGGGGCGCATGCGTGAAGTGGAGGTGATGCGCGAAGGGCTGCGCGTGACGGGCGAGGCCGCCGCTGCAGAAACGGGAGGCGATGCGGCGGAAGGGGGTTCTGCGAAGGGGAAAGTGGTAATCCACGAGCTTATGCAGGGGATGTACGCGCTGTCGCAGACAGAGCTGTACGTCGCGGATCCGGTCGTCGATGTGCGTTGTCCCACCGCGGTCCTGTACTCTACTGATTTTGCGAGCTTGGTTTAGGGCATAATTCCGAAGAACAACTTTGGAAACATCGACCTGTATGTACCTTCCATGCTGCCGGCGGGAGCGGTGCATATTCCATGTACAGCACATTCTTTTTCGAGCGTTTTCTCCGCCATTTGCTTATCGCTCATTTTTGCAGACAAGGGCACCGCAAAGATAGCGCGAAAGCTCGGGTTCAGTTATGCCGAGGCCGTGGTGCGTATCCTTTCTTCCAATTTGCCTCGGAATAGTGGTTTAGACAATCCATCGTAGACGGGCTTCGAGTTCAAGCATCGGAGCGCAGCCCCGATCATGGAAGGTGTCGTCGTCGCAGCGGAGAACAAGGACGCCGTGCTCGAGGTACGCTCGCTGGCTGGCCTCTTCCGGATTCTCCTTATTCAAACGCCATGCTTGCACAGGCGTACTGGGAAGCCGAGAACGACGCTGCCGAGAAAGCCCGCACGAAGAAGCGGGAGCGCGTACTCAAGCGATGGAAACGGCTCGTGCACGGGCTGCGAATACGACAAAGCTTGCAGGAAGAGTACAAGGACAGGGAAGTTGCTGGCTCAGCCGCGCTCGGGGAGGTAGGCGGTTTCGCAAAAGCCTATTTCGTTCTTTCAATTGATAAATAAACTATTCAGGACGTCGAGGTATTGCCCGGCCTTGCGGCAGGCAGCGGGGGCGGTTTCCTGACGGGGGCGGACGGCGTGGTGGAGGCGTATCAGCTGCCTAAATACCAGCATGTCAATCTGCCCTTTCTAGCGCCGTCGGGCGGGGGGGCGGCTGCACCGTCGGGGGCAGGCGAGGATAGCGAGCCCGTGGTGGAGCACCTGACGTACGACCTCGAGACGATGGATGTCGACCCGGATCCGGAGGTGGACGTGCAGGCACCCACGCCCGGCCATAACGGAGTCGGCGCTCCGAAAACTATGAAGGAGCTGGCGGCGGAGACGACAGCTCGTCTCAGAGAAGAGCTTTCCCGACACGATGCGAGGAATGTTGCGCAGGAAGAGGAATATGCGTTGTCCTCCTCGCCTCCTCCGACGGTTTCGGCCTCAAAGGGCAAGAAGACTCGCCAGACTAAACCGAGTAGAGCTCTGTCAGAGCGTAATCCGGTCAAGACGAAAGGCAAAGCTGCAGCGGCTCCTGCTGTGCGTGCGTCGACCAAGAAGAGGCGGAGGAACGACGAAAAGGACTCGGATTCCGAGGAGCAAACGGAGGAGCCCTCTCCAGCGAAGCGGACAAAGGCCAACGACGCCCCGCCCGCCCCAGTGAGAACGTTGCGTCCACGGCGCTCGAAGACGCAGACGGAGCTCGAGAACGAGCGGGCGCAGGAACGGGCGTTCAGGAATGCGATCGCGCACTAGCAGCCATATGATACATAGCCAAGTACTAATCGCACATACATAATTTTCTACATGGTTTCGAAACCTAAATGATGTGGCGCTTGAGTCCGCTTGCAGCACATGAGAAGGGGAAGCAAGCAAACCGTTTGGCGGAGAATCCTCAGGCGGAGATGAGGGCATTGGGGGAAGAAGTAACGCGAAGGTGAGGTACGAGGTGTGGCCACGGACTTCAGGCATAGCCTTCGATACGCTAATTTTTGCAGGGGCCCCGATGCGCACAGGCGGCGTAGAGGGTTCGTCGAGTTTTCGAGAAACATCGATATCTTGGAATGCGAGTGATGCAGCCGCGTCGTCATCGGTTTCGGTTTTCAGCTTTTTGGCGCCGCCGTAATTCTCGGGCTCTGTGCCCTCCTCATGGTTGTCATTATCTCGCTTTCGTTTTTCGCCTTGCGCGATGGCCTGACTTCTTTGGTTGTCGGCGATCTGGCGGAGACGCTTTATTTCACGTAGCTCCTCGCCCTTTTTCAGTTTCGCCTCGACCTCTGAGATTGACTGGAGGGCCGGAACCTGGACCACGTCGTGTGATCGCAGGAGGGTTTCGTACATGGTAATTTCTGGGGTATGGTCAGTCTACGTGTTTTATGACATTCAGTGAGCCTGCCTACCGGAAAATCCGGCTTCGTTGAGGGCGTTGACGGTCCGCAAAACCTGCTCCATGCACGGGCTGAAGCAGCAGATGCGTGTAGTGCGGTCTTTCTGCAAAGAAGAGGACGTCAAGATATCCTCGATGATTCGTGAGCATGGAACCTACGCGGAGAGCCTGTTTGGCGTGTTCGACGGCATCCCATGGTGCAGGTAAATCAAGAAATACTGCGAGATGGCGTAAGGAGAAATTAGGGTGCGCGATTTGAGCAGGCAGATCACCTGAATCGGCGGCATCTGTCAGATTAAAGCCGTCCTTACACACGTTCTGGTGGGTAAGCGTTACGATATCGGCCATTCCGTGCAGCGCGAATTCTTCCCTGTCGCGACCCGTAAGCCCAAGATGTGGTACATGGCTGTGTTTGGAACGGACCTGGCCTTGTTTGCGCGCGCCTCGTGGAATTCGTAAGACCATAAGTGCCCCGATGTGCCTATTGTGCGCGCCACCGAGTGGGAGAACGAACCAGATCCCGTCCCTGCAAGATAAAGTTCAATTTAATTCGAAGACGCTGTAAGACTAACATGCCTGTGGTTTGGATGATGAGAGCCAGAGTATGAAACAAAGATGGCACCTACCGGCTTCAATAACGCGACTGCCACGCCGTATATCCAGGTACGATGTGATGAAAGAAATGTCGGCAACGTATAGAATTTGTGTTCGATGTGGAAGAGCCAGGGTCCAGAGCTCTGGGGTGGGCCGAAGCACATGAATGAAGCCTTTCCCAGTGCGAGATCCAACTTTTGAGCCATAGGGCATTCCGATGAAATCTGAGTGCCGATAACTGCCAAACTTGCTGTTTAATTCCTTCCCAGGGGTGACAACTAGATGCTGGACAACATCCCGAGTCTACGAGAGAATTATTGGTCCTGGTCGAAGAAATAATTGGGGAATGACTTGCGAGCCATATTATGACCATGTCGCCGGCCGCGATATCCCGAGCAGTAGACCACATTGGAGAAGAACTAGGCTATGATAACAACGGTGGGTGTCGCGTACGAGCGCGTAGATCCAACACTATAGCAGTCGAAGAAAGAAGAAATCTACGTGATATGGAGTTTGTTGCTATTTGTCAGGTTTGATCCGTGCCTCGTTCCCTTGACTCTTCTTGGTCGCTCCCGAATTGGGCTGAGGTAAATCCAAGTAAAATCCGCGAGGCAAACCCTGATGGGCTCAAGCATCTCCCGCGGAGGTTTGGGTTTCAATTAATTTTAGCCGCTAGCTTTATCTTGAATTAGATCCCGATGATCTCTCTCGTCTTTTACCACAACTTCCTCCATATATACAACACGCCGGGATGTTCTATTCGTCCCTCGCTCTTCAGTGTTCCTATGAACAGCCCTCCTCCCTGTGTGTCATTCAGTCAGTTGGTTTTCACCATTCAGGTCCAGGGTACATACGTCTGACGTTTTACAAGTTGTCATTTTGGACTTTTCGGTTTTTATACGCCATTTTTTATCTGCTTTCACATCTAATTAAAAAGTTTGACCATAGGCTCGCTGGAAATATGTTACAGAATCTGTTTCGGACCTGTTAGGTGCTGTCGTCCGTCGTTCTCCGTCAAAAGCCTCTTGTAATACTGCCTCGTCTAGGATGGGAACCAAATGATCTGAGAGGTCATTCATTCTTTCAGCTTGTCCATAAAGACGAGTTCTCCCAAGTTCAGCAATTGCATTAGTGAGTACTTGATCTTTTCAGTAAAATAAATAAAAGCGACCGTTTACCAGTGACACAATTTTGTTGGACAAAGCCGCCGCCATTGCATACATGCGGTTAAAGCACAAAGATGCCCACAAGGGTTATATTCTCTGCGCCGTTGTATGCCTCTTATTAATTTATTGTTGCATTCACCTTTGACCTCTCGCGACAATATAGTCTCGGTTTGTGCAATTCACTTTACCTCGGATTTTCTGTCTCATATCCCAATTTATCTAGAACTGTCGTTTACGATATGGTTGTAGGAAGGTAATTTTTTCTTGTCCCCGAATGAACAGCGGACCCAGGCAGACTCGCTACAGTGTATCCTTTGCCAGCCCCGGCGGTAAAGCCCTTCACAACAGCTCCACAGCCCAAGAGATCACCGTCATAACGCCAGCTGCCTCGAATTTCGACTTCAAAGTAAGGTGGTCAGTCAATCTTGGATGATACCCAAGTAACTGACTGACAGCCCTGGAACGATCCTCTTCCGGTATCCCGAGACCCGCCACGAAACAATATTGTGCATACTCCAGCGGTGTCGGAAATTCCAACCAACCAATCCTCAAGGACGGCCTTGATCCTTGATCGTTTCTCCGTCAACTGTACAGTTACGCACTATTCCAACCACCAAATTATTTCTGCGGCAGCGGCCACCAAACGTGCTTTTTTCGATTTCGTCGCGCCCCAGGACGAGAGCGTTGTCCGTAGCTGGCTGGACGTTATCAAAACATGCGGGGTGAATGACCGCGGGCACCCCTCCAGTGGTGGATTCGGGTACGGGAGATTTATTCTCTGTACTGAGGGTAGCGATTCACCGTAAGCCCTATTATTTTCCCGCACAGACACAACCTCATCTTATTACCGTCACAGAAATAGCCGGTCAGGCTCCGTTCGCAAAGGCCTACTTTCTCGACGACATAATCGATCACAGACACCCGCCGCACCAGCAGCTGTTACAGAAGACCCGGTTTCAACGTCGCCAAAAATATCGGTTGATGCAATATTTTCTGCACATTCAGATGGTCTTGTGGTTATTATTCGACGTACACCATAGTGTTGTTCTCCTACAGTAATTGTTGAAGATAAGATAAGATTAGTATGGGATCATACTTTGCACTTGTTTTATCCCCCACCTTTCCTTACGACCATTTCTGGACATCGCGGGATTTACTGCCGAGCACTGGTTTCCATTCAAACGCGCCAATTTCGTGGCAACTTGAATACAAGCTCTGTTACCCATCAGTCCCGATTTGTTGGCCCCCCGGTTCACTACCCGGGCGCCTAGTTCAACCACCCCAAAATGCTCCAACGGAAGAAGTCCCTCTATCCTTCGTGACGCGTCTCTTCTTTTGCAAGGCTTCGCGAAGAGAAGCCCAATTTTTCCGGCGCAAGTGGTCCTTCAGCGTTTCACCTCGCGGGTTCTTCGACACTCCACTGCTGCTCCACCAAAGTAGGGTACCCGCCATAGCGCGCGTCTTGCCAGTGAGCCATCTTGCGCAGTCATATTCGCCCTTGCGAAAGGATTATTTGCCCCTTCTCTGGGACAATTTCTTGTCATCTACGCTTATGGGCTTTTTGGAGGCGAGGGGACGGCGAATAAATCATATTTTGGAACAGACACGAGTAGCAGAAGCCCCCTCGCCATGTCACCGCTCGTAGTAACACCGCCGTACGGTGTCACCTTCGAACAATGCCACCCCAGCACCGAACCTTAATACGAAGACATAATATTTACAGCCTATACAAATCTTTGACCTTACGCCATTGGTGACCTTCCCAGAGATAATTTGTGCTTCCAGCTGGGTCGTCCCCCTCCCTGCATTGCAATGCATCCCATCCCGTACTGGCCACTCCACTTTCTGCCGCCGCCTGCATCCTCGTCCACAGCTCGCCCATCTGTCCTGGTACCACTTCGACGTAATTCAACTCGACTTTAAACAAGTGCCCAAGTTCGGCCAGGGTCAGTCGGTCGCCTTGCAGGCGAAAGGTCCGGTTTGCGAGTTCATCTCGATGGAGCGAAGTGAGAACATGGGCCACGAAACCTGTCCGGCCTCAGTTGGCGCGCAAATAAATGTGATGTGATATACCTGCTACGTCCTCTGACGCCGTGAAAGAGCACGGTGTGTTTCCTGCGCCAATTAGATTTATTTTTCCATTAACACATAAACCCGTTAGCCCAGGGATGAGCTCCATGAAGAATCCGACCTGGGTTTCGGTGCCTCCATTAACTGAATGAAAAGAAAAACAGTAAATGTTAACGCTCACGTAGAATCTGGCAAACGGCAAACGTATGGATCGGAGATGTTCTAAATTGTCCCCGATTAGCCGACGCGATACGCATGGTCCGCACCTTCCTGACCTATGGTACTCTCCCGCGCTCCCCTCGGTCCACATTCGTCAGTGACCACACCGAACTCCGATGGCGCAAACAACTCGACGCCTGCTGCCTGCGCTGCGTCTGCGACACAGTTCTGCACCTCTATCGGCGCGGAGGAGATGGTTGATATGACCACCTGCACGTTGTGTTCGCTGAGTAGTTGCATAACCGCGCCGCGATCGGCAAAGTCGACCTCGCTGAAAGCGACACCCGGGGGCAAATGTTTAGTTGCGGTGCGTGCAGATCCCGGTCGGGTGATAATCAGGACGGATGCGCCATGTGTGCTCAGAGCCCGTGCAATAGGCATACCGACGAGACCGGCGCCGAAAATTGCGAAGGAGGTGTAACGAGCCATGATACGTTGGAGTTGGAGAAGACTCGACTTTCAAATCCTATTGCCGCTTGACCGCTATGGGCTTCGTTAAATAAGGTTATAATTACGCCTGTAAGCCGTGTACTCACCACTGGTCGGGCGGCTTCTGACTTCAACCTCATGACAGCCGCTGCTGAGTAAAAGGTAAACTGTGCTGACATTACCCGACTCGGCAAACTTCGTAAGATTTCTGATCTCCGAGCTGGCTCAGTAAGCCCCGAAATCACGAGTTCCGAGGTTGGTTTATACCGTCCACGGGATCTCTGCGTGTATTTTCTTAAGCTTTGTACTTCCGCCCTGAGGCCTGAGTGCCTAAAGCCAATGTCCATCCGCCTAGCTGTGGCACGGTGACTGCTGGGGCAGGTCGACTGCACCGCTGATTTTCAACTCCCATCGGGAACTTGCCTTGAGGCAGAAACATTTATCACTTGCGGCATTGGTATCGAATTAGGCACCCATATCCGTTCGACCCCGCTCGCCCAGAGGTTATAAATAATTTAATAACCAGGTTCTTTCTGCTTCCCGCTTCCTCTTAACATCTTCGCCTCACGTTCATATTCTTCATGCGGCTCATTGCTTTCAAGCGCAGTTCTCGTTCCTTCTCGTCATTACCCCTTCACTGCAACCGACTCCCAGTTTTCTATGTCGCTGAGCACGTAAGTGCGAACAATGTCCCGTCCTCGGATTATCCGGGCTTGTCCGGAAAATCAGGACGAGTCGGGGCGAGGGGTGGAGGGTTTGGTGGATCCGTAGCATCCGGTGCCTTTGCATAGTTCACGAGCCCCATGATGTGCGAGATAGAGTTGATGTAGTGAGATTTCGGTGGCGTCCGACGCTGGGAAAATTATACAAGAACTTGTGGGTGTTCAATGAGCTACTGCGAATTAAACTGGGTTTTTATAGTGTGCCGGTCACGACCGCGTCCCATTGTCCTATTGTCGGTGGTAATGGCAACGGCGGCGCTGACGTCTGTCTCTTGTTCATTGTTCATCGGTTCAGATAACAAGGCTCGGCATCAGGGCCGGAAGAACAACCGTTTAAACACAAACGCCCTTAGAAAGAAACGAGTACTTGCAGATAACTTGAAGTATCATGATTCCAAAAATTATTTGAATTTCGCTTCGTGGGCAAACAATGTTACAAACGTAGTGTTTCTCGGGCACTTTTGTTATAAACCAAACGCTCCTTCTTTTGAAGAATCCGGAGTCTGAGATCGACGTGTGCACACAGTAGGTGTGCAATAGTACTTTTCAAATTGTCATAACTGCCGTTTCCACTCATCGATGCCACTCGCAACCCTGATAACAAATCAGGAGAGCATCAGACTTGACGGGGTCAAGCTCATCGTCAGGAAATTTGAGCCCAATTCTTCTTCATTTTTTGAATTCCAATGACCTCGTCGTCGTTGAGGGGACTCGTGGGGCCCGGGGTAGTAGGCATGGATGGCAGCATGGCGTCAAGGCAGAGCGAAGGAACTTGAAGAGTTTCTGAATGGCTGACAAGTAGGCTGGCGGTCATGCCAGCAGAGTTGTCGCCAGTGAAGCGTCCAGCGACTATAATATGATCACAGAGGGCGGCGACTGGGAACATAGTACCGCGTCTATCGTGTTTCCAGATGTGAGCCACAGAGTCGTCGATTCAACAAACGAGGTACGAGTTTTGAGTTGAAGCATCTGGCTAGGAGAGACTACATCGTCGCAGCAGGTCGTTCAAAGGTCTTGACAAAGTCTTCTATGAAAGTTTTGAAGTAGAGCAAGAAGTTACCCGGCGCATCGGATTCCGGCAGCCGACATCCGCAATCCGGTCAAGGCTAGTGATCTTGGCTTGATCCGGCATTTCCCGAGGGCACTCCAATCTGACTCATTCGTAATCTCCTACGGCCATGTCGCAACGCGAATCCGGGCCAGCAATTTCGAGCGAGATCGAGCTCGCCTGTGTCGTTCCTCTTCCTGCCTCGACTTCCACGTTGTTCGTCTCAATAAACTCGCTTGAAGTGCCGACTCGTCGTCCTGGAGTAGGAAATTCGGAACTCTTTGACTCTGGCGAGAATATTACTGCCGCCATAGGTGCAAATATGAACGAGTCGGCCCTGGCCCCGGTTGATACCGGATTCGCAGCTTGGTCTTTCGTGCGCAACTTATCTCATCAATGTTGGCCTCACTGTTAACTTTTCGCCTCAAGCTGGCTGCTGCATTTGTTGTAGAGGCCATCGTTTGGGGATTTCCAAATGCCTATGGGGTCTTCTTGGACTGTAAGTAGGTCGCCTTCAGCCATATATCCAAAGCTGATGGCAGTTGGTAGCTTATCTTCAAGATGGCCGCTACGCCTCGCAAAAGAGCGCCGCATCTCTGCTGCCTCTCATCGGAACATTGTCCTCGGGTATAATTTACTGTTCCAGTATGTATTTTTTTTACGCCACCCTGTCTAATTGATAAAACTTAATATCTTTGAAGGTCCGATGGTAACTTCCACTGTTGCTCGTTTTCCGCGCCTGCAAAAAAAATTCACGGTGGCTGGGTGCGGTTCTGTGCTGTGGAAGTCTGTTTGGGGCAAGCTATGCAACGGAGGCAAGCGAGTCTGATTTATGGACTCTGCACAATGCTCAATGTCCTGACCAGATTTATCAATTAATTGTTCTCCAGGGCGTGGTGTATGCTGTTGGGGCTTGTACGCTAGTCGGATGGACTCCCATGTTTTGAACCTAACACCCAACAGCCCTACTTTATATGCCTTGCGTTTCTTACATGCCCGAATGGTTTGTCGCCCGAAGAGGCATGGCCAACGGTATCCTGTTCGCCGGTATGCTCGAGCTGCAGTCGGATGGGTTCAGTACTAATTGTTTTGCCCAGGTACGGCGGTAGGAGGTCTGATTCTCCCGTTGGCATTACCGCCGCTCATATCCAAGCACGGTTCTTCTAAAACACTCCGCATTCTTGCGATTTCCATCAGCGCTATATTGGCGCCGCTTCTCCCTTTTGTGAAGGGGAGGCTTCCTCAAACCCGAGCGCGAATCCACGGTCCCATACCGCGTGGTGGTCCAGGACTCAGTATTTGGGTGAAACAGACGACATTCTGGCTGATTATAGCAGTGAACACCCTGCAAGGATTTGCGTACTTCGTGCCGATAGTGTGGCTACCGAGTGAGCTTCCTGTTCTCAGGACGTCCGGAATTAATACAGGATGTGTACTTTCGTCCAGCATTTGCTAGCGATCTGCATGTTAATTCTTCGAACTCTGCTGTGACACTTGCGATGTTGAATGGTACGCTTCTCGGCATCCGGTCTACTGTTCCGATCTCATTGTTGAATTCCGTAGCCGCATCTATGATCGGTCGACTCGCGATGGGATATCTGTCTGATAAACTCAACCCGTGGATCTTGGCACTTACCACTCTTCTCTCAACATCGATCGCCACGTTCATATTGTGGGGCGTCCTTTCCCACTCGTTTGCAGGGCTCATGGCGTTTGGGGTGGTATATGGAATTTTCGCTGGTGGCTGGAGCAGCCTCTGGACCGGCTTTTCCCGACCCCTTGCGAGTGCGCCGCTTTCTTGTCTTTGGATGCTCATTTCTAATTCACCGACTAAGAGGATGACCCGGCTCTTTCTACGACACTGTTCGGGTATCTCTTACTTTCCAGGGGCATAGGCAACATCGTCTCGACTCCCATTTCGGCGAGCTTCTACGCTCAACCTCGCTATAATATTACTCGAGGCATGGAAAGCACCGGGTTCGAGGTTGGTGATGGAAGGTTTGAAAAGATGATAATATATGTCGGGACTTGCTTTGCTGGCGCGGCTGCCATTGCTGCGCTTGGCTGGGGGATAGAGGGGAAGAAAATCAAAAGGAATACCGACGCCCGCTGATCCAATTTGGCCAAATAAAATATCATCCAAATCGTTAGTGTCTTTAATACAGTCGATTCACCATTTAGGATGATTTCCCCCAGCTCCATGGCCATTAAAAATAAGCCTTCGAAGACCTTCGAAGACCTCCGCGTCATGTTACGTTCTGCTAATAATGGTCAGTAAAAGGACATTGAGAATCGCAAGGGTACCAACGGCCGTCGTAAGAATGCCCTCGGAGAATATCTAGTTCGGAGCATTGGCTGTTCTGAGAGCGGGAGCGCTTTCGCGTGCTACGAGACACGTGTCCACAAGACCATGATGCAGCCTGACCCGGATGCTCGACTCTGCTCCTTCTTCCTGGATGCCAGATTCCATCACTTCCTGAATGAAAACCTGACGGACTGGGTCCTTGATAGCATCGACTACCTTGCTTCGAATTTGCGCCCAAGTTGCTATGGACTCCAATTATCTGTCAGGCTGGAGGTGCTTACACGAACAAGCTTGTCGAGTCGATGTTCCGGTGAATGTGGACAGGAAGATGGCGCTTGTCTGACTTTAGAACACAGGTTATGTGCCGTCTTCGAAAACATGTCAACCCGCTCGAGGAGGAAGCCGGAAAACCGGAACAACAGGTGGCCGATATTTTGTCTGAGGTGCGCGCCGTCCGTAGGCCTGCCGCGCTCTCAAAAGTAGCCTCCGGGCTCCCCGCAGAATGGTTAACACATTATTACACACTCAGTTATTCAGACGCATATCGACTCCGAGTCGAGTACAACGAATTCGATAGACCTAATTCAACGTATTCATGGCCATGAAACGCGGCCCACTCTCTTCTGTCTTCAAGTGCTGACACACGAGAGGGAACTGGCCAGGTCATTGAAACCGATGTCGACGAAGTTGGCAACATTGCCCGCGATGACGACGCTCCTTCCACCGCATCCCGCGTTCCTATATGCGCGCTGTGAGACAACAAGCTCTTGAACACTGAGGTACTCACTCAAAGAAGGTGCATTGAACCCCAGCGACGGACTGGGCGCTGCTGAAGACATCGTTTTCCCCTCCAGGCACGCTGATGCATCCAGTGGGAACGCTTCCGAAGTTGAGGCTGACGCAGTTTCCAAAATTGATATCCAAGCAGGCAATGCAAAGGACCACCTCGGCGGCGTCAGGGGACTAGCGAAAGAGTCGGATGAAGACAGTGCCAGAGGAATTGGACAACATACTGGACCACCGGGGTTGCCGATACTAGCGGTGTGATTGCCAGTGGCGAGCTTCAGCACGGTTAGCGACTTTTGGGTTGCACTGAGGTGGTACCTACGTCGGTGGGGACGGCCATGGTGGCGGCGACGAGAGCCATGAAGCTGAGCTTGGAGAAACTGAACATGTTTCGCAGCAAGGAGTAGAAACTTATTGGTGTATAAGTGACTGAGTTGAAATACGCTATATCGATCTGTCTTTATACGAACTGCGTTCAAGCGTGCGAATAGAGACCTCCAATTTGGTGGTAGGCCTGCACCGCGACTGTCGGAATTCTTACAGAATATGGACTGTACAGTATTTCTCTGAACGTTGTCTGAACGGGGACTCTTTTCGGGATGCAGTGTGAATTTTCGGCGAGGCCCAACGAGGGCCCAATGAGTCATACACATCAGGCGCTCAAACCCCACTTAGATTATTCTCAGCCGGGCCCACGAAGCCACAGGAATTGTGATATTATCGTCTTTGCTTTGACAGGCCGTTCCTTGATGACGGGATGACGGTAGGGATAAGCGTGGATTTGACACTGGCTTTGACACCAGGCTATTTTAGTGCAGTATCTATTTTTGAGTAAGGTTGACACAGCATACAACTTTGAGAATAGCCCGGACTACAGTGACATTTGCGGGGGGATTTAATGAAATGGCATACACGGCCTACATTCAATTGAACATGGACGGTACCCGCCTAATCCTGCGACATATTCCTGCCCACCAACTCTCCGGCCATTTGCATCATCGCCTTTGATTGTACTTCATCATTGCGTATTATTATGCACAACAGTCTACTGATTTCCGAGAGAATGACGAAATATCGTTGGGCAAGGCGGCGTACTCCTGCCCTGTTTTACGCTCCATGCAGCTACCCGAGATATTTCGTCGCGAAAATATAGCTTTCGCTAGTACTCCACTTGCAACGATTCTCCGCAGTGAGTGTTTGGCAAGTGAGGTATGAGATAATATGTCTCTATCAAATGTCAGGAACGGCGAGCGCGGGAAGTCTTGCATATCTGACTCACGGAAGATGAAGCAAGTTTTGTGAAGCAATATAAATTTCAACCGTGGGATAATAGTGTGACGGCAATGGTAACAATCTAGGGTTCACCTTCTAGCAGCGCTGATGATCGCGAGCAGACATTGCCGACCGTACAAAGAGTGATGTAGAAAAATCTAGTCGGGCCGAGTGCATCTAGAAGTGCGGAGTAAAAATAAACATACTACATCCTAAAAACAGGACCCGGGTTGCTATATAAATATATAATTTCCTGGAGACCGATGGCCACGGTGAAACAGTGAAGTGTTCTGGAGTCTTCTCTCGATATTTAGGAACGTTCACCTGAGTCATCGCCCTCCGTATCCGCTATAGTTTACAAGTTCCGCCTCGACTGATTCCACTGTGGTTGATTGGGACATTGAACATGCTCTGCGCCGGCGCCGGAGCCGCATCATTTTTGGCCGAATGGTTCCACGGTTCATGATTCATGAGCGTTAAAAGGTGGCTTCAAACGTGCGCTTACTTACGGTCATCAAAGAACCGTCTATCTGACAAGAATAATAAATATTGACCTCGAGGTTTGTGGCCCCGGGTAATGTTGAGATTGGTGAGAAACTGGACGTAAAATCACTCCGCACATCGCAAAAACGGAGCGCCAGCCGTGGTATGTCAGCGAACAAAAAAAACAGCTTGAGACTTCCCGGATCCTGTAGGTCTAAAATTTGCGCCAGTAAACCCGGATTGTATGGTAGTTTCACACTGCAACTACTATAAAGACAAGACCAGAGAGCCTCCTACACCCCAGTCACTTATACACCAATAAGTCTCTACTCCTTGCTGCGAAACATGTTCAGTTTCTCCAAGCTCAGCTTCATGGCTCTCGTCGCCGCCACCATGGCCGTCCCCACCGACGTAGGTACCACCTCAGTGCAACCCAAAAGTCGCTAACCGTGCTGAAGCTCGCCACTGGCAATCACACCGCTAGTATCGGCAACCCCGGTGGTCCAGTATGTTGTCCAATTCCTCTGGCACTGTCTTCATCCGACTCTTTCGCTAGTCCCCTGACGCCGCCGAGGTGGTCCTTTGCATTGCCTGCTTGGATATCAATTTTGGAAACTGCGTCAGCCTCAACTTCGGAAGCGTTCCCACTGGATGCATCAGCGTGCCTGGAGGGGAAAACGATGTCTTCAGCAGCGCCCAGTCCGTCGCTGGGGTTCAGTGCACCTTCTTTGAGTGAGTACCTCAGTGTTCAAGAGCTTGTTGTCTCACAGCGCGCATATAGGAACGCGGGATGCGGTGGAAGGTCCGTTACCATCGCGGGCAACGTTGCCAACTTCGTCGACATCGGCTTCAATGACCTGGCCAGTTCCCTCTCGTGTGTCAGCACTTGAAGACAGAAGCGAGGGAGCCGCGTTTCATGGCCGGGAATACGTTGAATTAGGTCTATCGAATTGGTTGTACTCTAGTGGATATCTTTGAACATGGGTGTTTTATGTGTGAGCATATTCGGAGGCAGTTAGCTTGATGCTTTCATGGAAGCAGCGCGACGTTACCGGCGCAACTTTTAAAATCAAGCCATCTAAGCCTATTCATAATTTTATTGGCAGAAGCAAAAGGGCAACCCAGAATACTAGTTCCGTGTGTGCGTTGGACCCTCGGTCCGGGGACTCCCTGTGCAATCGATCCCGTAGATACACAGCTTTATTTGTAACAAAGAGCGCCAGGACACATTTAACTTGTCGAGGTACCGTGAAGTTTAAAGGACCGTAAGGACCCATACACCTACTCAGAAAATTGGGCCAGCGAGAACGAGTCGAGATTGTAAGGGCTGGCTATGGGGAGCAGATGCTTGAGATGCGAAAGTCACCAGTCACCAGCCGAGGGAAGCAGATTTGAATCGCCCAGTCCAACTTCAATTGGATGGCTCACAGTGGCAAAGTAGGGGTGCGAGAAAGTTTTGCTGTCGACAAGAGCCTGGCCTTTCTGGCAGCAACAGAGGGATGATTCTATTGAGAAACCCTCCATATTAGGCAATGTTCTCATCAAAGGGCCGGACATCAGCCGGCGACCGGGTGGATCCTATAATTGAGATAATGTGTTCCTCCATTATTATTGCCTAGGAAATTTGAATAAGTTTTTCAGAACAGTTAATACCGTTTCCCAGGGGTGCATTAACCTTCTGGCGCAAATACAAGGCATTCCACTGTGTGATGGGATCAAACCAAGGCTAACTCACCCTCGGCATGGTGATTTCACTTGTCCTCTGTACTAAAACGGTCCGCAAACTTTCCAGATATGTACCATGACATCCCATCAGTGTTGCCTGAAGTTTTAATCAGTATCCATCGCATGGTAAAGTTCCTAACACAAATTGCACAGTTCTGTGATTAAAATCACATTGTGAAGTTCCATGGGGCCTAGAACACGCCTGGTCGAGTAATAGAAGAAAGGTACACCACATGCTGGGGAAATTAAGTCCAGATCTACCTCGAAACATTCGACTTTGGCTGAGTGGTCACCGGCATCAGCGATGAAATACCCCATTTGGAGGGGTTCCTCCGGATTTGCTGAGAATCTGGGTTTCTCAATAGAATAATCCGCAACAGAGGCCGGTGGTACGGCCGACGCCATGAAAATAGTCAAGTTTATCGCGGGACTTTCGAAAAGCAGGGAATTGATGGCGCAGTCCAGAATTGATGGTGCAGACCTTGCTGAGTGCTTGCTGAGTACTGAGCTCGACTGCGACAGCTGAGTAACTGAGACGGCGGGTCCAGAATGCATACCAGGGAGGTTCCGCCCCACGCGACGCTGTGACAGACTGCAGGATGCCAATCGCAATGTTTGAGGAGCAGTTACCAAGCGTTTGGCGCCGTTTCAACTTTCAGCCCGGCTTCAAGTCTCTTCAAGTCCGCGCTTCTTCCTACCGTCATCAAGGAACGGCTTCAAAAAAGATAATAATAACACAGTTCCCGTGGGGTTTGAAATCTTGATGTGGGGTTTGAGAGCCTGATGTGTAAGACTCGTGAGCGCCTACGAGCTGAGCCCTTGCCAGTATATCGCACCTACAATCCGAAAGGAAGTCCGTCTTCAGGCAACCTTCAGAGAAATACAGCCATATGTAGTCCTGTGAGAACCCCGACAGTCGCGGCTCATGCTTGCTGTCAAATTAGAGGTTCCAATTCGCACGATTGAATGCAGCCGATTGAATGCAGCTAGTACAAAGACAGGCATCGTCTCTCAACCTAGTCACCTCTACAGCAATAGCTTTCTACTCCTTGTTGCAAAGCATGTTCAGTCTCTCCAAGCTGAGTTCCTTGGCTCTCGTTACCGCTGTTTTGGCCGTGTCTGTCCCAAGAGAGGTACGTATATACCGCCGCAACGCAGCCCGGAACGTAGCTAACGGTTCTAGCTGTAGCTCGTCAGTCGAGCTGAAGCTACTATCGGCCGCATTGGTGGCCCAGTATGTTGCGCTGTTCCCCTGACACGGACTTCATCTGACTCACCCGCAAGCTCCCTGACGCCGCCCAAGTCGTCCTTTGTAATGCCTGCACGGATATCAACTTCGTGGGCTGCGTCAGCTTCAACTTTGCCACCATTCCCACAGGATGCATCGGGGTGCCAAGCGGATTCAACGACGTCATCAGCAGTGCCCAGGCCGTTACCGGAATTGAATGCACCTTCTTTGAGTGAGTGCCTCGAGTCCTCAAAGAGCCTGTCTTCTCACAGTGGGGATATAGGAATGCAAATTGCACTGGACGGAGTGTCATCGTCGGTGGCAACATTGCCAACTTTGCTGACGTCGGCATGAATGACCTCACCAGTGCTATCTCGTGTGTCAGCACATGAAGACAGCAGAGAGAGCCGCGGTTTATGGCCATAAATGCATTGAATTATCTCCAATTCCTTGTGCTCGAGTCTTGCCTGAGTACTGTATGAGTGTTTATGTCCCAGTGCGCATAGAACTGAAATTTGAAACTTTGCCGACCGTTCGGTAATTTCCCCGGATTTCCATAATTCGGGTCAATCCAGTCAAAATTCCGTGTTTACCAGCATTATTTTGAGACCCATAATTCCAAAGTTATCCAAGCCGTTTTAGGGGCAGAATTTTCGTCATACAGACGTTATATTAGGAATAGAAGTTCAAGTTGAAATCAGGTTGAAAAACCAGGACGGCCCTAAAGTGATATTGATGGTATTCCATAATAACGGCATTCGAGGGCCGGGCATGCTTTGTATGTATGCGAGTGCGGAGGTGACTTACGGTCTCAGCGACTCCACCAAGGCCAGCACCAGCGCCGTCCCCTTCGCGGAGTTTTTAGTGAAATCAAGTAATTTTGTCGCGATCTGAGTGCCTTCCCCTGTGAGACAGCGAGGAACCACGGTGCAACGAACGAACCTGGGAGTGCGCAGCAGCCCGCTGCGTTTCGCTAAACTCCACGAAGTTCCATCGATGCGTACGCATGATTTGAAGTAGCGCTCTGCACAGGTGTTCTGTCGCACCAGCGACCTCTTAACGATTTAATATTCATATGAAGAGACACGCAGAGTAATGCACATACACGTTTAATATTGTCTGTTTCCTTCGAGGAGGACATGGGTAGCGGGAAATAAGGAGAATGCTCACCTGGGACCGCGGATAGTCTGAGACTTTTGGCGGAACAGTGGCGAGTCTCAGATGGACCCCTAGGGGGTAGTAGATATTCGGCAAGGAATCATCCGATAGGCTTGTATGTCGTGTACAACACAAGTCCAGCATTGCAGCAAATTGGCGGCAAAGGCAACCGCAAAATATGATGCGTTGAAATTTAAACCATGTCCTGAAGAGGCTTGTCTTTGAGTGAGAGATGGTGTGTCAATTGGCCAAGTATGTCCATCGCGTATTTGCGATATACGACAGTGTCGCTATCAAGTGGCCGGATGGGTATTGATGGGGACGCGTCGGGGGCGATGGGATGGAACGGGTAACATTTTGGTAATTCAACTACAGCTCGCGGATTTAGATCTACAACCTGAAAACGGTGAGCTCGTCGAAGATAAGTGGGCTGTAGTGTAGTGGGTAGTACATGTAGGCCGATGTACTGAACACTACAGCCCCTGATGTTCCGAAACGGGACCTAGTAGGGTAATATCTTATCTGATCGTTATCACTTCTTCGATCGCCCCTAAGTCACGCACAGCCTCGCTGACCTTGATTCCCCACATTTTCAATTGTCGACACACACTGTATGCTTCCTGCACCACTTACTCTCATTGGATTCTGATGCCATTTCAATGCAAACTAGGCCAATATCCGCTCCAATGTCGCCGTCGTCGGTCGAGACCCCAGCGGATATCTGCGTACTACCTTCTCAGACCTGGATCTACGGGGATTGGTACACCGACCCCATGCTCCCCAGTAACAGGGGCTGGTCAACCAACTGGGAGGACTGGGAGAGCCTCTTCCTCTGGACGCAGACCATCCGCGGAAAGCTGAAAATCGACAAGCTTAAAGAAGTCTTTGATTTGACTGGCACCCTGGAGCCTTTGGCGTACATGTTGTATTCATCTGGCATGTTCTTTCTCTTCACCACTGGGGGGCGCTACTACTATTTTTCCGACGGCTACCTCTATGTCCATAGCATGGAGTTTGAGTCACCACAAGAATTTCTGCAGTATGCGATGCAGCAAGGGGGCGACAATATGCCAGACCTGGAGATCCCGATGCGTCCCGGGATGGATCTGAGCTGGTGGTACAAGGGGCCTAACGGGTGGTGATTTGGAATCGCGAGGACTGAGCGGGATTGGGAGCAATAGATACTGATATTCATTCAGCATATGCCGAGAATCTATACGTATAAGGAGTGTTGACGCTTCGCTTTGGCGATGAGAATGAGTGCGAGATGAATGAATCAAGTCCTGGTTTAATACAATGAACGAAAGTCTTTGTCTTGCTGCTGCCCACCCGATAGAATAGAAGATGAAGTCTTATGAGTCTCCAAAGGCTGTATTTTTTCCCCAGTTCACAGCTTTGAGTAGCGCAACCTTTCTTCAAATAACGGACTCGTTAGCACTCTGTTGCAATTTAATAATACTGAGTAATGCACACTGCTGGTATTATTTTCGCCTCCATCCTCCACTGTTGCATCGCACCTCTCGGAACTCTTTGTTGGGATTTTATCCCCGTGGAGGTGCGATTTGCTACCCGCTCATTGCAGTGCATGTCATTACGATACGGACAGTATATCTACGTGGCATCAGTAGTGTATACGCTTGCGCGTTTGTACCCGTACTGCACCAATGGTCAACCGTCCTCCGGGCTAATCCCGCGGTATCGCATTAGTAGTGTGGTGAGCGTCGCCTCACGGTGTCAAGCTCTTATGTCGGCCATATCCGCCCCCGCCAGAATTCCTTACACTCTTACCACAGGCTCTCCGCTCAATCCTGAGGCGAAAATTGAAAGAAATATCTTTCGCATTACAGTAGCACAAGCAAGGTTCTGCCGACGCAGTTGGTACTTCCTCGTGTTATGTAGGCGCACAATGGATAGATATTTCATGGAACTTACATGTCAATGTCGATTGAACTTGATAGCGAACTTGATAGCGAACTCGGGCTTCTCGGCCGAAGGCACACGTTCCAAAAAAAAAGATAGCGAGTGAATGATTGATTGGGGGAAAGAATATGTACCTCGTAGTGCATAGTCTGACGGCACGGAGAAAGCCTCCGATAACATTGCATTGCCGGTGGCACACCTGCAGGTCGATCCACCACTGGAAGTGCCAACCCACTGATCAGTCTTTTCACCAAAAACTTGTGACAGTTTCGGGTTTTTTGGCCTTGTGAGCTTCTCGAGAAGCCGGCAAGCTCTGAGTTCCTGAAAGCCATGCTTTTTCATCGTCCCACGATTGCGCTGTTAGCGAAATATACGAAAAGAGATTATGTACCTCGTAACCACCATGACCATTTTTAAAACTCATCGAATCTCGCTTCCTGGAATGTGGGATAGTGCAATACCATGCGGGGAACGGACACCGTCTACGACTGCGAATCCTGCGCTGGAGTTGGCCCGCCCACCACTCGAAAATGGCCGAAATGGACACCTGGCGCATGGTAGCGCTACCTTGCGCTCCGAGGTTCTGGCCGCCTGCACCTGAGCCTGGGGCTTTTCTACATAAACACTTCCAATTAGAGGAAGCCACTTTTTCAAAAAATACCTTTCATTAGAGGGGCCATTTTCTACAGAAATTAAGAGGGTTACCAAAACTGATGGCAGCCTGCTCACAGTGCTGGATGTCGTCCCCACAGCGAGCTAGACATGCTCTTGTCGATCAGAAGTGGCCTATAGAGAAGGAGACCCGCTGGCAAAACGCACCCGGCCGGCCGACGAATCGCACCCCGCCGGTGCAAACAATCAGTCCAGCCGGCTGGACATCACTTGTTTGGTTGAATTGTTGACGGTACCCAGATCTTGTACTTTGTTAAAAAATATTCCCGGTGCACGGATCCAAAAACCAAGAGGATCTGTAGCAGTACCAGCATCGGTGCACAGATCGGGCCACCAAAATGAAAATAAAAAAGCAAACCCTAGGGATCGAACGCATAACTTACAACTTAACAAATGCAGCACTAAAGACCACTACACCAACCATCCATGGGAAAGCACTGTTTAATAAGCAATTAGGTACCAGTCCTCAGAGCTTGGCAGGAATATAATTCTGTGCCTTTTTTTTTTGTTCACGTACTGGATCTGGGCACCGAAAGCAATTTTACGTTCGGTGCTTTGGATTTAGCCACCCCCACAGATAATTATGTCGATCCTTGGATCCGGGCACCGAAAGCTATTTTATTTTCAGTGCCTGGATTCAGCCACCCACACAAATATTTAAGTTGGTGCTTGTATCCGGACACCGAAGACAGTTTTTATTTTCAGTGCCTGGATCGAGCCACCCCCGCAAATATTTAAATGGGTGCTTGGTTCTGGGCACCGAAAGCTAATTTATTTTCAGTGCCTAGATCCAGCCACCCGTGCAAATATTTAAGTTGGTGCTTAGATCCGGGCACCGAACACTGCGTTGAGGCCATATGTAGTCACAGGGGAGGCAGCCTAGGCTACGTGGGTCTACATTGGTCTACCATTGGTCTACCAGGGGTAGACCAATGTAGACCAACGTCGCCTACCCTGTGACTACATAGGGCCACAAAGCAGTGGAAGACGGTTTTTATTCTCAGTGGCTGGATCCAGCCACCCTCACAAATATTTGAGTGAGTACTTGGTTCCGGGCACGGAAAGCAATTTTATGTTCAGTGCCTCAATCCAGCCACCCCCGCAAATATTTAAATGGGTGCTGGGATTCTGCCACCGAAAGCTATTTTATTTCAAGTGCCTGGATCCAGCCACCCCCGCAAATATTTAAATGGGTGCTTGGTTCCGGGCACCGAAAGCCAGATAATTTTGGTGCTCACATCCAGCCCCCGTAGAATTTTATCCGGGGTAGGCGGATGCATGGCCCATCGCAAGCTGGCACAGATCCAGCGACCTGGGGGAATATTTCAATCCAGGTGCCGAAATTATTATTGCTTTTGGAGCCTGGGACCTACTACAGTTTCACAAGTGCTTGGATCTAGAAACAAGAACCGTTTGGCCTTCCGTGCATGAATCTTGACACCCACAGGAATATTATCGCACCGGGTGCGTGGATCTGGCGGCGCGCGCGACCAAAACATTATAGTGGTGGGTTCCCAGATCCAGACACTTGCAGCAATATATTTCCTCTGGTTGAGTGAATCTGAACACTGAGCAGATGGTTGTATAAATTTAGTATCAATATTACTTCAGGTGCGTGGCTCGAACCTCATTTGACTAGGAATATTACTGTGGTGTTGTAAAATGAATACTGTAATAATGGTTGGTTCTTACTAATTCCAGACACCCGCATTGTAATATTACCGTCGGTGTGGGGATCCAGCAGTATTCCTTTTTGTACTGAGATTAATCAGTGACTACACGAAATCCGACGGTTCAAACAATAGGTCTCCCGTTACCGGCAGTAATTTCGACGTGGTTGAACTTTATTATTTTGATACTGAACAGGGTTCAAAACTTCCTATCTATGCGTGTTACACCAGCAACACGCTTCACTTGTATTAACCTGTTTGCGCAACAGCCATATGAGCCATCTGATGGCTTATGTGCAGTGCGCAGCATATGGCTAATGGCTTCAAAGTCTCAGGTGAACCAGAGTCAATTTAACTCTTAAATGATGCCAATGTCATGAGTTTACACACATCTTACTCCAATATCCATGTTCAGCTGTAGGAGAGTTGCAACTCCACTGATATAATTTATTTTGAATCCAAATCAGTTGTTTGGGGGATTGGACAATACTCGCACATCATAAGTGGTCCATATTACCTGCAATTCACTTGTAAGCAATACAATTTGAGAAAAGAAGGTAGGGTATCTGAGCCATATGAGCCATATGCCATCAAATTGCGCACTGCAAAAAAGCCATCAGATGGCTCATATGGCTTGTGCGCAAACTCTCTATTCTAAAGAGCGAGATGGACCTGCGCACGGCAAATGGAAAGCTGTGTATTCAACGATCTCGGACCTATAATCTTTGGTTAACTACTTGTAACTGATTGAGTTGGAGAAGTCTGTACCATTTCAATTTGTTGCGGTAACTTGAATTTCTCCATTGAATGAACTGAGCACACGGCGGCGATAGAAAGGCGTTGGAGCCGAAGGAGCATACATAAACCGCCGAATATCCAATACTATTGATGTTTGAGCCATAAGTTGAACCAAATCAAACTTGAACAAACTGAACGTGGTTCAAATTTGTAATGCTCCTTTGAAATTGTGGGAATCATATGTAGGGCAGCCAACACGAATTAGTTACTCAACGTTGAGGTACTAAGTAGGTGAACTCACTGAAAATGATATTGCCACTGCTTTGACTTGGGACGGATGGCAGAGGTTGAACTCTTACCTTGACTTGAAGTAGCATCCGATGAGTCTTCAAGTTACATTACTGTAGAATTACAACCAAAATTTGTGTCAGTACATGACTCATGACAAGCTGCAAAGGCTCTAGTTACCATACATAGCTGGCAGAAGATGATTCCTGCTTGTGAAAGACAAAAGTCTCAAAGAAGATCATTTTCCAGTAGTCGCAACTTTCGGTCGCAACTTGGTCGCAACTTGTCGAATTGCGACCAAGTTGCGACTCGGTCCGCCGATCCGAGGATTGCGACTTGATTGCGACCTCGTCTAAGGTGAGTCGTTGACTAGCTCATCGGTATCCGAGTGCGAATAGCCTTTTGTTTCCTGCTGGAGGATAGATCAGAAGATTGAGTGCACCTGGTGCCGTTGCAATATTCCTACCGGTAGCAGTGGAGTCTGCATCATAAAATCAGAAACAATATTTGAAGACCAGTAGTTCCTGTTTGTGGCTAGCTTGAGGAACCAGCCATAATATTATTACTGGCGTTTAGGTCCATTCACTGAAATATTCACCATTACTAATTAGTGAGTGAATTCACCCACCTGCAGTGATATTCTTGTGGTGTCCTGATCCTTGCATTGAAAATTATATCCTTGTGTGGGCATATCCAAGTGCATGCACGAAGTGGCTAGATCTAGCCACCAAAAAAAAATCGTCTTCGCTGCCCAGAACCAAGCCCCTACTTAAATATTTGCGGGGGTGTTTAGATCCGGGCACCGAAAATAAAATAGATATCAGTGTCCAGATCCAAGCACCCAGTTAAATATTTACGAGGGTGACTGGATCCGGGTACCCAATGTAAAATCAGCTTTGGTGCTCGGATCCAAGTACCCAGTTAAATATTCACGAGGGTGCTTGGATCCGGGCACCGAAAATAAATTTGCTTCTGGTGCACAGATCCAAGCACCCAGTTAAATATTCGCGGCGGTGCTTGGATCCGGGCACCGAAAATAAAATAGATATCAGTGTCCAGATCCAAGCACCCAGTTAAATATTTGCGAAGGTGGCTGGATCCGGGTACCTAATTTAAAATCAGCTTTGGTGCTCGGATCCAAGTAAATATTCGCGAGGGTACTTGGATCCGGGCACCAAAAATAAATTTGCTTCTGGTGTCCAGATCCAAGCACCCAGTTAAATATTTGCAAGGGTGGCTTATTTAACTGGGTGCTTGGATCTGGGCACCAGAAATATATTTGATTCTAGTGCTCAGATCCAAGCACCCAGTTAAATATTCGCGGGGGTGCTTGGATCCGGGCGCCCAATGTAAAATCAGTTCTGGTGCCCGGACCCAAGAACCCAGTTAAATATTTGCGGGGGTGGCTGGATCCAGGCACTGAAAATAAAAACCGTCTTCGGTGTCCGGATACGAGCACCAACTTAAATATTTGCGCGGGTGGCTGGATCTGGGCACTGAAAATAAAAAAGCTTTCCGTACCCGGAACCAAGCACCGATTTAAATATTCGCAGGGGGTGCCTTGATCCGAGCAGTAAAAAATAAAATAACTTTCAGTGCCCGGAACCAAGCACCCATTTAAATATTCGCGGGGGTGGCTGGATCCGGCACTGAAAACAAAATCCCTTTCGGTGCCCGGAACCAAGCACCCACTCAAATGTTTGCGGGGGTGGCTGGATCCGGGCACTGAAAATAAATTAGCTTTCCGTGCCCAGAACCAAGCACCCATTTAAATATTTGCGGGGGTGGCTGGATCCAGGCACTGAAAATAAAAACCGTCTTCGGTGTCCGGATACAAGCACCAACTTAAATATTTGTGTGGGTAGCTGAATCCAGGCACTGAAAATAAAATAGCTTTCGGTGCCCGGATCCAAGGATCGACATAATTATCTGTGGGGGTGGCTAAATCCAAGCACCGAACGTAAAATTGCTTTCGGTGCCCAGATCCAGTACATGAACAAAAAAAAAAGGCACAGAATTATATTCCTGCCAAGCTCTGAGGACTGGTACCCAATTGCTTATTAAACAGTGCTTTCCCATGGATGGTTGGTGTAGTGGTCTTTAGTGCTGCATTTGTTAAGTTGCAAGTTATGCGTTCGATCCCTAGGGTTTGCTTTTTTATTTTCATTTTGGTGGCCCGATCTGTGCACCGATGCTGGTACTGCTACAGATCCTCTTGGTTTTTGGATCCGTGCACCGGGAATATTTTTTAACAAAGTACAAGATCTGGGTACCGTCAACAATTCAACCAAACAAGTGATGTCCAGCCGGCTGGACTGATTATTTGCACCGGCGGGGTGCGATTCGTCGGCCGGCCGGGTGCGTTTTGCCAGCGGGTCTCCCTCTACATATCTGATCAGAAGTGTGGCGCTATTTGGCAGTGTTGACTCACTTTCTTCATTGATCTTCTTCCCCCCGCCTCGTCCCCACGCCGCCTCACTGCGCTCATTGCCGTGCTCGCGGCGCCTACACTTGCCCACATGCTCTCCATTCCTCATCTCTCACTGCCGGCGACGATACCCTACGCCCACGGCGCGTGAACGTCGGCATGACCCGGAGCTAGAATGTAGCCCAACGCTTCGCCCAGCTCGAGCGCTAGGCGCACCGGCACTGGTTTTTATCGTTTGGAGGACGAGTAGGTCTCGCGGGGATCTCCCGGTGCCTGCACAGCGTGCCTGACCAGGCCATCGGCGTTCACCCATCGTCGTACTCATAGTCAACGACCCATTACTGCGTCGATCCGTTGGTCGATGTGCTACTCCCAGCGGACTTGCGGGGCGGCTGCATTGTGCCGCACTGTCTTGCTCACCGCAAGCACTAGGCGCACCGGCGCCGGTTCTTCGAGGATCGACTAGCTCGTGGGGATGTACCGGCGGCTGCGCACCATGCAGGACCAGACCGCTGGCTCCTTTGCCGCCAGACCCAGACGCTCATCGACGGCGAGCCTGAGCTAGACGATTACTGCGTATGTCCTCCTATGACCATGGCGTTTCCGGGCGGCCCCGTTGCGCTGCGCGAGCTGGTCACGGAGAGCAGTGTGTCCTTTCTTCCCCTCTTTGTCTGAATGCTGATTAGCCCTGTGATGTCGTCGCAGAGGCGTACTAGGCGTTCCAGGCGCAGCAGCGTCATCACGGTCTCGAGCCCCATTGCCTGCCGCCTTTTGCTGCCGCGACCGCCGCCGCGGGCCTTTCGTCGACTCCCGTCACTGCGTACCACTTTGACGTTGGCCCGCCGCGGATCCACCAAGCCCGATCGACTTCACGACTGCGGCACGACCCGCCGATTGTGTACTGCTCGCCGCCTTCTGTCCGCTGACGGGGTACGCGGAGCGCGAGGCTGCTTCCTGCGGGCCTCAAGCGCGTGCGCTGGGGAGAAGGGCGGCGCAGGGCGCATCGCCATGCAGGTGGCGCGGTCCGCTTTTGGGCGGTCACGGGGACGATGGCGAGCACGCGGGACGTATGTGCACGTCCATGGGTTCAAGGTGGATCTGGAGATGCAGGGCGGGGGATCATGGCGCGTGTGCGAATGGGTTGTTATTGCGGCGCGTTGTAGGCGTCGCCGCCGATCGAGCCACGGGTCCTGCTGGAACTCTGCCGGACCTCACTGCGGGAGCTGTACTACGATTTTTTCTCATGTAGGTTAGGTAGAAGATAGATATGCATGTATTGCAATGTACTTTCCGTTCAGTTTGCCTTGACTACTGAATCCTCTTATGTATGTTTCTGGTGCATGCATACTTATGCTGTCCCTCGGTACTCCTTTTGCGCACACCACCTTTCATATCGATGATTCTTTGATCCAGAGAACTCTGTGGATATGGTGGCTGAATTATAGTTTGCCACTGAACGCTCGAGCACCGCAACGGAGATCGGAGAAATGTTAATTTGATGTCCGATTTGGGTTTCTTTGCATTGCCGTCATTCATATCTGGCCGTCCGCAGCGACTCCGGGATGAAAGTAATTAATCATTCAACGCGTGAGCGATGAAATACAGACCGCCACTGGGTGTGAAGGAGCGCTCCCGTCGAGTCACGGATACGGCCTCGGGTTAGGCCCACAACGCGGCACGGCCACCCCTCTTTACAGAACATTATAAAAACTCGAAGATATCAACTGAAAATTCAAAAAATGTAAAAGCTGCTTGCACTACTCATCCCCAAGCGCCACCGACACGCTGTCTTTGAAATCGTGAGTAGGGCTATTAGTCAGGCTCTAAACGCGATTTTGTGGCCGAATTTCGCGTCATTACGCGTCATAGCTTCTCATAGTGGACCTCACGTATTGTGAAGCCAGTGGTGGCTCTGGTGATTCAAGTGTAGAATAATTTTTTATCGCTAAAATGGCGAGTAACGGTGTGACGACGTCACACTTTCGAATCAGGAACAAAAAGGTCGATATCGCAGGTATTCACTGGGCCCCTAAAGGAAATTTTGAAGAGACAGAATATCTTACATTTTCCCTCCACTTGCGATAGAGCTCAAAAAATAGGTTTTTTCGAAAAAAAAGAAATGAGGAACAAGTTGAGTTGATTGTACTGGCGGCTAAATGTGACGCCAGGACGTCATATGGGGTTTCCTGAGTTAATATGATTCCTCCAAACAAGTTTTGAACAACTTGCATCTGTTTTTGAAAAAAGAAAAAAGAGCTTACATTTTACGGTGAAACGGTAAGGTTGTACTGGTTGTGCGACCAGATGAACTCAAACATTCCTTGGTCTCAACTTCACATGGGACAGCCAGGGAGCGCTACAACTGAAAAACGCGCGGTGATCATACGCAAACGGCGAAGATGAATTTTACCTGCCGTGAGCTTGAAACCTATCGTTGATGGGATTGTTGAAAAGTCAAAAAACTGTGTCTCCATGAGCCAACCTCAAAATCCGAGTTTCCAATTTAATTTAATTTTTTCTCCAAATCCTCGATGAAGGTTCTATAAACTCTTCGCCTTGCTTGACATGGATTGAAGAGCCATCGCAATACTAAAAATGGCGTAACAGTAATCATTCCCCAGCCATCAAAGGATAGACAGATTGAGAAAATTGCGAATGCGTACTATTGATCCCAAGGGAGGTCAAAGTAGAACTATAATTCACTTGTGTAGACCATATAGATCATAGGAAAAATACATCCAGAGGCCGGAAGTGGAGTACCTGACGGATAGACACTTTTTCGGAGTTTTCGGAGTAAAATTTAGGATATTGGGTTTAAAATGCGGGAGTGCCGCGAAAGATATCCAATATGCTGGGGATTGGTGTAAAGACATCTCGTCTAAAACGCGCGCGCAGACCGCGCGAGAAAATCTGTGTGGAGAAGCACTGCATTCCGATATTTAGGAAAGCGGAAGTTTGAGCACGATGTGCAGGGTTGCGCAATGTCCTGATATGGTCATGTTTTGTAGCTTTAGAGTATTATTTGCTGATTGAAATGACAAAAAGCGGACAAGCGAGCGCGGCGAGGAAAAGAAGATGAGGTGGCATTCTTTGTAAGGCAACATGAGGGCCATAGGATCGAGGTGTGTACGCGGCCAGATAGAGTGGGATAAGAGACCAGTACAATGCATGTAAAATAGAGCGTAAGTAATCCGCCACGAACAATTCCAGTGCAGAATCAGCGACGAGGCTGAGCCATTTGGTAACGGTCAAGATCATCCACATTTGTACCGCCGTGCACACGCGGCGAAAACTGCCGGACCAGCTGGGTGGGACGAAAGTAATGACGAAGATATGGAAGACAATTAAAATAAAGTCATAAGCGTGTGCGAGCACACCGCGGGGCAGCCAGAGCGCGGAGCCAATGCGGGAATCCAAGGCCCGGATCCAAAGCGCGGAGCGGGACGGAAAATCCAGAGCAGGGGTCCATGCGATTAGAATGCAGGAATGAATACCACAAAGGTGTATGATGAGGGGTGTAAGCAAGCACAGCAGAGCCCGAGTGCGGCGCAAGGGGGCGGGCGGGAGGCGGGAAAATGCAAGCGAAGCGGCAGAAAGCCGCTGAGCAGGGGTGGGAGAGCAACATCGAGCATCTGTGTGGTAATGCGTTCGTTCGCTGTGTACTACACCGGTAAATGGGGTGCGGGGCCGGCATCAGAGCAAGCGGGGAGGAGAGAACAGGCAAATTGATGAAATCATAACATGAGTAAACAACGGCGCCCTGCCATTATTTGGACGACGGTGAGCGACGCTGACGTCGAATTAGGATGCTGCGAGTCCCACAACTCGCTGTGTACGTTACCTGTCTCATATTCTATCTACTTACACAATTGAAACGGATATGGGTGCAGCGAACGGAGTGCCAAAATTGACCAATTTTGGGTGGAGCGGAGGCAGCACTGCCACCCGCCTTTTGGCGCGCCGACGAGCGCCCAAATGACGCCGCCGTTGTTTTTGGAGGCCTGATCAGGAAGGAGGGCCCAGCCGGGTGTTCCTCTAATGTTCTATAGAAAATGGCACCTCTAATGAGAGCCTTTTCTTTAAAACCGGCCTGCCTCTCACTAGAACTATTTTCTATAAAGAATCACCGGTATCGCCTGTCTGGCCGACGCGGATTCCACACCAAAGGTGGCCGATGGATTCCAGGACCCACTGGCACTGTCCGGGGTGCGGATGCACGATGCTTACCCAGGAGATTGGCCGACGCAGATTCCCTGGTGGCCATTTCCTCCGTGCTTGTGCTGCGCTCCCAGGCCCACGAGCTCGCACTGCGGTGGCTCATTCGTTTTGGCACGCAAATATATGTCTTCAAAAATGCTTTGCCCTTAAGTGGAATTTTTACACAAAATGAAAGTGCGGCAAACATACCGTATTTTTAGGACCATTTTTGTGCTCTCAAAAACAACATGTTTTCGGGTCCTAAACTCAATCCAAACAGCACTTAGTTTTCTTTCTGTTTTTCACCCTGAATATTTGAGTCGGGAAAATCCACGCCTTAAAGAACACATGTTTGGAGGTCAAATTGAAGCTATTTTTGGAACTGAAGAAGAGACACAAAACTAAGATGTTTTTGGTACCTTTTTTCTATCCGTAAACACGAGGTTTTTGTCTAGCTAAAATACCTGGGAAATTTGGCTTGTTTGAGATATCTGTTTTCCCAGCAATTCCCAAAGAAAAACAGACATCTCAAACAAGTTAAATTTTCCCCAGTGTTTTAGCATGACAAAAACCTTGTATTTGCGGTTGGAAAAAGAGGTACCAAAAACACCTTAGGTTTGTGTCCCTTTTTCAGTTCCAAAAAGAACTTTGATTTGACAGATGTTCTTTAAGGCGTGGATTTTCCCGATCCAAACATTTGGGTGAAAAATAGAAAGAAAAGTAAGTGCTGTTCAGATTGAGTTTAAGACCCAAAGACAAACCGTTTTTGATTCTTTTTTGGAGCACAAAAATAGTCCCAAAAATACAATATGTTTGCAAAACTTTCATTTTGTGTAAAAATTCCACTGAAGGGCAAAGCATTTTTGGAGGCATATTTTTACCTACCAAAAACGAGTGAGCCACCGCAGTGTAACGGTATTCGAGGGCATGCTTGTATAACTAGCTCTGGCGTCCGGCACAAAGATACCAGGGATACCCGGAGGGCCTTAATAAATTGATGGTATTCCACAATAACGGCAATAGAGAGACCGGTCGATCTGGGTTTGAATTCTCAAGAGCCCCGATCGTCACGTTTTTATCACAGAAAAATCATCGACAAAGCGCAAACCCGATAACAACAATGCAAGAAGAATATAATTAGCACCTAAACGATCTCTAATGGTCTCAAAGACTCAATTAGCACCTGAAATTCAACCCGTTAACTGGTCCACATATCGGAAACACACACTTGGGCTGATTTGCAGTAACTTGGCCGAATGGACTCGGAAGATACACATTTAAACAATTATACACAGTCCCCCAGTTCTATACGCTCAAATTAAGTCATCTCCAATTTTTATACGAATTATCCGTTCGTAGTACGACGGGAATGCGCTCTTCTTTCCTTCACTTGTGCGATGCACGTGCCAGAAACGTGACTGATTCGGCTCTGATCGGCCTCCTAAGGATTTAAACCCAGATCGAACGTCGCTCTCCAGACCGAATAGTCCGGTTCTATTAGGGGCAGTCAGAGTAGCGGGTTTCGGACGGTTCTGCAGTCGGTTCTGTCGACGGTTCTCAAAATTGATTTGGATCAAAACTTTGACAGAACCGACCAGAACCGACCCGAATCCTGACCGACCCTTTTTGAAAGGCGGTTCTCGAGTCGGTTCTCATGTAGAAATATTATCCCGCACTTCTCCATTTTTTTTTAAAAAAATACATTCAATTAAACACCCTCCTTGGTATATTCTACACATCCACTGGCTCCTCTGGCTTGATGGTCGGCACTGGCAACAGACAGCTTGTATTCCCAGGACGGCCGCGCGGCTCGGGGGATTTTTTTTGGCTTCCCTATTTTTTTTTACGAGCCTCAGTGGCGGCAATGGCGGCACATTCATAGGGGACGTGTTTGCCAGACGCCATGTACGGATACGGCGACTGGATGACTCCGAACTATGTAGTAATACTCAGCAAATAAATAATATTAATGAAAAGAGAGGCGAGAGAGGCGGAGAACCAGAACCGGAACCGGAACCGTCTGCAGAACCGCCTCCGGAGTCGGTTCTGCATTTCGAATCGGTTCTGATTTATGGACAGTTCTCCCACGCTTTAATAAATCGAGAACCGTCGACAGAACCGACTGTCAGAACCGTCCAAAATAGTTACTCTGACTGCCCCTATTGAAAGCCTGAACAAACAATGGTTGGCGGCTTGATCCGAATTTTCTTCCTGCCTTCATCCTTCCCTCTCTCCCCTGTATTGCGCTGAAGTCCCCCTCGTTCCCGGTACTCTCTTAGATGCCCTTTCCCCCATGTATTTTACTTCCGATCCGACGAGATAAGGGCTCGATGTATTTTACTCGTTCGGACCTTCGGTGAGCTATATCCTATGAGGGTCAAAATGCACATTTAATATGCCGCAACTATTTTAACGATGCCGCAACTATTTTGGGCCTTTTGACAGGTATGCCGCAACATTTAGGCCATTTAGGGCCGGTTCCAAATCCCGCAACTATTTTGCAGGATGCCGCAACTATTTTCGAGGTGCCGCAACTTTTTTTTTATGGCCCCGCAACTTTTTTTTTTAGAGAATCCCCGCAACTTTTATTATGTTCCTGACTCAAATATTTCACGCTATCGTGAAGCTACGCGCAAACCCGCAGTTGATTCAAGATAGGGTATATATCCTTTACCATTAACAATGTGTAGAGTAGTAGTACGGAACCGAGGCAAGGAGCGTGCGGGAATAAGTGATAAGAAGATAAATGAACGTAAGTGTAGGAGTAGAAGTAATTAGCGGTGGTATTACGCGTACGTAAGGATTAGATGTGGTCTTCGGAATATGGAGTCCCATCCTCGGAGTCGGAGTGTACTTCTTGACAGATGCACCGGAACCAGGAGGAATCAAGCCGGATGAGGTGGCGGAGCTGGAGTTTCCGGTCGAAGTGGAAGAGGTGCCAAAGGGATAATGCGCAGGGGCCAAGAATGGACTGTCAGACGTAACGGCCTGGTTACCCACGGCGCTTGGATCAAAAGAAAACGAGGAGGCCGTCACGAGTTGAAGAGAGTCCTCATTGTCTGAGCCGTCATTGAATTCCATTTCATCTACGAAAAAAAATTAGTATCATTTATTTCACATCCCTCCCGCCACCAATCATCAGGATTGTCAAACTCCAGCCTACTGTATCCACGCATGGTCCAGGGAGTGGACAGAAAGTGTTCCCAGAATAATTCACCACCCCGAGGTCCCCAGTGACTCCGCCGCTCTACTCTTGGCTCTCGACACAACTGACATTGATGGTCTTTGCAAGCCGTGCAAGGACTTGTCGGTCAGCTGGATGTGGGAGAAAAAATGGGTGTCCAGGGAAGAAGAGTTGATTGCTGAAGGTGTCGCAGCTCTGATGGCACTTCAAACGGGATCACCCCTTCGGGCATGCTTGAATGGTTCAACAGTTGAGGCGACATCCGATGGTGTGGACGGTGATGCATACTAGCTTACCCTATTATTGAATCAACTGCGGATTTGCGCGTAGCTTCACGTTAGCATGAAATATTTGAGTCAGCAACATAATAAAAGTTGCGGGGACTCTCTAAAAGAAAAAGTTACGGGGCCAAAAAAAAAAAGTTGCGGCACCTCGAAAATAGTTGCGGCATCCTGTAAAATAGTTGCCGGATTTGGAACCGGCCCTAAATGGCCTAAATGTTGCGGCATACCTGTCAAAAGGCTCAAAATAGTTGCGGCATCGCTAAAATAGTTGCGGCATATTAAATGTGCATTTTGACCCTCATAATATCCCGCCTTTCGCCGCTCATTTTGTTTCAACTTGAACAGCCACCTAGCAGTGATGGTTGGTGTTCTTCTGCATCGCTGATCTGGGTCTCACCCCAGTCCTCATCTCCGGCTCAGTTCAATATCTGAAGTAAGCCTATTTCGAACGTCCTCGACATGTTATGAAGTTGCGACACGAACGGTGCGAGGATCCAACTATCCCATCATCACCGAAGTGCGGGGTCTGTATGATCCGTTCCCTGCAATCCTGATGCTACATACCTTTTGTTTTCTCTTCTTTTCAGGCCTCGCTCGTCGTGAACAACAAGTCGCAGAACATAGTCAGTGCGCGTCTATGACATTCCTTTGCGCTCTGTGCAGCATCATTGACTCGCGGGTGTCACGGAATGCTTTATTGATAAGGACCTTAACACGAATGACGAGGAGTGCTCAATGCTAAGCGTTAAACGTTCGTCCCTAAACCGTTTTACCGGATCATGCCCGCCTGAATGCGCCTGCTTTGGGCTGTTTTGAGTCATCTTGATCCTCTCTGACTGGATGATTCATAATGTTATGCGAGGCCAAGAAAGCAACGGGAGTTCCGAGGCCATTACTTAATTCTAAAAGCATGGTCGGCCGACTCGGAACTCCGATGGACAAGCGTCGAGGTCTTAGTTACCCAAAGCGGCTAATATACTGCGCATGGAGGGTTATGTCGTGCATAGATACTGTAGCCGCCTTGTCTTAGTACCAATATTAATGCCATGTTTGAGTGGGAAACTAGCGGTAAGTAGGATTCGCTAACGCTCAAGCTTCAAGCTTCAAGTCTCGCTGGTTTTCCCAATTTTCTACTTAAGTACCTGCTGCCCGCCGGGCAGTACGGCGTCAGATTTGACGGCGCTGATCTGAACTTGTGTTTAAACCATGCGTGAGATGGCAGTCCTCACTCAGTCTCACGCGTGGTGAGCGGGGCAAGTAGCCAACTTGAGATAGACCTCACATCAAGCGCGCATCGCAAAAAAAACTATGGAAACCGGGACTGAAACTGCGCGGTCACCGGTGCAGTGGTTAGATGCCGCCCAGAGCCGGCATTCAGGACCCCGGACACCAGGTCGGCCGTGTATCATGATGATCCTCCAAAATTAGATCTCGTCGTTTTTGTTTTTGGTGGAGCATTCGATGTAGTGTGTTTTGTTACTTCTGTCTATCCCTAAAAAAACTCAGGTTTCTGGCGAGTGTCGTGTACTGCAAGTTCCCGAGTGGTGTCTGGGGTCCTTTATCAGATGATCCTTACCGCGCCGGCATGTGATGGAATCACTCGCCAATCAAATAGGTATGCGGTTTCACACGTTTCGGGATCGGTACCAGCGCGATGATGCATGCAGCAACCTAGCAGCAACCACTATAAAGACAAGACAATGCAGCCTCCTACTCCCCACCTGGTGATACATCACTAAGTTTCTACTATCTTCCTTACTTCCTTACCACTTCCTTCCTTCCTTCCTTCCTTCGTCAACATGTGGGGTTTCTCTTATTTCGCTCTCCTTGCCGCCGTTTCGGCCGTCTCGGCCGTCCCCACTGAGGTAGGCTCCCCTGCAACGCAGCGCAGAATGTAGTTAACGGTTCTGCAGCTCGTCAGTCGCGCTGAGGCCACGATCGGAAAAATTGGTGGCATCGTATGTTGTGCAGTTCTTCTGGCACATCCTTCGTCTGACTCTTCTACTAGTCCACTGAATCTGCCCAAGTCGTCCTTGTCAATGCCTGCCCGAATGTCAACTTCGGCGCCTGCATCAGCCTCAACTTCGCGACCGTCCCCACAGGATGCATCGCTGTGCCCGCCGCAGTCAACAACTCCATCAGCAGCGCCCAGGCTGTTGCTGGCATTGAATGCACCTTCTTCGAGTGAGTGTTTCGAGTCCTCAATGAGCCTGTCTTCTCACAGTTGGGTATAGCGCTGCGAACTGCTCCGGAAGGAGTGTCATCGTCGGTGGCAACATTGCCAACTTCGCTGACGTCGGTATGAACGACCTGACCAGCTCCGTCTCGTGCGTCAGCACATAAAGACAGAGCGTCGTTCCATGGCCGTAAATCCATTTAATTAGGTCTCCCTGTCCTTACCATACAATATACTGCTACTTGTGAATCGAACGGAGACTCGGATTGTGTAGGCTGAGTTCAAGGAGAATTGAGCAAGAACATGCACTTGCTAATCTCGTTTGCTTTTCCCTTCGCTCTCGGACTCTCCGTTGAAATCCCAATGAAGCCGTTCGGCTTCGGTATCCGCTATACCCGCGTGAATATCAGAGGCCGGCTATAGTTTTCAGTTTCAGTTCCTCGGCGAAGATCGCAATCCAGCAACATGTAGAAACTGGTAGAAATTCTTAATTGGCATACGAGAGCGGATTCCGGCCCGTTCATGCCAGGCTTCAAAGAGAAGTCTCTCGACCGATTGATTCCCTAAGACACTATAGGAAATTAAGTCGGGGACACACATGCATGCAGAAGGGCCGCAATTGCCAGTTGCTGGAGGTGAATTTGAGTTGGAGATTCACATCAGGGACAAGATGGTGAAAAGGAAGCCTGCTTGACTGACGCAAGCGAGGCGGCGCTGGTACTATCAGTGGGAACTTGGAAGTGGGCCACTTAAGGCGAGTGAATATCCATGGGAAAGCACCTTGAAACCTCTGTTCGTAGAACTTGAGATAGAGATAGGGATGTTGTGAACCAGTGCTGAAGCATATTTGTCCGATTTGTGGTGGGGTCGTGTTGGCTTAACCAGGCGACCAGATCATGTATGACTGGGCTGAAAGTCGTAGCGTTTAGGACGATGGGGGTCACGCAAGAAGGGCATGAAAACAAAGCAGAAGCTGCAGCGGCGATTTACTTTCGAAGTGTCAGTGAATGAACGAAGCAAAAAGCACCGATGATCTCTATGCAGAGTTAACGCCGAGAACAGAAGTCGGCGGCGATGAAACTTCGATGGAATTGAGTTCAGACAGGACACGATGAGATTCCTACTAGTGCAGAGAGGGGAAAGCGGAGTTTGATGGTGTCATTGATGGTAAATCCTGGAACCAAAGAACTTCCTTGTCGCGCTTGTGTCGCGCACAGCGACGACGACGACTCACCGCAGTTCTCTCTGCTACTCTCTGGTATTCTCTTACCTCCCATTCACCCCACATTTTGCTCCATTCCAATTTGAACCGTAACAATCACCGTAAATCTATGTTGAACCTGGAATCGACAATCATCTCATTCGTGTCATGCTCAGGGGTTGGGTTGTCGCGTTCAGCCGTGTACTTCACTTCACACTGCCAGCCTCAGAATCACCAGAGACGCTGGTCCACATGCTGATGCAACACATTTGAGGAGGCGATGTCACTGGCCGACGCGACGTGACATTGAATTGGAAGGGACGGCGCGGACGAATTGGCCCTTGGCATGAACCAGAGACCACTATAAAAACCAGACGAGGCAGCCTACCCTACCCCAGCCACTTATACATCAATAAGTTTCTACTATCTTCCTTACTTCCATCCTTCCTCCCTCAACATGTTCAGTTTCTCCAAACTCAGCTTCCTCGCTCTTGTCGCCGTCGCTTCGGCCGTGTCTGTCCCTAATGAGGTAAGTGCCGCCGCAGCACTGCCAATAATTCTGCTAATGGTTCTGTAGCTCGTCAGTCGCGCTGAAGTTAGTCTTGGCCGCATCGGTGGCCTAGTAAGTTGTGTAGTTCCGCTGGCACAGCCTTCGTTTGACTCTTCCACTAGGCCCCTGCCGCTGCCCAGGTCGTCCTTGTCAATGTCTGCACGGATCCCAACTTTGTGAACTGTGCCAGCCTCAACTTTGCAACCGTTCCCACGGGATGTGTCACTCTGCCTGCCGCTTTCAACAACGTCGTCAGCAGCGCCCAGGCCATTGTTGGAATTGAATGCACCTTCTTCGAGTGAGTACCCTGAGTCCTCAATGAGTCTAGTTTCTCACAGTTGGGTATAGCGCTGCCAATTGCTCTGGAAGGAGTGTTATCGTCGGCGGCACCATCGCCAACTTCCTTGACGTCGGCATGAACGACCTGCCCAGCTCTGCCTCGTGTGTCAGCACATAAATACGTTCAATGACCTTCAATACCTTTAATTAGGTCTCCCCTACTACCCAATACTATCTTTCAAAATAGCTTTAAATTACATAGGAATCGAGTTCGTGGATGTCTTGTTTGAACATGAGTTTATGTTTGCTCCGTGATTCCAAAACTTTGAGCCTGTTCATAATTTCATCGGCAAAATAACAACTAGCCAATTTTATAGCTTCACCGATTTTAATGCTGTCTACGTGATCTTGGCCCTTAGGGCCGCGAACAGAAAGGCCACGGTTATATTCTTCGCTTAATAGCAAGCGATGCTGATGCAACCCCGATGTGGCATTGAGGAAAACTTCAACTTGGAACTGTGCAAAGTCGTCATCACCGGCCGAGGAGAGCAAATTTAAATCTCTCAGAGCTTTCCCAGAGCCTCCATATTCTAATAAGATAGTTCGTGGTAATATTCAATGTACGAGAGTGGAAATGAGGAATAAAAAACTTGAGCAAGCTGCGAATGAATCAATGATTATGATTTATAAAAATAACCAAGTTCGCCGCGGGATTTGCTCGTCAAGTTGCGTAGTGCGATTCAGCGTGGTGTGGTTCCCGCCTAACACGCAGTGGGGGATCATAATTATTTTTACTTCGTAAATGTGATGACGACTGCAGATTTCGGAGACGACGGAAGTTTGATCCGAAGCCACGTTTTGTCCAACCAAGCCAAACAACACGTGAACTCGAACCACCATGCCAATTCCGCGCTTGTCGCCCCGCATTGCGATTGTGCAATTTCAACCAAAGGTATGTATGAACTTTTTAGGTGGGCTTTCACCGTTACAATGCAGTCGAAGATAGGGCAAGTTCAGGCTAACATGGCAAAAGCGCGAGAGCTTTGTCAAGGGTGGGCACTGGGCGTCTGTAATTATCTCTTGAACCTTACGTGAGCCTTCGCCTGGCAGAATCCAGCCTCGCTCCGTAGACCTCGTCTGCCTCCCGGAAATGATCTTCAGTGGTAAGAAATACTCCCGCAAATTGACTGATCTCTCAACAAATTCAAGGCTATATGTTCGACAACCCTGCCGCGATAAGTCCCTACCTCGAACACCCGCGCCTTGGGCCGACCTCTCGATTCTGCGCGGAGCTGGCTGCGCGTCTTGGGTGCTATGTCGTGGCCGGATACCCCGAGCGCCTGGAGTTGCCCGAGTCCGAACAATACCTATTAGAGACCGGGACGCATGTTGTGGGTGCCAACAGTGCCGCGTTCTACGGCCCGACCGGCGAGTGGGTCGGCGGGTACAGGAAGACTAACCTCTTCTCCACGGACAAGACCTGGGCTAAGCCAGGCACGTCGTTTCACTTCATCTCTTTCTGTCAGAATTGAGTTCATGGTGTTTGCCATCACAACCAACTATCATTCATTCAGGCACTGGATTCGCGACGTTCTCGCTGCCACCGCCCCTGCGGACGGTGAGCCTCGGCATCTGTATGGATCTGAACGCCCAGCCGCCACACTCGTGGACGACCAGAGATGGACCGTTTGAGCTCGCGGACCACTGTTTGGCGGAGAATTCCAATATCCTGGTCCTGTTGAACGCTTGGTTGGAGTCGGGCGAGCAACCGCAGGATGAATACGATATGCATACCATGAACTTTTGGGCAGAGCGACTGCGCCCATTGTGGCAGGAAGCAGGAGGTGAATCCATGCATGAGACTCTTGTTGTCGTTTGTAACAGGGGGGGCAGTGAAAATGGTTTGAATGCTAGCCGGATTAGCCACTTCCGGCTGACACTGGTGTTTCTAGGAAAGACATTTGCTGGGTCGTCTGCGGTTTTTCACATGAGGCAGGGGAGAGGGAAAGCTGGGGTGCTTCGCGCGGCTTTGGGGAGAGAGGAGGAGGATGTGATGCTGTGGGACAGTTCTGCGTGAATATACGGTTTCTAGACTTCTTCCATTCGCACATACATGCTTAGCCTGCACAAGGTTCTAACGCTTGGCCGACGGGGAGCTTTGTTGATTCTAACATCACTGAAACCAAAAAGACACCAGGACAGGATGACAGGGCCTCAAGGATCTCGGACCGAGGTGATAAATGGGTGTGTAGGCAACCATTTCAAAAGTACAATTTCCGCACCGCCCAGCCAGTTCGGACCGATCTGAAGTGATTTTCGCCATTGGTGAGACAAATGGATATGTGAACAAACCTGCTTCGGGCGGAAAGCGGGTTATATATGATATGTCAGATAAACTGGACCCACTTTCAATTACTTGTGCTGCCTTCTGTCCTATCGATCCCCGGTGCTCTTTCTGATGGAGCTGGAGTCGTGATATTTTTGGGTCGCAGCGCTCCAGAACGCCACCCGTGGACCACGGGCGAGGATGGGATCGCGGATCGAAATGGTGGATCTTGAGCACGCCAATCAATTTGGCGCAGCGAACGAGTAAAGCACAAATCAGGAATATGCTTTCCCTAAAATGGAACAAGAAACCGAGTTCCATGTGGTTTATTCAGAAGCGGGAAGGCCGAGTCGTTAGATCTGGACAGAGATCTCGGCGGTAGGGGTAAATTTGGACATAAGGCAATAAGAGAACTTCTCAGAGAGTAGTTTTGGCTATCGCGGGAGATGAAATCCGGAGTTGAATAGGAACGCCCAACCCACGCCGATTTGCGTGCTATTCGTGGTATCTAGCTAACACATTGGCGCTGATAACTCGAACAGGAGTTGTGGCGCCGCTGCGTAGGGAACTAATCTGTGACTCCATGGCTCTTTCTGACTAGGTGCAGTGTCCTGATAAAATCGACCAATTTGGGGCGTGGGGGTTCATGTTGCCCGGGGTGGTATGCGGGGAATTGGAACGCGTCTTGCCAGTGTCCGGAAAAGTTAGTACGATCTCGGGCAGATTCAAGATGAGCAAGTTCGGCGGCAAAGTGTGACCTAGAACCCAGTCTGGAGTCCGTAAAGAGGTGGTGGTTGAACTCAGAACGCTACCGATATGATCCGAGTCGCGTGCAGTCACGGTCACGTCGGCCAAACAGCAACTCACAAAGTCACAGCCACCTCGTTCCCTACGCTCTATGCCATTTGCTCCGTATATCTAGCCCAAGCGCTGCGCTGTCTCACCCCTCGCTGACGTTTTCTCTCTTCCACTTCTCTCTCTCCATCTTGTGGATCGACGCGTAAGGATTCCGCCAAAGCATGGACTCGGACGACGAGTTCCAATTGGCGACGCTGAAGGACGTCGTCCACGATGATAGTTCTTCAGTGATGCACACACCGCCAGTGGTCTCTTATACGAATCTCGCTGGACCGAGCCACTCAAAGGCGAAAACTTTGAGACGAGAACCAAGCGGGCTAGTTGACTGCCATCGGTAAGTCTCTGCAGAATCTCTCAAGGCTTTATTGGTTGATGAATATTGCACACAGTGTTTTAACAAAGAGTCAGTTATTACCTCGAACATTCTGCCATTCTCGCGTCCCTCACACTGGATAGCTTTTGGCCACTCAGAGTATAAAGGGAAGCAGCGGGAGATTGTTGAGGCTGCGATTCGTGGTGTGTACCGTTAACGCACTGAGACCTCTTGTGTTGATGAAATTTCAGGTGCAGACATTTTCGTGCTTGCGCCGACTGGCATGGGGAAGGTGAGTTTACAGATTTCAATAACGTCTACTTCTTACCCTTTCCGGTCAGAGTCTGTGCTTCCAAGTTCCCGCAGTGGCTGACAAGGTAGTTTTTCTGATTGGTTGTTTGACCAAGACTGAACTTATTTAGCACGGCGTCACAATCGTAGTTTCTCCGCTCCTCGGTGAGTGGATTTGTTTGATTCATTATTTTCGTTGAACATTGGTCGATCCCAGCCCTTATGAAGAATCGTAATTGTCTTACTGTTGACTCCTCCCCTCTTTTTGATCTGCTTCCGCTTCTGCAGAGGTTGCTGGGTTGCGTGAAAAGCAAGTCCCTGTAGCTTCCTTGACGTCTGAAACGTCCGCCTCGGACAAGAAAGACGTGTGTCCCCCATCTTGTTGGGCGGCCTGGTCAATGACCTGCGCATCTAGATAGTCCGCGATCTGTCGTCAGGACATCCTGTCACTCGGCTTTTATACAGTGAGTCTCACAGCACAGGCACACGAGTTGTCTGATCCACGGCAGTCACCCCGGAGAAGCTCTGTACCGCCGAGTTCATGCAGCTGCTAGAAACAATATACCGGCAGAAGGAACTAAATAGACTCGTCATCGACGAAGTACGTTGCATACTCCCACTTACTGCACTACTCCCTCATTGCTCACAGGCACATTGTATTTCGGTGAGCGTTGAGAGTACACATTCGTTTAGAATCTCACCGAGCATAGGAATGGGGCCACGACTTTCGCTCCGAGTACCGCCGTCTAGGGCAATTCCGGAAACGATTCAAGGAAATCCCCATCATGGCGTTGACAGCGACCGCTACCGCAGCGTATGTTGTCTTCTTCGTGTGGATTTGCCTGACTCGCCGTTCGTATGCGATAGCGTCCAACTCGACATCATTCGCTCCCTCGGAATGTCTGAAGAGCATCTGTACAAGGTCATACATCCTTTCAACCGGGCCAACTTGTTTTACGAAGTGAGTTTGTGCCTCTTTGGGGTCACGAAATATCCAAATATCGCTCTTTCAGGTCCGGTACCTATCGGCCCCCAACCCCGTCTCTCAAATGGCCGACATATGTGATTACATCTTTACCCTGTATCAGCGAAGGGAACGGCCGTCTTCCGGGATTATTTATTGCAGGACACGGGCTTCCTGCGATGAGCTCTCCAATTATCTTAGAGGCCGGGGATTAAATTCGCGGCCGTATCATCGTGGAATACCGTCTAAGACACTCGATCGTACCTTGAAAGACTGGTCCTCCGGTGGAGCGGGGAATGGTGGCGTTGATGTTGTGTGTGCGACGATTGCCTTCGGCCTTGGGATTGATAAGGTTCGCCTATTTACTGGCTCACGTTTCGCGTTGAAGCGACGATTCATTGCCAGGGTGACGTGCGGTATATCATACACTATGATCTGCCCAAGAGTTTGGAAGGTGTGTTACGCGAGTCAGTCATGTCCATTACTGAACCGTATATACGAGGTTATTATCAGGAGACTGGTGAGTTATACCTAACCTCGCTTCAACATAGCTATACATAGCTTTACTCATAGGGCGAGCTGGTCGAGACGGATCAGTCAGTCGGATTCCCTGTTCTTTCTGTCACTTTTGATCTGTTAATAGCCATCCAAATGCATACTGTATTACTGTGGGTCCTGCAGCCGTTCTCCTGGATACATGTTTACCGCGATATACACAGCGCGTGAAGATGTCATTCGTGTCAAGCGATGGGTAACTGGGTCTCATGCCCGACGCACCAACGCCGCGGATAAAAATGACGGGCCTGCGCCCAGTCAGCGAGCAGTCGAAAGTCTGAGCTCTGTACGTGATTCATTTTTTTTTGGTTCAGAAATACACGGCGCTGACAGCACACAGTTAGTACAGTTCGCTGAAAGCACCACGATATGCCGCCATGTCGTGAGTTCTTTTGAGAAATACACAAAGCAGATATTAACGCCTGGAAAGTCCATATGCCGATATTTCGGAGAGCCCATCGATGCGGCAGATGAGGCACTCGTGCGGAAATACTGTAACAAGATGTGTGATGTGCGTTTTAGATTCCTTCCGTGCGTCTTTGCGTCGTCTTATTTTCTTTTTCTCCTGCGCGCAGATCTGCAAGTACCCTGACAAGACCAAAAGACGCCACGAGAAACTGTCCTCGGAGGAGTATGCCGGAACACAGGTGCCACAGGACGCCTCCCGCGACTACGACGAAGACGACTCGTATCCGGCGCATGCGGGGCCCAGTCGCGTCAACTCAAACGGTAACAATAGCAACCCAAGTAACGCCAACGCAAACCCCTCTGTTTGGAAGAAGAACTTCCGCGATGCCGCTTTCGAGGAAAATCAGGCCGGCAATTATAAGCGGCCTCGAACTGAACAGAATGGGAAGATGGGGTACTACAACAAGAAAGCCAGGACTTCGTCGTCGGCTTCTTATGGTGCGGTGCTCGGTGGGTCCGATATTGCCCCCTTTCATTTTGGTTTAGCTGACGAACGACAGTGTCGAAACCTTTTCCCTCTGTGGGGGATCTCAAGAAACCGTTCCGCACGCCATTTTTAGTCCCGCGGCCCGTCGTCGAGGAGCGAGGCGCGACACCACCCCAGGAGCCTGAGCCCGAACCTGAAGCCGAGTTTGAGCTCGATTTCGAGCCAGATATGCAGATCATCGAGAACGTGCAGACGGATAGCAGTCGGCCTTGTACATGTCCATTCGATAACTTCTTGCTATTTTGTCGTTGACTTTTCAATAGCCTCCCCGGTAGATCTCCCGGACGCAGATATCGCGCTGGACGTTTCATTTTCGCAGAAGATCGAAGTAGGTGCCTCGGGTTCCCATGATCCGATTTTTTGACATTGGGTTTGTGTCTTCCTTGAATTTATTTCAGGCGTCCCTCCGACACTCTGCGCTCACAAGTATCCGGAAAGCCCTCCACAAAGTGTTCGTGAATGGAGCGGATAGTGATGTGATGTGGGGGCGGCTGAGCACCGGCGTACCGGAGGATGCGGATGCGCGAAACGAGGCGCTGAACGGGGTGGGGCACGCTCTGGAGTTCACGGCGCATTCTCTGTGCAGCACCGCTGAGGGATATGCGCGCCGCGTTGACGGGACGGTGGAGGGTATCAAGTTTTTGGGGCGGAGTCGGGCCGTTTGGAACGAGAAGGAAGGGGAGGAAGAGGAGTGGGATGATGCGCGGGAGGTGCTGAAGTGCTTCGTCGTAAAGGATAATAAATTCGGTGTACAACTGGTTTTGATTGGACTGTTTGCCCACATCTCTTCACAGATTTCGGTTCAAGCAATTTTCCCTCACCAAATTTAGTTCACCTCAAAACTGTTCATTTTAACCACTTTCTCTGAACCACTTTCCACCCCCATCTCTCAACAGAAATCTCTTAACCAGTTTCCTTCACCACATTAAGTTAACTACTTTCCATGAACAACTTTCCGCTCCCATCTCTCAACGGAAATCCTATAACTAATTCCCTTCACCACATTCAGTTAACCATATTATTAGAACCACTTGATCTGAACCACTTTCCGCTGCTATCTCTCAGCAGAAATCTCTCAAGCACTTTCTTTCGTCACATTGCTCTCTGTTTATGAAAACTCCTTACAGTAACAGAATTACCAGCCGTCCCTTAACAAAAAAATTCCGCCTTTTCTGACATTGTTAAACTAGATCTGTTGAGGAACCGAGGACTGGGAACAAATATGTGTTAACGGAATTGAACAGAAAAGCCTTAAAGGAAGTCGTTGAACAGAATGTGCCGAAGATTCTAGGAACGAATGTGTGTTAACACAATTGAGGAGAAAAGCTTTAAGTGAAATCATTCAAGGCAGAATACGTCGAGGAGCTTTCCAGGAACACATGTGCTAACGGAATTCAAGAGAAAAGCATCAAGTGAAATTGTTGAACAGAATGTGTGGAGGATTCCAGGAACGAATATATGTTAACAAAAGGGGCCAGCAAGTTGTTAAGGGAAATTGTTGAACACGGGTTGCGGAAATCTCTTCACAGAATGTCGTTAAGATAAATTGGACTTTGATGGCGGAGTTCGCCATCAATCCGCACTCCGCCATCAATATTAATATTCCCAGTGAAAACCCCGGTGAAGCAAATCGAGGCAAATCGAGAAATGCCACCCGTGGGAAGATAAATCTGAAGGAAATCGAGATATGTCCAGATTTGCGAGGCACATCGAGAAACGGCATGACGCGGTGACGTAAAACAACGTGCAGAAAAATGGACGATATTTCTCGATATGCCTCGCTAGTGACTACTAGTTAGTCAGCAGCATACCCACTTAGAAACTCGTACCCCATTTGTTTGCAAACCCTTCTTAGGATCCTGCGATGCAGACCTCTTAGCAGAATCAGCAAGGCTTGACCTAGGTGCTATGATTGGCGGCCCGCCCTAGCAACAAAAGCAGTGTATGTCGTGGAGGCGCAGCAGGGCGCAGCACTCGCATCCTCGCTTCGCTTTTCACCTTGACCTTGGGATGGCTCTTCCAAGCAAGCAGACTGCCATCGGTGGTCCAACACCCTCAACTCCTCCTCCGCCTTTCCGAGATATCGACGACCCCATCGGCTTCAATTCCGGCGCTTCCGAGTCAGAGCCTTTACTTCCTCCTCGTCCTCGTAGGACACCACGCGGGCCGCCGCCCGTCTTTCGGCCCTACTCCGCCGAGTTCTTCACGAAGAGCAACGGGGACATCGTGTCGCACGATCCGCATCTCAATACCGATGGCGGTGGGTCATTTGGATAAGTATGGGCTCAGCTTCAGTATTTAATAGACACCAGAGGCCCTTATATCGCTTCCTATTGTCCAAATCGGCTATACCCCCCACCTTCCGCCTCCATTGTAGGGGAGAACACACAGAGTCCAACTCACGGACTGTTTCAACCGAGGATGGGACAACTACGGAAAGCTCCACGGACTACGTCGTCGATTTTGACTTCTACATCGATGCATGCGCATTCGACGCGGATGTGGCTCACTGGTCTGTCGCAGACTCGGAGCCCGCGTATCGGGGAGATACGTTCCGCGAGATAGAATCGCCTGTTGGTACTAGACGGGCGGCTAGCAAGGGCGAAATCAAGCGTTTCAAAGACTGGGTTGCAGAAGGCACCGCCCGTGGCCTCCCGCCTTGGGTCAGCGCAGGGAGAGGCATCGAATGGGGATACTGTCGCCGATGGGTCTGTGTTGAGGTCTTCCAAGACATTGCGGGAGTGGGCAGATGACTACTGGCAAGTGATTTTTTTTTGGCATGTTTGCTACGATTCTCATTATCATATCCCAGTGCGAGTCCGAAGGTTTTGAAAGAGTTCACCTACTGAGAAGGTACGTACTCCACTAGGCCTTTCTGCGGTGTGCTAATACATTAATTATCCAGGTTGTGTATGGCTGGAACATCCGTGAGCTGGAGAAGGCCATAAAAGCCACAATTTCTGCGTCATATAATCACATTCACGCAGACGTCGAGGTCAAGTTCACTACCTCTGCGTCCAAGATCCACATAAGGCCAGACAACGAACTCTCTCGGATGATGTCTAACCAGTGGCTGGAGTGCCTATCTATTATTCTCTGTATATTTCCGTTCATCTGGCTCTTCAAGCAGCTAGATGAGGATGGGGGAGGGTCATGGGCTGTGTGCGGTGGGGCGTACAAGCTTAACAGCTCTGAGAATGATCGAAGTCTTCGCGCAGTCCAGTCCAAAATCCCTTTCGCGTCTACTGAGGACGGCCCGTCGAATACAACAAGTGGTGCGTTCATTCTGATCTCTGGCACAAACCTCTCACGTTGAAACGCTACATTCTCCTCCTCCTAGTGGAGTCAGAGTGGTTCAGAAAGTGGGAAAGCACAATTGTTCGGGCCGTTTCCGATCGGTACAGGTCGTCGAAGCCCATTAACCGTCCTGACGCACGAGTAGAATCCAACCCTTCGAACCTAGAGACGTTTATAATGAAGCAACATACTGTACAGTTCATACTTACATATTCGTTCATGAAATTTGTACATTTGAGAAACGATCGCGAGGGAGTCCCTGCCCCAACAGGATCCAGGTTCATCTTCATATTATCTCTGCTAACGCGAAAACGTATCAAGGAGATTTGAGATCTCGGAGGAGGCTCTCTGCACTTTGATTCGAGTTTCTAAACCACCTTCTGCGAGATCGCGAAATTGCGCCAGCAGATTTTCCGGAAAGGTGGGGTAGAGTGGCCGGGGAGCACGAGGGATTCGGTGGGTCAGCTGGAAGGACCTGAGTGTCCCTGAATCACGGCCTCGGGATCGTAGGATCTCCAACAGGTATTCGTAGTCGGACACTCCCTCGGCTTCGATGGTCAGATTTCGCAGCCGGGGGAGAGCGGCTGTCATGGAAAGAAAGCCATCGATTGGATAATTCTCGTAAGCGCGCGCAAGAAGCGTCAGCTTCAGGTCGACCACGGCCGGAAAGAGTTGGAATAACAGTAGTAGCCGATCTGCTCCTCTCGTGTAATCCACGGCGATACAGAGCTCTTGCAGCTCGCAGGATGACCGATCCAACAGAGCTCGGAATTGGTGTATGACAGGCATATCTCTGCCGACCAAGCTGAGTTGGCGAAGGCGGGGAAGAGTGAGATGTGGCAAGACCAAGGGGCCATTGACGTTCATGTTGAGTGATTGGAGATATTCGAGTGTTAGGTGTGGATCGCTGAATGTAGGCGCGTTCGCCACATGGCGCCCCATGGTCGAACTGTGGGTCAGATGCGCGAGCCAGAGCACTGGCTCAACAGCGGCATAAATTCGACCACGGAGTTGTATGTCTCGAGTTCGAGGCTCGTGAGCTGAAACCAAGGGAAGCTGTATCTTCCAGAGGCCGGTCGCCGTGTCAGGTTCATTCAAACTTAAGCAAGCCTCTTGTAGCATGGGGGCGTCCTGAATTTTGAAAGTTGGCTGGGTTCGGCTCCATTGGTAATCTAGCGTCACTTTGCGAAGAATAGGAAGTCTCGTGTGTGCCCCTTCTAGATTGCCTTCGGATAGCTTGATCTCCAACCATCGATGATGGTGAACCAAGCTGGTGTCAAGGAAAGACTGCCCCTGTACCTCGTTGCGACCTCCAAAGTAGATGGAAAGTGGGAGCTTCGCCGAGTTCTCCAGCCACATCTGAAGCAGTCTTTCCCCTCCCTCGTTCTGTCCCACGTAGTACCAGGGGGGAAGTTCTAGGCGAATATATTGCCAAAGGCTCGGTGTTGCTAGCGCAGTGGCTCTCCACTGGCGACATATCTGAGTAAGGAGCAACGGAGCGTTCTCCGGGGAAGGGTGTGGCGAGTCTTCGGGAATCGATTGTTCAAAAATATTGGATGTGACCTCGAGTGGAATGGTCAGGACGGGATATACGATCGAATCCAGTTCGGCCTGGAGATTGCTTCGCTCAGCAACAAGCTTGTCGATAAGCGTAGTCAGCTCTGCTACTCGAAGTCGAGTCTGAGTCCAACTCCTGCCCGAAGCGTTTGTTGACATGACGGTGTCTGCGAAAAGGTGTTGATAACAAGAGATACACGTGTACACAAGGATCAACAGCCGTTCAAGTGCTCGATTCTCTTTCAAGAAGCTCTCTGCAACGCAGACTTCCAATTAATTCAGGGAAAATTTCCAGCTGGGCATTCTCAGTCTCAGTGAATACTTTCCCTTGATTTTTCAGCTTCCCGGATTCGATTCGGCTTCAAATACAGTAATTAACCGCTGAGCGAAACACTCAAGCCGCGCGGCGGATTTTTTTGGGAATGGTGGTAGATTTCCTTCTGTTTTTTGATCCAGACAACACAGATGGCTCATAGGTACATGGTTGGGAAAGGATTTGTGACAATCTATGTGGTATTCGTGGAGAACAGAGCCAATTCTTGGAGCCATCAAAATATATGATTCATCGGAGAGCGAACACTAGAACATCATTGCTATAACCTCGAGGGAAAGTATCGACGGACTGGGGTGTTCATATTCGAGTTCTATGACCTCGAAAACCCCCATAACTGTCCAAACCACTCATCTGACGCCTCACAACATGCCCACCCATGATAAATGATATTAATTAATAAAAATAGGTAAAAAGTGGTCCAAACAAATCAATTTCTGTATGGCCACAGAGCTGCTCTTTTGACAAATCCTTTGATAGATATGCATTTTACATCTCTCACATTCACCTGAAAAAAATGGGCCCAGCCATAGCAGCGGAAGGGGCAAAACACATAGTGTTTCGCTCTCACGCTGTTTCGTTCAACGCTTAATTACTGTATGGCCTGTTCTGATTTAAGTTGCGGTTGAGTGACAGCTGTTGCATCAGTCAGCGGAGTCCCAAATGGCAAGGCCTTCCAGATCTGCGCCTTTCCACGTTATACGAAACAGACAGCTCAATGCCGACTGGGGATGTTATTATTCTATCCTGGCCGCTATGGTTGAATTTTTAGACTAGATGCGAAGAACACGAACCGTACAAGTCGAACCAACGGATACAATGCAATATTAAGCTATGTTCGCAGGCGCCACCATCGGCGGAGAAGCCCAAGCCTATATTCTCTTTTCGTAACGACTCCACCAAGCGAACGTTCTAGAGTTCCGTGCATGTCGAGATGAAAATCAATCTGATTCCATTAGTAGGGCAAGCTAGTATATATGCAGCGGACCCAGCACGCGTCCCTTAATGCGCCAGTCGCACGTACGAAGCCATCCGGGCGCCGCAAAAGGCACCGCGAGCGAGGTGTTGGCGTTGGGAACTTGCATCAAGCATCACATCATTCACAGCCGCGGCGAATCTCGGCCGGCTTGCTGGTTCAAAGAAGAGCCTGCGTTCCGCTCAGGCACAGGGGAAATGAACACAACTTGCTGCCGACGGCATTTACGACCAACAAAGCCCTTCAGACTTGCAGGCTATTAAAGGAAATGACGCAAGTTCGGCGGAGGTATATATCGGGGAGACCCTAAAAATTCAAATCAGCTTGGGCATCAGATTCACAGAAGCGACGGAAGTTCAACGCGTCGAGCGAGAAGATCTATCATCCTCGGCAAGGTAGTGGGGTACTTACTTACTTACCCTTACTTACCTTGCATTCACTCTCTTCTTTACCGTCGCCGAAATCGGAAACATGCCTGGGCACACCGCGAAAAACAGGAATTACGTTTTTTGAACTAGACTCCCTGGCAGAAGTACCCCTGTATGTCCTGTGAATCTTTTTGCCGACAGCGAAGATCGTCTAGGATTTACTAGAAGCTGCGGTGTGTCGCGGAGAAAAGCGCACGATATCTCCACCGATAGGATACCACATGCATAATTATAGCGGTTCTATGCCTCGTATAGACACTTCCCGCAGAGAAGGTCCAGGAAGAGCAGCCTTCCGCTCCATCCCAGCGTGGAGAAGACCCGCCAACTGCTCCACTTTGGCCGACGAGAAACCGAGCGGTGAAGCGCATACAAAGACTTTGCCTCCTGCCTCAACGCGTCGCCCACCTGGGGCAGTTTACGAGAGAGACGACCCGCCGGCCGACGAGAACCCACACAAGCGCTCACACCCGGGGTACCATCGAATTCGAAAACGCAGACGTCTCAACGTCGTATCTATTAAAATCTAGATTGTGATGGTGATGATGGTGAGAAGAAAGAAGAAGAGAGAAGGAAGGAAGGAAGGGCTGGTAAGTAATACGACTACAGAGGGGATGCATATGTATGTACTTGATAGCGTTGCCGTGCGCAAAAAAGAATGGACAAGGAAGATGACAGATAAATCGAGACGGAGTTGGGGCAGGGCTGTCCATGAGCAAAAAAATGGTCGTCGTATCGTATCGTGCGTGTCGTAGGAAGGTGTCGCGTCGCGATCGTAGGATGTGTCGTCGGGGTTTTAGGGCTCTCCACTCCACTGGGCCGCATGTGTGTATTTTGGCGGGACTCTACCGGTGTCGCCGCTGCACCTCCGCCGTCAGCTAAATAGAGCCCGCGCTGAGAAAAAGAAGCGCTTGCCTCTTATGTCCAAAGGCCCGCTCTATCACGGTGTGTCGATTTTGATTGAGATACAGAGAGAGAAGGAAAGAAAGACTGTAGAAAGGAAAATAGTAAGCACTCGGCAGGAAGATTGAAAAAATAACAACCCACCATGGTCCGTGGCAGTACAACAACAGCAGCAGCAAAAAAAACGGAGGGAACACACGCAATACAATACAACGCGACAACCGGGTCGCACCGCGCACGATCCAAAAAGAGAAAAAAGGCCGGCCCTAGGCGTCCTCCCGCTGCGGCGGAACCGCAGGCTTGTAGTACACAGTCGTCAAGTACTAAGTAGAAAAACACAAATGAGCAGCAGAACGAGCACAAGAAAAAAGCACGCCTGACCTTCTGGCGATATCGCGTCGACGCACCGACGGCGATCATCCCGTCGCGGATCGAGCTCGTGCATAGGTGGTACAGCACGGCGTGCGAGGGCGTCTGCAGCACCGACGGGTCGTCCGCGATCAGCGGCGTCCCGCCGCCGCCGACCGCCACCCCGCTCGACACCGTCCCGTTCACGTTCCCAAACTGCGGGTGCGTCGCCGCCTTGTTCGCGTACGCGTCGCCAGGCGTGGGCGTCATGGCGGTCATCGACGGCATCGGCGCGGTCACGTCCGTCCCGCTCGCCGTCGTCACCCTCAGCCCCGGCGGCTCCCCACTCGGCGACGACGCACTGCTGCTCGCCCTTCCGCCCCCCCGCGTCGTCCCCACCCGCGGAACGACCACCCCCGGACTCGGCCGATTTAATATCAGCCGCTCCAGATGCCTGGGCAGCCGCGGCGCCGGCGGGATGCACGGCTCGGGCACAAACCCATTCATCACAATCGCCTGCCCCCCACTCCGCCCGCGGCTCCCCCGCTCATGCTGCACCGCCAGCGCCTCCGCGTACTCCTCCTCCAGCGCCGCCGCCCGCACCAGCGCCTCCGGCACCACCCTCGTCCACACCGCGCTGTCCCGCCGCCCACTCCCGCTGTACCGGTGCGAGTACGCCGCGCCCCCGCTCCCCGCCGCGCGCTGCTCCAGCTCCTCCGCGCTCCCCGCGCTGCTGCGCGCCCAGAAGCTCCCGTCGGGGTGCACGTGCGCGTGCGCAGGCAGCGACGGCCGCCTTCGCGCCTGAGGCGGCTGCATCCGCGGCGCGCCCGCGCTCGTGCTCGCGCTGGGGCTCACCGTCGCGCTCGTCGCCGCGCTCGTCGTCGGGCTCGCGTTGGCCGTGCCACTCGTGTGCGTCACCGGGCTCGCGGCGGCGCTCGTCCCCGTCCCCGCGGGCCCCGGCACCGCGACGTAGTTGGCGATGAACCCCTGGTCGTCCACCGCGTTCGGGATGTCCGTCGCGGGCGCGGTGACGGTCACGCCGTCGACAATGAAGCGGAAGTGGTGCGTGCCCGGCGGGAGGTGGATCGTCGTCGTGAAGGTATCGCTGTACATGTATGATGTCAGCACGCTGTGGGCGGAAATAGAGCGGAAAATAGTAAAAGTAAATGAAATGAGTGGAAATGAAATAAAGGCGGGAAACGAAAGACGTCCGCGGACTGGACAACGGCTCCTCGGACTGGCTGTGTCGAGCACAACGGCTCCGCGGCTCTCGGACCAGAAGAGCGCCTACACGTTGATAGCGCAATGGCGCTACGGACACCGCACTACACGCTAATGCTGCGACTAGTGGCGCCTACACGCTGATGGTGGCGGGATCGACGCGCGAGTCCTGCCACCGGGAGAAGTAGTGTCGGGCCACAACTAGGATGCCGTGTCGCGCCAGGGCCAGGCACGCCGCCCCTTGGGGAACAAGGAAAAAGCAAAGAAGGGCCTCCATCGACGGCGTCTCATCGTGGCACAAACAACAGAAAGAAAGAAAACGCCGCCGACAGGAACAAGGAACAAGAGGGCAGGAACAACGCAAAGAAGGTGGTGACGCCAAAAAACGCAACGAGGCCCGCCATCGATGGTGGCGCGAATAAGAGGCCCGCCATTGACGCCGTCTCGTCGTGGCACAGTCATGGCATAGAAGGAAGAAATAGAAAGAAAACGCCACCGGCGCAAAGATTGGGCGGTGGCGCAGAAAAATAATAATAATGAGACAAGACCCGCAAAGAAAAAAGGGGCCTCCATCGACAGCGTCTCAAAGAAAGAAAAGAAGCACAGACGAAACGCCACCGACAGAAACAACGCAACGAGGCCCTGGCGCGAAGAAGGGCGGCGTCTTCGTCGTGGCAAGTCGTTGTGGCACATGCAAAAACACATGAAAGCACATGAAACAAACACCACGGTGGCGCAGAAAAAAATGAGAAAAGAGCGGAAAAGAAAAAAACACCATCGACGGTGGCGCGAAAACGAGGCTCTGGCGCGAAGAAAGGCGGCGGCACATGCAGAAAGTCGCTGTGGCACAATAGAAAGAAAAAGAAGTAAGATACGAACGCCACCGACACCACAGGGTCTGTAGCGCAAAGCGGGCCCAAATCGACGGCGGCACAGCACGCCACCGACACCACAGGAGCGACGATGGGCAGGGACGACGACGGTCCGCTTCCGACACGCCAACACAGTGCGACAACGTCCGCTCCCGATGGCGCGACGCGAAGACCATCATCATCCCTATGGGAGCGCTCTTGGCGTCGACGTCCCCAATCCGCGAGACGACCTGGCGCGCATGACCGGCGCACTTGGCGGCGACGCCGATCATCCCAAACCTGCGGGCGCGTCCTCTGGTTGGCGGGCCGACGTTGATCGTCGCCCCTGTGATCATCATCCCAACCACGCGCAGGAGATGTCTGTGTGGGCCGGCCCCCCGCGAACAAGGCGGCCGGTCGCCCATGCGCATGCGCGGTGGGTGTGTCGGCGCACTTCTGCTTCTCCCGCTTGCTCCTCGGTTGGCGGGCCGACGTTGATCGTCGCCCCTGTGATCATCGCGCCGAGAAGGAGATGATCTGTGTGGGCGCGTCTGCTCCCGCTCCCGCGAAACAGGCGGCCGGTCGCCCAGCGCATATGTAGGTGCGTCTGCTCCCGCGGGCCGGGCGCCAGTGCACGAAGGAGACGTCTGTGTGGGCGCGTCTGCTCCCGCTCCAGTCCGGCCCCACACAAGAACAAAAAGCCATCCATCCACACAGCCTAGCGGCCCGAAAACCCCAAAGGTCACGACAAACGGATACATGTCTGTCTGTGGGCGCGTGTGTGTGGGTCCGCGTCATCCACTCGCCCACAGAACCCGGAAACACCGATATGCGGGTACAGGTGATCGCGTGCCCTCCTTCGCGCAAAGAAAAAAGAAAAAAAAACGCCTCCCTGCCCCAAGATCGCCAAAAACAAAAAAGGGGGGCTCTGCGCGCCCTCCCACCCCTCAAAAAACCGAAAAGAAGAAAAAGAAAAAACGCCACCCTGCCCCCCCCCCCCCCCACCAAAAAAACCCCCCTCCCAAAAAGCAAGCAGAAAGAAAGAAGAAAAAGCACAAAAAACCGCACTCACCCCTCCCTCCCCTCCTCCCCCTCCCCCAGCTCCCCGCCCTCCCGGTCCATCCTCCTCCTCCCCTCCCAATCCTGGTCCCCGGCACGGATCAAAAACACCTCCCGCTCAGACCCGGCAGGCGCGCCACGTGATGGGGACGGCGGTGAGCTCGGGTTCTGGTGGGGGGGCTGGCGAAGAAGAAGAAAGGGGGGTTGTTAGTAAGGCGGAAAGTTAGTGTTGGAAGGAAAACAAAACGAGGAGGGAAGTGGGAGGAGGAAGGAGCGCAATAGCAGGCAATGGAAACGAAAGGTAGGTGGGAAAAAGGCGGGAGGAACGGAGATAGATATGTCTGTGACTAGGTCGGGCGGGAAAAAAAAACAGTGCGGGATTTGTAACAAAAAAAAATGCGGTGATAGCGACGACGAAACGAAACACAAAACACAAAACACAAAACAAAAAAAAACCACTCACCCCCAACAATATCATCCACCACCGCCGCCACCTCGTCCGGGTCCGTGTCGGGGTCCGCCGCGCGCGCGTGTGTCGGCGCATCGCCCTCCTCGTCCTGTGGGTGGTCAGCGTTGTGCTTGTGTTGGGTAAGGAGGAAAGACAGGGGGAAAAAAAGAATGTAATGAATCGGACGTTTGGCGGGTTTGGAAGGACGGGACGCGACGCGCTACGTCCACCGCCCGCCCACATAAACGCCCAAGACCCGCCCGCCCCGAAAATAAAATAAATGAGTGCAACAGTAAATAGCCCCGCGCTAGGTCGAAATGAAATGACGGCAAGCCGCCAATGCGGAGAAGAGCCGCCCCCTCAAAAAAAAGCACGCCAAGACAATCATCCAAAAAAAACCGCCCTCTCGCAAAGGAAAAGTCCCCCAAAAAAATTAATGAAACAACGCAAACACAAAACCACACCCTCCCCAAATAATAATAATAATAATAAAGGAATAAGAAGAGAAGAAACTCACCGGTACTGGCACCACCACGCCCGCGCCATCGCCCTCCGCGATGCCAATGGGGGCGGTCGCGCCGATCGTGAGGGGGATGGTGCTGTAGACGATCTCTGGCGCGAAGGGTTTCTTGGTCTTCGTGTACGGCGGGTTTAGGTATGTTGGATGGGCGGAAGGGGCGTGAGGGCGAGGAGGTGTCGGGGGGCGGGGCTAAACCCAAAAATAGTCAGTGTCGAAGGGGAACACAGGAATGGGGGTCGCACCTCTCCCCGCAGCCTCGATCTGCTCCGCCCGCGTTCCTGGCTCTCTTCGCCACTGGTCGTCGTGTCGCGCTCCCTGCTGCGCATGCCGCTCCCACTCCCGCTCGCACTGCTCCCGTCCCCGTCCCTCCTCCCTTCCCTTTCCCCATCCCGGCCGCCGCGCACCTCCGCACCCCTCCCCCGTTCACGCAGCTCCCTCTCCCTCTTCTCCCTTCCCTCGCCTTATTCCTTTCAATCCCTGCCTTCGCATGGTACCCATACCCCGTCTCCCCCTCCTCCGCCTCCCCATTCACCCTCCGCCCAGGGATCGCCACCGGCGCGCTGCGCGGGGGGTGTGTGCCGTGGCGCCCCATAGTGGTGTTGCTGGCGATTACTGGTGGGGGGACCAGTGTATATCCCGCTCCCGCGGCGCTTCCCCGCTACATGGTGCTGGTTCGCCGGTGCCGCGGGGAGGACGGCGAACGTGTTGAGGCCCGGGAGGTCGATCGACTTGCGGTTCGGGCGCAGGAGCGGTTGGGAGGGCGTGCGCTGCTGCTGCTGCTCGTCCTTTCCGTCCTCCTTCTTCTCCTCATCCAATCGTTGCTCCACCACTTTCTCCACTTTCTCCTGCTCCTTCAAGTTGGATTCCCCATCCTTTGGATTCGCAGCCGGATCGAGAGGCGATGGCGGGGGGTGCACGAGCGGGGGGTGCGCTTTCCTGCTTGACCGTGGCGCGGTGCGTCTGCGGCGCTCGCGCTCTGGTGTGCCGGGCGTAGAGGACGAGGACGCGCGCGGGGTCGCAGGGGACGAGGGCGATTGCGAAGGGGCGTTGCCCATTGCGTAGTATAGAATAGACACAAGACACAGAACACAGAAGGCGGATACAAGAGGATGTCGTGCGCTGCTTATGCGTGTTTGTCAATCCCAAATCCGACATGCCGTATGCAGTATCAATCAGACGTGGATCTAGCCCCATTAACTGGCAGCGGGTTTTATTGGCGTGGGAGCGGCTGATCTGCCAAGCACGTCGGGGGGAGAGAATTGATCGGCGGGTATATGGCACGACAGGGGTTGCTCTGAGCTAATGCCAATCACAGAACCCGTTATTTGTTTTTATTGGAACCGCGTTTCCGGCGTATCTTAGCTTTTAAGCTTTCTCGCTTGACAGTTACGGGCGGAGCAAGAGCGCATACGCGGATCTGGATTCCCGGAGGAGATTCCCCGACTCCCGAGTGGGATGGTTATTATCAATTGAATTGAATCGGTTAAAGCGCAACACGCATAAATGCGCTTTAAACGCCGACAAACGTATTATAAATGCGCTTTAAACGCACAACGAATATTAAACGTATCATTGTTATGTTATCCCGACAGCAGGACGTCCGTCCGTCCAGAGTCAAATCTCTAACCGCCGTCAACCCCAGATTGTAACGGGAAGCGAATATCGGTGCCGGGAGAAGGACCCCAAAATATTAATATCCACCGCGTGCAAAGGGTGAGTGGTGAGTTCAACAACCCAGCGGAGAGTCCATAATCTCAATCTAAATATCTACATGCCATAGACGCTGCGCACGTCAAATTGGTGGGTTAAGAAAGAAAGAACCCCCTACCCCGTGGTTGAAAACCAGGCTTGCGAGAAAGAAGAAAAAACTCCTTCCTTCGAATCCGGTAAATAAAATTATACGAGTGGTCAAATCTATATATATTTATTTCCTCAAATCACAAATCGCCACCTGGAAAAAAAACCCCGGACGCCCCAGATCGTACACAACCGTGCCTCACGGCGTATAAATGTTGCGCACATGCTATTATTGGCAAGGATGTGTCGGTCTACTACGGCGACGCTCCGTTATTTGTCACGGCGGTGGCATTAGAATTTCACCTGGTCTGAATGTCGACTCGCCGTAGTGATCGGCACGGGCCTCCCGCGGGTCCGCGAGCGCTGACCCGTACCCGTACCCGCAAAAACCCGTACCCGTGGTCGCGGGTACGGGTTTTTCGGCGGGTCGACGGGTGGCCCGCGACCCCCGCGACCCGTGCAAGACCTGCATGTTTTTTGTTACTTTTTTGAGTTGCTTTACACCAAAGGATGATGAAACAATATGGGCCTCAAATTAGACACTTCAGAGGCTTGGTTATGAGGTCCAAAAGAATTATAAAAAATGTGCCACAAAAGGGGAGAGAAATTTCAGACCTCAAGACTGAAATTCCCTGACTGCTTCGAAGGTGTTTCAAGCAAGTTTTAAGAATTTAATTATCGGGAAAAAGTCTACGCACGTCTGAAGTGTGTCCATTGACTGCAAGGCAGTGCTTGATTGCTGGTGGCGGGTCCCAGACGGGTACCGACGGGTCCACAAAAATTCTCGAGAGCGACCCGTACCCGTACCCGGACCGACCCGTACCCGGGGCCCGCCGCGGGTGGCCCGACCCGTGCCGATCACTAACTCGCCGCAAGAAGAGACAGACACCTCTGACTGTCACAAGAGACGACTCAGGCATGTCTTCCTGACTGAACTCAGCGCGCGAGGCCGACCATCGCAGTCAATAACCATCCTTGATTCTGTGAAAGAGAAGAACCGTTCGTTAGCTACTTATAACCCGGCGAACTCAACAGTATCTTCCCATGACAGGGTTCGACAAGTTCTCTTCGACTCATAACGACATCCAATCCTCCTTATGTACATGGTTCGGTTCAATGTGAACGTTTGAACCTCCAATCTAGCAGTTCAGCTAAAAGGAGGCTGATAATATAATCGGAGCCCGCTAGATAATAATATATACGGAACCTGATTACAACACATGTTCATTCCCTCGCCGACAATATTTAGTAGTGATGTGACACCTGGGGAATATGTAGTAACCTGAGAATGGGGCAATTGCAACGTGGACTCGTATTCCCTGCACTACACGTAGGGAACGGAAGATGATACAAAAAACATGAAACAAAACCCCCCCAAGGGCTAAAAAAAGAAGGCCCTCCGAGTCCATCTCCGGCGTCCCAAACAGGACTCAGAAAGAAGAAAGAAGGAACGAAAAGAAAAGGAAGCACAGACAAAATGCCACCGACAGAAAACAACAACGAGGCCCTGGTGCGAAGGAAGAAGGGTCTCTAGATCTATCGAACGGCGTCTTCAAGTTAAGAACAGGAAGCACAAACGAAACGCCACCGACAGAAAACAACACAACAACAACGAGGCCCTGGTAGCGCGAAGAAGAACTTGAGAAGGGTCTCTAGATCTATCGAACGGCGTCTTCAAGCTGTCATCGTGGCACATGCAGAAACCACATCATATGAAAGAAAACACCGCGCAGAAAGGAAAAAAAAAAATGAAGAGTTGAATTCGAAGAGCGGAAAAAAGAAATGAATCACCCATCGACGCCGGTGGCGCGAAAAACGAGGTCCGCCGTGGCGCGCGTCTCCGTCGTGGCACATGTTGTAGCGCAATAGAAAGAAAAGAAGCAAAAGACGAACGCCACCGACTGTCGAACATGCGTTGTTTTTTCTGTGAAGGGTACAGAGGAGATGGTGGCGAAGCTTTAAATTCAGTGACGTGTGCCAAGCATCCGGCGTTAATACACCCGTGGAATGCTGAAAAATATGGTGTGCAATAGAGACACTCATTATATGCCAGTTGGCGAAGTATGTCCAGTCGAGTGTCCTCAATATTTGAAGGCGTGGCTGCCGGAAGGGCGGTGATGACTCTCGGAACAGTCGCTGCAACGGTGGAAGGAACAATCTCGGTAGGTATTTTAAAATCTTACTAGTGCAGCTCACGTACAGCCTGGTGGTAGTACATGTACTGAACACTACATACAACCTGCATGCACGTTCCGAAAGGGGATCTATTAGCGGAGAAATAAATTATCCAGAGTATTAGATATCCTGAACATGAAGTCGTCATTAGTGCTGTTATTCCAACAAGATCTGGGGGAACCTAGCGGAGAAATAAATTATCCTGAGTTATTATCCTTACATGAACTCTTCATTAGTGCTGTCCTAGCGGAGAAATAAATTATCCTGGACCTGAGTATTATCCTCACATGAAAACAAGACTTCATTAGTGCTGTCATTCCAAAAAGATCTGGGGGAACCTAGCGGAGAAATAAATTATCCAGAGTATTACTATCCTCACATGAAAATCTTCATTAGTGCTGTCATTCCAAACAGATCTGGGGTTCTAATCAATAATTTACAAAGTTAAGGAAGGAAGGAAGGAATGTCACTCTTCGGAGCCGAGAAATAAAGTATAAGCTTGTGAGAAATCTGCACAGTGAAAAAAAAACCCACCTTTGGTTGAAAAAAAAAATCGAATAGTGCCAAGCCCGCTTTCCGTGCGACACCGGGCACTAACTACAATTTGAGGAGCATGGGTGGTGAAAGTAAATAAATAAGGATTCTCCGCACACACAATCACCCAGCACAGCCCGCGCCCACGTCTAATATGTGCCCACCCACCCTCAAAAAAAAAACCCCGGGTACGTATCGACGACAAAAGAACCGGTTAGCCATTTATCGCATGCACCACTGTTTCCTATTCCAATTTTGGACTTGGAGGATGCTATATATTAATTCTTTCATTCCGCCGACCCTGAGCAGTGCCATTCATTTTCTCACTGCGGCTGTAAAGTTCGAGCCATTTCTTGGGCTCCAGACGCAAATCCTTTTGTGAATATGAATTTTAGATAGTCTAGAATGCTCTAAAGGAAAATACGACCCTGTGGGATGCAAAACACGTGGTGTTTCGCTTCACGGTTTCAATGTTTCGCTTCCCAGTTTAAAGACTGTACATATATTCTATTTCAGATTCAGGTATCATACTTTTTTGTCCAAGACGAAATATATGCGAGTTTTTCCTGCCCGCGTGTCCCCCAATAAAAATGGTGAAAGCCCGGTCCTAGTTACATAGACTAGCTACATGTACATACATGCGGTTCCTGGACTCACTTCACATGAAATCTTCATTATTGGTGTCATTCCAAAGATCTGGGGTTCTAATCAATTTACTAAGTCAAGGACTCTTTGGGGCCGAGAAACTAAGTAGAAGCTTGTGAGAAATCCGCGCAGTAAGAAACCCCTTCCTTTGTCATGTACATGTTTAAAAAAAACCACACCACCTTACGCTTTGAATCGAAAAAAAGAACCACTACCACCTTTGGCTGAAAAAAAATCAAACACCAAGAGAATGCACCAACGGCGGGCCGGCCGCTTTCCCTGGGACACCGACAAGAGGAGCATGGTGGAGAAAGTAAGTAAATAAAGATTCTCCACACACGCAACCCGCTCGCGCCCAGGTGCACGTCGCACGTCCAATATGTAATGTACTCACCCACTCGAAAAAAAAAACCTTTCCGCTTGGTCTAAAAAAAAAGACCCCGTCGAGGAATGAATGAATCTCACTGAGCCCGGCTGCAAAATCCGCTGGGATCCGCATACATACATACATACGTCGTACCATGAGAAAAACAAGCACTATACCCGTCAGTCAGTCAATCCAAACTCTTACGGCTGTTCTAAAAAAAATTCAACCCATAGCGGACAATAAAACACATGGCGGCCAGCACATAGTAAATTAACATACACCCCACCCTGCTCCTCCCGAATGTCTTGATGCCATTTATTCAGGACTCCACTGACTGAACTCTGAGACGCGAGTTACCTTTACATAAAACGGCAATTTGAAATAATTAATCTTGCCCAGAATTACAGTAATGTGTAAGTATGCGCTGCAGAAAGGCACGACTGTGTACGCGTGCCGCTGCATCTCTATTTTGGAGGATACTATCAATCCTCTTCTTCCGCCGACCCTGAACGCCATTTCATTTTCTTACTGGGGCTGTAAAGTTCGATTTAGACTTGTCAAGAGCTTCTTTTCGCCGAGCATTAACTACAATTTGAGGAGCATAGTGGCGAAAGTAAAATAAATAAAAGATTCTCCGGAATTCGCACACGCATGCGCCGAAGTACACGCACATACCCACCCACCCGAAAAAAAACCAGGTCGACAGCAAAACAACCGGTCAGCCTTTTATCGCATGCACCTCTGTTTCCTGTTCCAATTCCGGAGGATGCTATATCATTCCGCCGACCCTGAACGAACGCCATTCATTTCTTACTGCGGCTGTAAAGTTCGATTTAGACTTGCCTTCTTTTCAGGATTTGGCCATCCCAAGTTTATTCGTAGACCGTTATCGCACGCAACCTGTACGAAATCTATGTGGAGTTCATTTGTCGTCCAGAACTGTCCTACTCAAACGGCAACTTGAAACAATTAATCTTGCCCAGAATTAACAATAACGTATGTGTATGCGCTACAGAAGCACGCGTGCCGGCAGCATCTCTTGTTATCAACCCCCTTTTTTCTTTTTTGCAGAAACCGTCATGTCAGAGTCGGACTCACACTCGACTTCGAGTAGCAGAGCTGCATATCACCAAGCTTGTTGTTGCCGAACGAACACGATCTCCAAGCCGAACTGGATTACTTATTCGATCGTTTATATAATCACGGTGCCACAAAGAAACCCCAGACTCATTAAAAAAAAAAGAAAACCCATCTCTTCAACCAACCACTCTGGAGCGGCTGCCACGTCTTCCGCTGGCCGAAACAGCGGCCATAAAACCGCCTTACGCCTTTTGAATTGAAACAAAAACAATCGAACAGTGCCAAGCCGGCTTTCCCTGTAATTACAACTTGAGGAGCATGGTGGCGAAAGTATACGTAAATAAATGAAGATTCTCCGCATACACATCCCACCACACCCGCGCCGAAGTGCACGCACGCACGCACCCACCCTCAAAAAAAAACCGTGTCTCCGATAAAAAAACTGGTCAGCCTCTTATCGCATGCATGTTCCAATTTTGGAAGTTGCTATCAATTCTCTTCTTCCGCCGACCCTGAACAGGGACATTTTCCTATTGCGGCTGTAAAGTTCGATTTAGACTTGTCTTCTTTTCGGGATTGGCCGTCTCTCGCAAATTCCCTGAACTCCGCGAACTCGCCGACGCGGAGACCACACTGGCCTCCAACTGGCCTCTAATTGTTCGATGTCCACGTCGTACACTGTCCAGTAAGTTCTTCTTTGGTTCTGCCTACATAAAGTTCCTGCTCTCCATATATATACGGATGCGCTAGATCTACTCTTCAGGCCGAATTCGATGGTTCGGTTCTTTCAACCTCTTTGCAGCTTCCAATTGGCATATATATGGAATCAAAAAATTATTTTTGCTGATATCCCCACCAGGATAAGTATCAGGATAATATATTACCCGACTAGGCCCCATTTCGGAACATGCAGGGTTCCAGTGTTCGAAGGGTCTGTGATTTGACGCAAAGTACATTCATATTATTATTTATTTATTCTCAGCCTACTAGCTTGATTCAAGGTGCGTCTAATATTCTAATATTCAGGTTTGGAGTTAAACGTACTCAGTCCTGACCGGTTCACCTAGCTTTTGTAATATTTTACTCGTAGACCGTTATCGCGGCCTGACGAAATCATTTCGTCAGTTTCGTCGAAATCGATCGAGTTCACTTGTCGTCCGGAACTGTCCGACTGGCGTACTCAAAACGGCTTGAACTTGAAACAATTAATCTTGCCCAGATGTGATGCGCTGCAGAAGCACGCCTTGTGTACGCGTGCCGTTATCAACCCCCCCCCCTTTTTTTTTGCAGAAACCGTCATGTCAACAAAGCCTGAGTCGACTTCCAGTAGCAGAGACTGCATACGCTTATCACCAGGCTCGTTTTGCCGAACGAACACAATCTCCAAGCCGAACCGGTTGCTGTCATACCAAAGATCTGGGGTTCTAATCAAGTTACTAAGTTAAGAAAGGAATATCACTCTTCGGGACCGAGAAATAAAGTATAGGCTTGTGAAAAATCCGCACAGTAAGAAGACCTTTCCTTTGTCATGTACCTGTTTTTTTTAAAACCACCACCGTTGGCTGAAAAACAATCGAAACACCAAGCCCAGCCTCGACGGCGGGCTTTCCCTGGGACAACAGAGCACTAACTACAAGGTGGCGAACGTAAAGTAAATAAAGAATTCTCCGCACACGCAACCCACCCACGCCCAAGTGTACGTCGCACGTCCAATATGTAATCTACCCACCCGCCCAAAACCAGGTCTCCGACAAAAAAAAACCGGTTAGCCATTTATCGCACGCAACTAAGCTGTTTCCTGCTCTAATTTCGGATTGGAGGCTGCTATCAATTCTCTTCTTCCGCCGACCCTGAATGCCATTCATTTCCTTACTGCGGCTGTAAAGTTCGATTTAGACTTGTCTTCTTTTCGGGATTGACCTGTCCCTTGCAAGTTCCCTAAACTCCGACGCGGAGACCGTAACTGGCCTCTAGTTGTTCAGCGTACTTCCTGACCGGTTCACCTAGCTTTTGTAATATTTTACTCGTAGACCGTTATCGCATCTATCGAGTTCATTTGTCGTCCGGAACTGTAACCTCAAACGGCAACTTGAAACAATTAATTTTGCCCAGAATTAATAGTAACGTATGTGCATGTGCGACTGTTGTGCGCGTGCCGTTATCAACCCCCCCCTTTTTTTTTTGGCAGAAACCGTAAGCCTGAGTCGACTTCGAGTAGCAGAGACTGCATACGCTCATCACCAAGCTCGTGCTGCCGAACGAACACAATCTCCAAGCCGAACTGGATTATTCGATCTCGACTATTCCACCCGAGATCACATCCAATTAAACATTTTTGAATGATCAATCGCTTTCCGAAGACACGCCACAGTGCACCCTTCCCCGCGAGTCTCAACACCGCGGCTTTGGCAACAACAACCGTGTCAATGTGGTGCATGTACTTAGCCACGCATCCGTAGCAGGCCTATCACAAACACGAAGTTGAAAAAGAAGCACAACATATAATATATGCAGAAAGAAAAAAGATATATATATACAAGGTTTGACTCTATATACACCCCTCCGCCCGTACGCCCCTCCATAAGGCTTAAGCCTAACAAACCCCCGGCTTTGCCATCGCGCGCGCCGCCACCGCATCCGGCGTCGGCAGGACAGGGAACGGCTTCCGCCTCGCAGGATCCACCACCCCAATCCCAGTGTCCATAGCCCTTGGCAGCATACCCGTGTCCATAGCCCTTGGGAGCATACCCGAGTCCATAGCTCTCGGCGCCATAATCGGGCTGTCCATCGCCCTCGGCAGAATCAGCGGGCTCGCACTCACACTTCCCGCGGCAGCAGCAGCAGTGGGGCGCATGTATATCATGCCCAGCTCCTCCATGAGCGTCTGATGCCGGTACGTGAGGCGCAGGTTCGGGACATTGGTCTGTTGGAGATATGTGTGTGTTATTATTGTTGCTGTTGTTGAGCCCAGGAGATAAAAGAAGGGAGGGGAGAAAAAGAGAGAGCGGAAGGGAGGAAAGGAGCGCAAACGAACACCTCAACGCACCTTATGTATATCGTTCCCCGCGGCGCCGGGCAGATACCACTGGTGCCCCAGCCAGTGCCGTTTCACCTCCATCTCGAACCCGCTCTGGATGACCGAGTTGCGCGCAAGTTCCGCGAGCGAGCTTTGCGGGAACTTGTATATCTGCACCTCCAGGGTGAGCAAAGGGGAAATAACAACACCGGAAGGGAAGAGACGCACATGCGCCGCAACGCTGTACTCCTCCAGGAGCGGTTCCTACATACACCAAACAAAAATGAACCAATCAACCAAATAAACAAACAACAAAACACGCGCGCGCACCTTGGTAAAATGAAATTGCAGCGGATCGTCCGTGCTCAGGCTGACATTCAGCCCCGTGCGGAAAAAGTCCGGCAACGGATTGCGCTCGTACGCGAGGAAGAGCGCATTGTTGCTTAGTGGGCTCATCGCGATGCCGATCTGGCGCAGGTAGAACAGATACTGCAGTGCGGGCACCTTGCGCAGGAGGATGCCGTGCGATATCGAGTGCGAAGTGAGGAAGGCGGACGTGAGGTGGTCGGTGTCGCCCGCCTCGCCAGCGTGCGGGCGGAAGACGAACGTGTCTGATAAGCAAAAATAGATAATAAGTAGTCAGCGTAAAAATAGATAGGAGATGCGCACTGAACCCCCGCTCGCGGCGCCAGTTGTTCAGGCTCGCCATGTTGGCGAACATGTAGTATATCCTACCGAGCACCGTCAATACCAGAGAATGTGACAGCATACTGACGAGACCAACCAGTACGAATACGGCGGCGACTCTTTCGTATCCCACAGCCTCGGATACGGGTACTTCTTGTATATCCGCCGCTCGCTCTTCGACTCGTCGTCGACAGTATCGAACCCAATCACACGTTGGAGGAACACGTGCAGCTCTGGGTGCGTCCGCGGGTCCTTCGTCACCTCAAACAGGGGCCCGAATACATCTAGATGGCATGAGCAAAACGACTGGTGGATTATTATATATAGAGGTTGTTGATATTAACGCACTGGCGACGATGTCCTGGAAAGTCTGTATGGACCCGTTGGCCTTGTACACGTCGTACAAGCGCGGGATCTGGATGAGCCAGCGCACGTTGTGCGAGTAGAGCTTGTTGTCCACGATCCACCGCGCGAGCTTGTCCCACTCGCCCGCGGACCGCCCGTAGATGCTGATCCGCCATTCGCAGTTCTGTCAACGCACGGAAATAAACAATAAACACACAACACAGAGCGCGTGGCACGCACCTGGTACTTGCTCTGCTCCAGATCCGTCATCAACTCTGTGGTCAACATCAAACCATCAGACGGAAAATATTTTGGATATTAAACTGACCCTGCGTAAGCTCAGCAAGATAGCGCCCCTTGATATAATTATCCGTCTTGAGGAATATCTCCCTCAAGCGCGACTCGCCGATGGGGTTGTACTTGAGGTTGAACTTGTCGAACCGGTGGAACGAGTCCGAGTGCGCGTGCATGTCGAGCGTGTCGATGGAGAGGTCGTACGCCGGTGAGCTTGAGTGACTGGAACACCTGCTCCAACGTCAGCTCGGCGCCGTCGCGGAATATCACGACGTCCTGTGGGGTTGGGTTCGTTAGGAGAATAAAATAATGGAAGGAAGGGCATACGTTGGGGCTGCGCTTCATTTTCGACTTGATGAAACGCAACAAGTGCTTTTGGTTCATGCTGCTCGAGTGGTGGACGTGTGTGTCCACCTTACGCAGGTTGTAGAAGTCGCTGATAGGGGTTAATGTTGAAATCCGCAGATTGACAAGAATGCATACCGATGAGGGACTTGCTGTACATTAGAATTCAGAATTAATTTACTGGTAAAGAGATAAACGGCAATACCTTCATGTCCGACAATTCCTGGAACTCATTCAAGAGACTGTACATGGTGAACTTGCTCGCCAGGTACTTGAGCCGGCGAATGCAAAGCTTTTAGTCGGGCCATCCGAGATGACGCTGAGCACGTAGTCCAGGTCCACAAAATACTCGCGGATGCTCGGAATCTCGAACACGGGAGTTTTCTCCTCCGCCTCCGCTTCCGCCTCTGCATCATACACCTGGAACACGCCCTTGTCGTCGATCGCGAACTGTCCAGGGGTGCGCGCCGGGGATCTCACAGTCCTCCATGCGGAAGTTGTTGCCTTTGGTGCCCCACTTGCCGTCCGCGCTCACGACGTTCGTCGTGTCCTTCCAGTGCCAGTGCGGCGGCGGCGGCTTCGGGTAGAGGTTCCACGGGCCCCGGCTTCGCCGCCGGCGGCCGATTGGACGCGTAGTTCGCGTCCGGCCGCACGCCGCATACGCCCGCGGTCTTGTCGTCCAGCCCGGGGAAGTGCCCGTCGTAGTGCCGCGGGTCGTCCCCGAGGCGCTTGCCGCGACTTGAACATGTATTTGTCGCGCAGCTCGAGACACCGCTGGAACGACTGAAAGAGGTGGGAGAGCTCGGATGTGAGGACTATCTCTGGAAGAAATGATACCGAGAATTAGTGGGAAGGAAACAAGAGCGAAAAATTGCGTACCCGGAGCCAGTAGTTCTTCCTTCATGTGCTTTTCATCCTCTTCCTCCACGAAAGGAGAGGAGCCAGAGGGAAACTCGCCTGGCGGGGCGGCCGATGCAGGCAAAGGGGTGAGCTTGAAGCTCCCCACAAAAGACGCCGCCGTGCCCTCTGAGGTGTCGGATCCACGTCTATGCGCCCAGTACTTTCCCTCAATCTCCAGAACAGCTCAAGACACGCCCTGTTCAAGCAAAAAAGGGAGACATACATGCTGCTGCGTCTTCTCCTCGGGATAACCGAAGAAACCATCCCTGGCCTCTGGAATGCTGAGCACGGGCGACGGTACACCAGTCACTGGTGGGGTGACGGAGGAATCGCGGGCATCTGAATTCATTGGTGGTGGTCAGAGTCGGTGGTCCGAGTCAAGTCAGAAAATTGCGATCAACGCCGTCGATGACATCCGATCACCCCGTCAACAGCGTTCCTTTTATTCGACGCTCATCTTGCGCCAGTCGTGCTCCCAATATTCGCGCGGTCGCCGTACAGAAAAGTTAGAACCGTGGGTCCGAGGGGCATATTCGCAGATGATTTCGCGAATCGAGGCAGCGCTACGCCATAATTGAGGTATCGCTTCGTTATCGCCGCTAGGTCGTACGACGATGTACAGCGATATAAGCTCGTATATCAAGGACGGCAGTTAAGTTCGCGGGCTTGGACGTTCTGCTAGACTCGTGCTCTCGTGTATTTATGATCCGGGCTTCATCTCCCGCGAATCTGCTCTCTAGCTCCGACTCGCGTATCCAACTGGCGCTCAGGCTGTTCATGGACTGCGGGGGTCGCGGAAGTTTACCCATGGCTTGCGGTGTCTCAACAGAACCTGGACGGAGCTCATATTTTTGTTCCAACCTTGGAGAACGCGTACTCCGAACATCTTTTTGGCTGCACTCTTCCCCATTTTACCTTGGTTGCCGTGTCCTTCTTCTCTCCCATTTCATGGCGTCCATTTGATTTTCGAGTTTATGGGACACCGGTCATCATCTCCCCATTGCATATAGCTCCGACTTCACGCACTCAAGATCTTTCCCCGGATATAGCTGTAGGGATCCAACATTCAACTTCCTTCCGTGTGGCGTCGTCCCGGATGAGCGCGGAACTCGGTTTCTTATTTCAATTTTCGACAGCCGTGTAATCTTTCGTCCGCGCAATACGTTCGTTCAGGACCCACCACCTCGATCCAACGCTCTTCAAGCTGGCCTCCAAGTCCATGCCTCCTTTTACCATGTTCATGCAGAACTGTCAATTTCCCTTACCATGCAACTTCGAATCTTATACCCCGCCGTGCAGCTGAACGATTTACATATACACCGAGTTCATTATCATCCCGGAACTGACCGCTCCCTGCCACTGTCAAGATCTTTCTCCGGATACAAATGGCCTGACGACATCCACCGGGGCCCGTAGCTTTAGCCTTTTACCGCATGTAACTCTGTTTCCTGTTCCAATCTTGGAGGATGCTATCAATTCTCTGATTCCACCGACCCTGAATGCCATTTCTTACCCCGGCTGTATTCGATTTAGACTTGGCAAGAGCTTCTTTTCGGCATTGGCCGTCCCAAGTTTCCTGAACTCCGCGAACTTGAACTCGCCGACGCGGAGACCGTACTGGCCTCTAATTGTTGTGCATAACTCGATGTCCACGTCGTACACTTCGTGCGTCTGTTCAGTTTCTTCTTTGGTTCTGCCTAAAGTTCCTGCTCTCCATATACCGATGCGCTCTATTCTTTAGGCCCAATCCGATGGTTCTTTCTTTCACTCAATGGTTCTTTCTTTCAACCTAATCTTCAGCTCTTTGCAGCTTCCTTGACTTGACATATGGAATCAAAATTTATTTTTGCCGATATCCCCACCAGTGGTTCGGACTAGTGGAACCATCATCATGTAGATCAAGGGCTGTGATTTGACGCTGAAGTTATGTAAAGTACACTCATATTATTATTTTCTTTTCAGCCTACTAGTTTGTACCCTTCTGATTCAAGGTGCGTCTAATATTCAGGTTTGGAACGTACTTCCTGACCGGTTCACCTAGCTTTTGGAATTTTACTCGTAGACCGTTATCGCGGCCTGACAAAATCTATCGAGTTCACTGTCGTCTGGGATCTCTCCGGAACTATCCGACTGCTCCCTGTTACTGTCAATACCTTTCTCCGCCATACAGACGATCTTATTATTGGTGTTACTGGTCAATCTGTCCTTCTTTTCGGGATTGGCCGGTCCAAGTTTCCACGCAATATGTACCGGCTGTTTCCTGACGGGACCCCGTCGAGATTGGCCACCACCTACCGCCAAGTCGCACTGGCCTCGAATTATAACTCAATGTCCACACCATGAAATTGGCTCTGCCTAGCCTTCCTGCTCTCCCTGTCCTGATTCGCTTTACTTTTTAGGTCCGCTTTCAACGATGGTTCTTTCTCTCACGTCTAATTTTACTTCCAGCTTGGAATCAAAATTTATTTTGCCGATATCCCCACTAATTTTTCGGACTCGGGAGACTAGAAGAGACCGGTCCATATCTTCCCATTAGCAAAGGCATTGACAGAAAGAGAGTTCAGCTTGGAAATGACAATATATGCCACTTCTCGGGGATTGTTCTGAAGTAGAGGATTGTAAACTTGCCGCGACGGATTTCCTATGGCGTTCGAGTAACTTGGTGGCCTATCGGTGTGGTGTGTCGAAAATATATGCTCTGATACATTCTGCTTACGGTCTTTATTCCCGGAATCCCTTATTTGTGACGCTTCGCGGCTTCGGTATCTATATTCTCAGCGGTTATTAGGAATCAAACTTATTTCGCGGATCCCAACTTGGGTTATTTAATATTTCGAACGCGGGGGAGACGATACCGGTCTCTCTCGAGAGCGCAGCGAAGGGATATTGTGAGCGATAAAGGTACTTCTGTGAATTTTTGGTTTCTCTCCAGTCGCTGAAGTTAAAACTAATAGCATTCTTTCTCAGGCCGCACAGCTTAATTTGTCTATCTACACAACGCTGCTTCTATCACCCGCGACGTATCGGACGTGGATAACAACCAAGTTGAGGCGAATTGTATGTTCTTCCCCCGTGAATGGAGAAGGCCACGCTGTCATTGTTCCATTTATCCTCTAACTCCGCGTCCCTCCACCGCCAAAATCTTTCTCCGGATCTAAGAACTGCTTAAATCCACCCCAATTTCCGAATCTTAAAATGAAACCCATGTGGAATTCGGTTTCATGTTCCAATTTGGGAAGTCTTCGATTTCTGGTCTGCCTATGCGTTGCGCCAAACTTGAATGGCGTGCTCCAGATGCACCATGATCTCGATCCGCAGCATCGTTTCCCTGCTACCCGTGGTGCACGGGGAGCGTTTCTGAGCGCAGACAGGAAACCATGCGCGCTGCGCACGTATCAGTATTCACTACCCCAAAATCGCATCTCCGTTCCATTAGAAGGCGCGTTCGGGGCCGATAGGACAGAAGGCAACGCATGTCATTAAAAGTGGGTCCAGTCTGTCTGACATATGTATGCCGCTCTACGCGCGGTGCAAATTTGTTCCCAGATCCATTTGTCTCACCACCACTACAAGTCGGTCCGAGCTCCCTGAGGGCACGGAAATTAAATCTATATGCCCATTTGTCGCCCTCGGTCCGGGATCCTTGTCGCCTATTCATCATGTTCATTGGTTTTTCTAGTTTCCAGTGGCGTTGAAATCAACAAATTTCCCCGTCGGCGAAGCGTTTGAACTGTTGCCACATGAACGTGTGATTGGAAGCAGTCTAGGACACTGCATATTCACGCAGAGATGTCCCCTTACCCTCTCTTCCTCAAACCTCTCGAACGACCGCTCCTTGCGCATGTTGGAGTTTATGCCGCAGACGTCCCGGAGAATTTCGAGCTCTTTGCTGGAGGCATCCAGGAGTGATTAATGCTTCTGGCTTTGAAACCATTTTCGCTGACTGCTACATCCGACAAAGAGCCTGGATTCCGGCGACTCAATCTCTCAATCCGAAAATCTGGGGTATGTATAATATTACGTTCCTTGTGGGTTGTTCGGCGGAATCCCAGCCGGTCCATACCTTCAATAGAATTACGATGTTGGATTTCTCCGGCAAGCAATGGTTTCACCCAATGTGTCTTCGTCCAGGATTCTGGTAACTGGCGTTTAGATCCACGCATATACCGAGATTCACCGTCCCGGAGACAAAAGTGATAGCCAGCGATAATGTCGCGAATCCAGTAAAATAAAGCCGACACGCCCGCCCAGGCTGGACCCAGATCCTGTCTGTCGAGAAGATTTTATTTTTTCTGTACCGGCCGACCCATCTGCAGGCCGGGTTGTAGATAGTAGCGTGGTTGCGCACAAAACAGGGCATTCCGGTGTCTAAAACATGTTGTTCGACCACAGGTAGCTCTGCAGGCTCTCGGGCTACCCGGTCACGACATAGCTACTCAAAATCCATCATTCCCCGCCAGCTCCGCTCAGAATCGCGAGGTCGGCCCGGATGCGCGGGTGTTTCGGGCACGGACTTATTGCGACAGCGGCTGCGCCGTTGAACATGCAGCCTTAATTTTCCAAGAGAAAAACCAACTTGTGGGAGTATTTCTTACCAGTGAAGATCATCTCTGTGAGGTCCCCGGCCGTGCCGTGGCTCAATTAGGTGGAGTGGTTGGTTGCGATCAAACATTATTAAGCCACCATTCATCATCAATAGAGTTCAAGTTTGCGCAAAAGCCATCAGAGCCATCATGTGGCTTTTTTGCAGTTCGCAAATTGATGGCTCCTGGCTGGAGTGTAAAATTCAAACAATGCATTCTCCCCTTCATATACACACTCAGCAGGGTGAACAATGATGTCAAGCTCATGAACTGACATACCAACCTTCTCCAACCTCAATAATGGATTCAATGTAAAAATTTCCCTTGTAATGGGAGCTTAGTCAAAGCCTGCGAGACAGTCCAATGGCAGTAGGTGCACAGACATGTGGGATATGTTCTCTCTGCAGGTAATACCTTCCTAACTGACCCCAAGTAACCCAGCCATCAGAGCCAGGAGCCATCAATCTGCACACTGCAAAAAAGCCACATGATGGCTCTGGTGGCTTTTGCGCAAAGTCGCTAATATAATTGAGCCGCATATGCGACTCAAATTGGTTGAGCAGTTGGCCAGCGGCCCTTCATCTGGATTATTGGCTGTGGGGGATGAATCTATTGAGTGGTTTCTTGGAGAAAGCAATAAGTATCGGTTGGTGCCGGCGCATGCTGTAACCAAGATATTACCTTGTATATGTAGCTCAGAATATTCTACCGCCACTATATTTATCTTCTCTGAGCATATTGACCTGCTGGGTGCCCGTTCTGACTGAGAAATGGGGTCTTTTGCTGGGATCAGATAAAGTTCACCTCATTCGGTAAGTAGGCCTGCACTGCGCTCGGCTTCTCTGCTTATGATTTCCTATTGACATTTTTACATGATCGGGACATTATCTCGCGGCTCGCGCAGCGAGATGGGTTGTTTACGACCGCGTGTGATGTTATACGAGCAGACCGGAAAGTGGATCCCGCCCTCACGTATCGTTCGAGGGTGGTGAGTTAGCTGACGTATTGGATGAATATAGTTTCCTCCGTGTCCATCTTGCTAAGTCGCGAGACGGCAAGCACACTGAACACTTTGCTTTGCATGACGACGGGGTTAGTAGCAGAGGGGGGGGACTCTTCTTGGTACTCAGGTTTGGATTATGACCAGGTTGACTGTTGGGTGTGCTGCGCCCAGGAATGGAACGAGTTAGAAGGGCTGGGGAGTGTGGGCGGGGGTCTGAAAGGTGAGGAGGGTCGGTCACAACGTGGCAGTGTAGGACATCTGTAGCATACATTTGTCGTATCATGTAGGGTTGTAGTGCGGCTACTGCTGGTTTCAATTTGGGACCGCGCAGGCAATCCTCCTCCTCCTCTCTTGACTCCCCCTAGGAATTCAGAAGATCTGAGGACTATACAAGAAGATAGGGAAGAATCCCACGAATATTGCCTGATATTTCTGGCAATATTTAGAGGATGGTAATCGCGCCATTATCAATTGTACAATTCTGCGATCGAAATATTGCCTAGCCCATGCTAATTCCCGCAGGAAAATTCTGTAAAGCCTATATACAGTAAATCATGTGTCTACCCCACATGCAGGACCTTTGGCATCCCGCTTTATACAAAACCGCGGACTGTATTTGAGCGGTCGCCGGCATCACTGATGGAAAACCGGGTCCCTCAATAGAATGATCCGCCAGTGGGTGCTGTAAATTTGTTAAAATAAAAGATTAAATGAAATCAAATATGCCTCAAGGGCCGGTGGTTGAAATCTTAATCCAACAAGATATGCATTCTTACGCTCCGCTCCAAATGAATGTTTTGTTGAGGTTGAGGAATACTTGGACACAAATCCTTCATAGAACATTACATCTAAGTATTTGAGGAGGAAATGTGTGAAGGGGGCGAGTCTCCAGACTGACCCTGGGGAATTTCAAGTTCACCTGAACATACTGCAGGGAAAGTACTAGTTTCACGCAAACAGAACATTAAAGAAAGGGCAAGGGCACCGTGGCCCCTCGGCATTTCTTGTAAAAGTTTCAAGACCAGTATGCGAGACCTGAATTTGCGGCAAATCCAAAAGGCCCGGTAGATGGAATGAGTGGTCATAAATAATGAGGAATAAAACATATGGCCGGAACTGCGCAACTAGGGTTGATGTTTTAATGGGTTGTTGATAGATTGTGGAGGAAATATTAGAGAAACTGAGAGTATCCAACAGAGAGAAAAGAACATTCCGTCTACCGTTAGGTAACGGTTTCTATAGGGCGCCCGATTTTGCGCTACTATAGAGAAATCACATTTTCGTCAGCAGAGTTCACGTCAGCAACCATTTCCGCGCTCATGATTGGCTTGAAGGCTTCGGCAAGGCTTCGGCATTTCGCTGGCATGTCTCTATTGCGTCAGACATCCTGCGTAAGGCTTCTGGAAGTTTCTTTCACGGTGACTTGAAGTTTCACCTTCGTTTTCCTCCTCAGTCTCAACGCTGTTGCCCTAAAATGCAAGTCTGTTCATCTGATTCGCAAAGTTCTTCAAAATTGGAATCTGTCTTCAAGTTGTTCGCTCTGTCACCTCAATTATGCGTCAATTGGTTCTCTGGTAGAAACAAAATCAGGGACCTTTTCTGGCTTTTCGGGTTGTTCTTGGGGAGAAGTCACTGTCTATACTGTCTGTGCCGCATTCATTGAATGTCTCTTACCTGCCTTCTTCCTTTGCTGCGACCCTATTTCGAGAAGTAAATATGCTGGAACTGTCAACAAATCTCGGCTTGCGTACACATATCAAGAACAAGAAAGCTGGAGTGATTGAAAGCTCTTCTTCTCGATGCTTGATCGTGCTATTTCCCAAGGGAGTCAGTTACAACGAATTCAATTTTTACACTCCTGGGCAATGTCGGGTAATTATTCATTGTCTTTTTGACCGCCTTTCTCAGCTTGACTTGGAATTGTCATACCTACGCCATTAGCAACCTCCTGCAACATACTGCCAGCCACAATTGTGAAATCGCTGTTAGGTACTCAACTAAGGAATGGATTTTTCGCCCTTAATTTACCTCAGCCTGCTTCTGAACTGTATTTTACATCAACTCTGCAGCGGAGAGGCGCCGGACAAAATCTGATTTCCCGTGTTCCTACGAACCACCTCACGAGCGTCTGCGCGCTGTTTATATGGACCTTTTCGATCAGTATTTAATATTTTTTTTCAGCAACAAGGCAGCACCAATTATCACATAGCCTCAAGGAAACCACCGCTTACCCGGCACGTTTACAAAGACACAATTAGACTTCCACCGAACCATTTGTTAACACTTTCCCTAGAATTGCACTCAGGCGACTCTGAATTGCACCAGTACGTTGGGGAATTGCTTTTCACAGGCGAGTAAATTCCTGTTCTACACTCTGTGGATTTATCTGAGACTGTTACGGAGCGTTTGGAGCTGTAGAATCGCACCTTCTAGCGTAAGCATAGCGAGATAGTGCCCGCGTCCTTGCAGAAATCTTCAGTGAATGGACAGCTTCCGATCCATCATCTCATGGCACATTTGCTCTGCGCGGAACCTTCCATGCATTCTTTATTTTTTTCTTTCTGGGTGCTTCTCACAGAACGCAACTATTTACAAACAGGAATATTCTGGGGGCATGTACATTCATAGCACTTTTTGTAGCCGCCCTCCCACGAGCCTCAGAAACCCCCTTGCAAATTGGCGACACCAAAGTCATCCTTGTGAAGGACCAGGTTGTGAATTTCACCCAACTCGCAGTTTTAGCATGTCAACGTGCCCAAGGCGACTGGAACAAAGTAGTGCTGGATGTGGTTGTGTGGTATGTATCAAAGCAGAGGTGGGCTATTAGAGGCTATCAGCCACAGTCGAGGTTCGACAGGTACCGGTCTTTTTGTGTTTGGGACTCGTACTGGCCATTTTCTCCTAGGCCCTCACCGAAATCTCAATTCTAGGCTTTACATTGGCACCTCCACGGAGCCAGGCAGGCAACCCGCTGGGTGACATGATATCCTCCATGTTTGCCAGGTCGGCCCAAGCACAACCTGCAAGACGTGTTTTAGTGCCTGCGGATGTAGGATCTGGGGGCTAAATTGATTTCGAATGTTTTATACTAAGTAATTCATAGCGTATCAGTCTGTTGAAAGTCAAGAACCAATTCAGAAGTGTATTGTAGTGCTTCGAACTATGAATACGTCTTGAAACCCTAAATAATAACTCTATTAGATCTCTATTTTTTCAGGCATTTAGCTGCCTATAGGATCATCATCAGCGCCGATCATCAGTTCTATGGCACCGGACTTCTGAGCCCTCTAATAGGTACCTTATTTCATCTCATTTCTTCAAAACGTTTGCATGGATTCCGGTGGTCTAACTTGTACTACCGCAAGCCCACTGCCTGTCATTCCTTCAATTTTTTTAGTATTCAATTCCATTCATTGCAAGAATCAAGATATTGTAACTCGATGCTCCGGTCTTTGTATCCAGCCGTGAGTGTGTCGCAAAAGCCGTTCTCTCTCTGTATCCCATATATCCTCAAAAGAAAAAAGTGCCCTACCAAACTTGATCCAATGCTGAAGTATCTCTCATTCGACACCAGAAATTGACAGACGAGAACTGGAACTTTTCCTTTCGGTGCCTTAATATTGTCGCAAAAGTCGCTTTTCAGTTATAAGCCAAGATAGCGCCATTCTGGACCTTATCTGAACCTTATACCAAAAACATGCGGGGTTATAGCACCTTATAAGTACTTATAACCCCGCATGTTTTTCCTATCAGGTCCAGAATGGCGCTATCCGAGGTTATAGTCGAAATCGGATATTTGCTACAATGTAAACAGTGGCCCGATGAAATTCCCGAGTTAGAATTCAGGCAAAAGATCTCCGAAACCGGTAGACGGCCGTGCCGCTTGTCGGCCCTACCATCCTTATTAAGAGACAGAGATTACACCCGCAGAGCCCTTTGGGAAAACTTCGAGGAATGTGGGGGTTGTACAACAGGAGGCGATAAAAAATATGTGGCTGCAGCGGTAGCTTCACCTACAGCGTATGCAACACAGCATCGGGCCTTGAGAATTACGCGTCTTTGCCGCACACCCCTAGCCCTTCAGATAAGATAGGCCGCATCCATACTCATCAAGGGTGACGTCACATCGTAAATATTCAGTTCTTCGAGAACCCGGATGAAATAAAATAAAATTTCCCGTCAATCTATTCTTAAGCTACTCCTTCATGTACTCAAAAATTATTGTGTATTATGAACAAGAGCTCCGGAACTAGATAGCTTTTTAGTCAATTTGATGGGAGATTCAGAATATTGATGGGACCACCGAAAAGCTTTCTCGTCTCTCATTTCCTCGTCAAATTTCTCATTTTTTGGCTATCGATTCTTGGCGAGTTTTAGACTCGATTGACGGGAGATTTAATTTAATTTCATCCGGATGCTCGAGGAACTGAATATTTACGATGTGACATCACCCTTGATGAGTATAAATGCAGCCTATCTTATTACTGCGGCAAATTAGGTTTGGGTCGTCAGTTCAAGATATGCCGACGGCTAATTTACTGCGTTGAACCGCCTGAGCTGCGAAACCGCAGGAATGTGGAGGTGTGCGTCCAGGAGGATGGGGACCCGGGAAATGCCGTATGGTTCCCGCCGCGCGGTACATGTATAAGGCCAATAAGGCCGACAAGCGGCACGGCCCGCTACCTGGCTTTGCCAATTTCTAAAAGAACTGTGTTCATCAAACTTCATCAACAGCATTGATATTGGGCCTTTGGTTCATACCTTTCCTAAATCTGGTAGGTAGGAAGCATTATGGCATGGTCCCGCACCAGGCAGAATTTATCCTATTTATGTTGCCTCCAGACTCCAGTACATTTTGTGCGGCCCAAAACTCGCTCGGTCGATGCTGATGCATCAACCAGCTCGCATTGGGCCGCTACCCCACCTTCAAATTTCAAATAGACAAGTCAGTAGCCTGATTATCGGGTATTTATTTCTAAATTCTTCAGGATAATTGTATGGGTTTAAGTCTTTCAAAGGAGGAGAATCTGCTGTGCATTTTATGCTCTCAGTCTAAACTAATTCTTTCACCGAGTCTAGAATGCTTGTCAAGTCCTCTTCTTCTGCACAAACTTATGCGTCAATGTTGCGTCAATGACCGGCTCACTCAGCTCGCAGTGGGTTTTCAAAAGCCTAAAAGTCAAATATTTGACCTATAAACAGTAAGGTTCTTTGCATTTACTTGCCTGAGTTGAAATGCAGCCGAAAATATCGAATTCAAAATGGCACATCAATCCACCACTTGCCAACTCGGCTCGGACAAGTTCAGAGTTTAGAGTTCATAGAGGTTTATAGAGCCTGAATCTTATTCACATCTCATATGTACTCAGCTGGGCCCAACCAAAGTCAATCAGTCTTTTCTTCGTCACATTTTGGCTCAAACATGTTGAATAGGGGTGGAGAGTAAGCTGGTTTACGACCCCTTCCGGCATATCTCGGCAATATCTTCAGCCGGTCCTTCTGCCGAAGCAATTTGGCAGAGAGAAAAGCTGTTGACACATGAGAAATGACGAAAATGTGATCCTCCGCCAAAAAGCACTTTGATCGCGACCACTATAAGAACCCGTTACCTAAAGGTAGCGGGGATTGCAAACAAAGATCTCGTAAGTACACGGATAATCGCGGGAGCCCTGTGAGCTGTTTGGAACCTTGGCTTGCGACAATGTATCGGATTCAAAGGTACCAGGAATGCCCGGAGGGTCTCCGAATGTTTATAAACAGGCTGTTTATATACCATCACGGTATATCGGGTAAAAACAGCTTTGGGGCTCTGACCTCTGGAAAATTTGTGCCTGGAGTCCGCCGCTGACTCTCGGAACATCCCAGCAAGCTTGAAATCCATCCACAAAACCAATCTGAGGCCGTCGCTCCACCGCCAAAAATGCATCAATGTCAAGTATTACATCTTAAATTAGGTAGCTCCACCATGTACCCTAATTCATCGCCAGACAAGTACTGGAGGTTGACTGGAGGTCAGAAATTTTTTCAGGGATTTCTTTCGGCCCGGGTCCGAATATTATTAAAAACAGACCATCTCAACCAAACCAATTAAAATTCGGTTTATAAACAGCTGTTCATAAACCGGTATACATACAGGAATTATATCCAAGACTCTAGTCAACTGTCAACAGTTACCCACAGTATCGCACGACACGGGAACCTACTCCTCAAATAATATTTATTCCGGGCATTTCGAGCAATCCCATAATCAATTTGACAATTCATCTCTCTGCCATCATTTCGAGGTCTTTTGTTCAATTTTCTTTCTCTAAAATAGACTCGTTACCAGTCCGTACACAACACACCGAAAATATGTGGCAAGCACTTCACGGCAAGTTGCCGAAGCACTTGCCAGATTTTTGTGGAAATTGTTTTCAGACTGATTAGACCTTATTAGTTGACTTTGTGCAAGTCGCTGTATATTATCTGATTGGCTACTCCACACTTTTTAGCCAATGGGAGAATTTACAGCGACTTGGTAAAAACCAACTAATAAGGTCTATGACAAGTCTATCGGGAGCAAACTTCAATAAATTTAAAATGACTCTGGGCGATTCATCAGCTGGTAGCTCCAACATCGCATTGTAGTCATATGCTCCCCATGCCGACCCGTCTGACATTAGAATATTAGAGGCTTAAAGCTTAAATATGTAATTACAGATGGTTTGATTTCAGCAAGATTTCAGAGAGATCAAATTACCCCCCTGAGCGAGAATCTTAGGAAATGTTCGCATGTTCAGACAGACAAAGCAACATCGAAAGAGGTATTTGGGAGTATATCGTAAGGACAGCGGACCTAATTAAATGTATTGACGGTCATGGAACCACGCTCTGGATTTAGGTGCTGACACACGAAACAGCGCTGGTCAGGTCGTTCATGCCGACATCAAGGAAGTTGGCAATGTTGCCGCCAACGATGACGCTCCTTCCGGTGCAATTCGCAGCGCTATACCCAACTGTGAGAAGACAGGCTCACTGAGGACTCTAAACACTCACTCGAAGAAGGTGCATTCAATCCCAGTGAGAGCCTGGGCGCTGCTGATGACGTTGTTAAAAGCTGCTGGCACAGTAATGCATCCCGTGGGAATGGTTGCAAAGTTGAGGCTGGCGCAGTTCACAAAGTTGGGATCCGGGCAGACATTGACAAGGACGACCTGGGCGGAGGCAGTGGACTAGAAGAGTCAGACGAAGGACGCGCCAAAGGAGCTGCGCAACATACGATGCCACCAATTTTTCCGATCGTGGCCTCAGCGCGAGTGACGAGCTGCAGAACCGTTAAGCTACATTCTGGACTGTGTTGTGACGATACCTACCCTAGGGGGGGCATTCGCGGCCGAAACAGCGGCGATGAGAGCGAAGAAGCTGAGCTTGGAGAAACTGAACATGTTTAGGAAGGAAGTAAAGGAAGATCGTGAAAACGTATCGGTGAATCAAGTGGCCAGGGTGGGACTTTATAGTGGTTTCCATGTGTAAAAATACAGTTCAATCACGCGAATCAAAACCTACCCGGGTCATGATCCGGTACCTTTTCGGGAACTAGTAACGGAGGTAACGGGGCTTCAAAAACTCCTAGACACCACTCATGAGCTCTCATGCACATGAACCTGCACTGGCATTTGCCATTGCCCTGAGCTCAAGTTGTTAGATTTGGGTCGACTGTCGAGCCATGCCAAGTGAGACAGAGTGAGGTCCGATCCGATTCGCTGGATTTCGGGCATTGAAACTTCCCAGTTTTATCAGATTCTGATTCAGCGCAACCAGGAACCAAAGAGTCCGACCAAAAAGGATTTGAGACCAAACCGCGCCGATCAACGGCATCGTCCGAGCGCCGCGCCGAGCGGTGAGCAGTATCCAGCTAGTGGCCGCTAGCCCATTACGCGTCAGGGCAGAGTCGACTCATTTTCTTCCAAAATATTCGTTACAAAAGAGGAGGGAGCCTGGTCGGGCCTCAGAGGATTAGTCGAGGTTATGAGAAGGGGCTGTGCTGCTGCCGCGCCGAAGGTCGATCAATGATTTCGCGTGGATAAGTCCAAGATCGGCCGATCGCATCCGATCCCAACGCTCAGCGCTCAGCGTTCACCAGTTTCACCGGCCTTCACCAGCACCGCGCGCTCAGCGCTCAGGAACCATCCCGGATCAAACTGATCGTAAAATTGATATCTCAATACTTATTGAAAACAAAACCGTACTTACGACTGCTCAGCGAGATGGCTCCGAACCTACACACAGTAAGCAGGTTGTCATTTGGCTGCAGCCAATGAAATTATGAACAGGGTGGAACCGCAGGGCAAAATTAAAACCGGTTTGACTTCAAAGTTGCACCGGTAACATAGCGCAGCCCCGCCCTCTCAAGACTCAGATTCAGACAAGATATTCACTCAAGTACAGCAAGTTCGACCTGATTTGACGCTGTCTTTATGTACTGACACACGAAACGGAGCTGGTCAGGTCGTTCATGCCGACGTTAACGAAGTTGGCAATGGTGCCGCCAACGATGACACTCCTTCCGGTGCAATTCGCAGCACTATACCCAACTGTGAGAAGACAGATTCATTGAAGACTCGAAGCACTCACTCGAAGAGGGTGCATTCAATCCCAGTGACAGCTTGAGCGCTGCTGATGACGTTGTTCTGAGCCGCTGGCACAGTGATGCATCCCGTCGGAACGGTTGCAAAGTTGAGGCTGACGCAGTTCACAAAGTTGGGATCCGGGCAGACATTGACAAGGACGACTTGGGCAGCGGCGGGGGTCTAATGGAAGAGTCAAACGAAGGCTGTGCCACCGGAACTGCACAACATACTGGGCCACCGATGCGGCCGACACTTGCTTCAGCGCGACTGACGAGCTGCAAAACCGTTGAGCTATATTCTGAGACTGCGGTGCGGCGGTACCTACCCTGGGGGGGGCATTCGCGGCCGAAGCAGCGGCGACGAGAGCGAAGAAACCGAGTTTGGAGAAACTGAACATGTTCAGGGAGGAAGGAAGCAAGTAAGGAAGGTAGTAGAAACTTATTGGTAGATAAGTGGCTGGGTTGAAAGGCGCTGTATCAACCTGTCTTTATATACCAACTGCGTTCAATCGTGCGAATTGGAACCTCCGATTGACAGCAAGCCCGCACCGCGACTGTCGGAGTTTATTCTTTGAAGGTTGTCTGAACCTTGTCTGAACCCGGACTTCTTTCGGGCTGCAGGTGCGATTTTACAGTACATCAGACTCTCAAACCCCACATCAGATTCCATTATTGATGCTTACTCTCAACCAAACCCACGAATCCTGTTATCATTATCATTTTTTGACAAGCCGTTCCTATGAGCGCGGAATGGATGGTTTTGAATGCCAGGCTAACAATGAGTAAATAAGACTGCGGTTGTCTTTCGAGTCCACGTCCTCTGCAGTCTGCAAGGCGTAAGCGGGAACCTCTTCAAGTCGAATCGCACTCAATAAACTACGCAATCAATTTCATGCATTTCGAGAAAATCCCCGACGATTGGCTACTTTTCTATTCATCCAAGACGCACCCCAAACTTTTCCCAGCAGTTTTTCCCTCCGTCAGACAGTGTTGATATGTTAAACTCCCTCCAAACTCAAGCTACTGTCTCTGATTTCAGCTTTCCACTTCTACTTGTATATCAGAAACTACCGTAAAACATTTTACATCCTATGTAATTTGGCTCCTGCGGACTCAATATTATCTGCTCTAGCTAGATCTCCATAGCCCACGTATTCCAACTTTATCAACTCGTCCGCGCTGTTCCCGACTTTCCGTGTCGGAAAAATCCAAAACGTATGACAAGCGCTGGCATGGGTATGTCAGGCAAGGTCAGGCCGTCAGGATTCTTTTGGGCTGAAAAGGGTCAAAAAACACTTATAACTGCTGATCGGCCTGACCGACCTGATCAGCCTGACGAGGGCTGATCAGGACATTTCGGGGGATTTTTCAAAACCGCTGGCCCTCTTCCGAGGGACCTTCGACCTGTTCCTACCCCTATCTTGTAGGAAGTTATTATACAGTACGGTGTAACAGTCTGACAGTAAGTACATACTTGTTTTAACGAAATTGGTTACTGAAGTGAAATAAACTATCTAATAGGCCATGTTGGTATTACAGGACTTCAACACAGTTATGTTCCGTGCTCGGGCCACCGGGTCCTGCCAATCCCTTCCCTAATCCTTTCCGTTCGCCTTGATATTTCCGTTTTTTTCACAACTAATGTGCACCTAGATGGATTCAACACCTATTTGGAACCTCGATGTTTGTGTTTTTCCGTCTTCACGAGGGGGGGTATCTGACTGAACCTGATCAGGACCTGACAATACCTGATATGCCTGCAATGACAACCTGATTACTGCTAATACTAGGTGATATGTTTGTCAGGTGCCGTCAGGAGCTGATCAGGTAAAATCGATTTTTCCGACACGAATGGGTGTACGGTCCTCATGGTCCTTTCAATGTCACGTCGGCGGGTGGCGTCAGATCCTCAATGAAATCCAGCGCGCGCGCAAGTTACCTCCGACCAAATGCGATGTACTTCGCATTTCTCAAATAACACATCGGCGATGTACTTCGCATCATTCAAAAGTCGGCGCCTTACATAAAGGTCGTCAACGGAAGTCGCATATTAGATTATTGTTTATGAGTTTGATTATACATCGTGACAGCGGCTACTCATCCCCGCAACTCGGAAACCTGTTTTAAAGATCATCTTGGCTTGAACAAGGCGTTTTTATTTTATTTTACAATGAAAGAAGCCCCTATCCGAATGCGGAGATGTCGGAACGGCTGGGTCCGCGGCCGGATCAACGTCCCCTGCCGGCAACATACATAAACAGCAAGAAGTTAGAAGCACAACGACTCTGCAGCGATTCGCCAGTTTCGGAACATGGGGTCCTTTCTCTTTACCACTATTAGTTGGAAACGCTGCTGCTGGCTCATGCACAAGCTGGCCCATTCAGTCCCTCTCAGTGGACACGGCGAAGCTTGATCTGAACATCACATAGTCCGTCATGTGGGAAGAGTTGAGCGATGGAAGCCCACTGCGGCGTCCCACGTTCGTTTGCTGCCAGCAGGCCCGGGGTCTCTATCCCACCCCACTTGTCGACCACCATGTCTCAGAAATCCTTGCAGATGCCATTGGATGTGCAGGAAGTGTCGGAGTCCACTAACGGCCGCAATCTTGTGCTCTGCTTCGACGGGACGGCGGGCCAATACAATGGATTCGCAAGCCTAGTTCCACTACCGATACCTCCCTCAATTAACCTCTATGTTTCAGAACTCCAACGTCGTTAAACTGTTTGCACTTCTCAACAAAGACGATGCAAGGGAACAACTTTGCTATTATCAGGTTCTGATGTTCACTGGGCACTTCGTCGTCAATTCTGACAATATTCTAGCCCGGCATAGGAACATACTTGAATCCGAGCATGGTTTCGCCTATTTTTGAATGGGGAGCGAAGATCTTGGATGAGGCTGTTGCCTGGTGCGCCGACTTTTCAACGTGGTTCCAGACGTGATTTTAAATGCTGTATGTCCCTGGAATCTTAGGTATCTTAACGCCCATGTTATGGACGGATACAGGTGAGTGTCAATCCTTTTGGTTTCAAGGGTACTGTTCGCTGAGCCAGGTTCTCAGATTCCTCATGGAGAACTACCGCTACGGCGACAGAATATGCCTTTTCGGTACTTGCGTCCGTTTCCCTCTTCCCTGCGAGAGATTCATGGTGGAAATATGATGAAGGGTGGTCTCGAGGTGCTTACGCCGCAAGAGCACTCGCCGGTTGCCTCCACAAAGTCAGTTTCAGATCTCCGCCATTTCTGGCAGCCTGACCGCCGACTTCACAGGTTGGGCTGCTGCCACGCGATAATCAAGAACAGATCCCTTTCGCTTTCAAACTGTATAAAAATGATAGCGAGTCGGCCAACAAAACCGCAGCAGGATACAAGCAGACGTTTTGCCGGAGTGTTCAAATCGAGTTTCTTGGCGCGTGGTATGTTTAAAACGTACTGTATGTGGAGCGCACCTTCACTTCCTGAAGGGACACTGTCTCAAGCATAGGGCTTATCATGGGCCACACACTTCCCTTTACCAGCTCCAATACATCGATCAAAACCTTCCGTCACGCAGTGTCTCTTGACGAAGTCAGTCTCATTACTTTCAAACAGCAATAATTGGGTTCATATCGCGCCTTAGCGCCGCGTAAGATTTCTACCTTACGTGTGTGGACCTACGACAACTCAGAACGCGCCTCCACACACACGTCCTAAATCCAAGGATTCACCCACAGATATGCTCGAAGTTTGGTTTTCCGGAACTCACAGTGGTTCGTTTGTATTGCACAATAGTATCTACAACACTCATGTGCGTTACTCTCAGACGTCGGCGGCAGTGCAGTTGCAGATGGAATTCCGCACAGTCTCTCGAATATAACGCTTCGCTGGATGGTAAGACAAATTGTGGCTGCCGATTGTGGCATCCAGTTCGATATCGAAGCCCTGGCGCGGGCTGGGATCCCGTTGGCTTTCACCCCAGATGCTTCACTCGAAGTATCAACCGATGCACCGAGTGCTGACGACGCGGACGCACTGGAGCCGGTTCACGACTCATTATCGGGATTCTCGCCTTGGTGGCTCCTCGAGATATTTCCTCTTATTTGGACTTTGCAAGATGCACAAGGGATTTGGCACTATCATTTCGGGTCAGTAACTCGTGGGTCCCTTTTATGAATCCAGTTTTAATCTGCTGTTGTGATAGACTTCATTTGGGGAAAGGTCGACCGGTTGTGGATCCGAAGCCCAAGTTTCACTTTACGGTCAAGGAGCGAATGGACTCCGTGACTCTGAAGTACAAACCCAAAGCAGAGTGGATTGCAGGGACTGAGACTTATGTCGAATAATGGTTGAGTTCTCGTCAAGCCTCTCATTGCCACGGTGTATCATGTCGCCTCCCGATACCCATATCTCTCATCATGTATACGAATTACATACACGAACTTGACACGGACGATCTTATTTGGTTCTAACCTTCCTACTCTAAGCGTTACTGTAAGCTTTAAATATTTAATACCTGATCACGTGGCTTCAATCCTAAGAAAATTATATACAAGGTCTGCCCAGAAGGCGCCAGGCCGCGTCCTAGTCGTTACGTGGGACAAAAAGCCTCGCATAGCCTCGTAACCAGCCTGTAACCTGTTGAAATAAAGGTAGCCACAACCTTTACTCGGGATATAGCAGAAGACCCTCGCAAACGCGCAGGGGATTCATTGAACATCTACGGCTTAAATACACAAAAAGTAGGGACTTATTAGTACGAATAAGGCGTGATTAAAGCTACGAGCGACGGAGAAAGAAAGAATGAAGGTGGCGACGGCGTTCTGTGAAACATGAAGCTGAACGCCGTCAATGACAGCGAGCGGGCGGTCTCGAAATTCCAACATAACCAATTGCCGAAACTATGTGGCGAGCACTTCTAAACATCGAAGCGCTTCCCGCATTTTTCGGAATTTGTTTGCAGACTAGTTACGAGTCTAAGCCTCGCAAGTGACAGGCGAGCGGTAGCATTGACAGAAGCGAGAAACATGGCGCAAAATAAATGTCTTGGAACTCCTCGTAGTGAGTCAACCTCCTTTGATATGTGGGAATAATTGCCGCAATATCCATGCTTGATATCTGACGTCCGGGTACCCTGGGGACTCTCTGATTCTGTTCCTCCGAGACTCTCAAGTTTTTTTTTCTTCTTGTCATTGGAGTATAGGATCATTGCAGAGAGTAGCTCAGGTCAAAGGATGGATCATTGAGAGTATCCTGTAGCATACATATTGACACGATGTATGTAGTACGGGCCCCGGTTGTTCTTTAATGGACCGCCCCGGTAATGTGTACGATTAGCTTACCCACAAATAATCCCACTTCCTGTATCGTTTAGTTCGATCGCCCACTGAGAGGTCGAGGTCATTTGTCGACACAGTGGAATCGCTAGTGTCTCAGAAGCAGCCGCCACTGAACGCGTCTCGGGTTGCATATTCTTACAGAAGAAGAACAAGTGGGGAACACCACCCGCCGGCAATTCGACTTACCTACCTCCTGATCTCAACCAGGTGCTTACGATAAACGCGCCCGTAAACGCAGTATAGGCGCAACAGAAGTTATGTAATTTGACCGCAGAAACGCAAGTATATGCCTCTGTTTCTTTCGCACAGTTGGTTTGAGACTTCTAGGCATCGCAAGCGTTGGAATTAAATAAATCAGATCACTAACAATATATTTCTAGTTCTATCTTGTCCCAACCAAGTTTAAAGTTTCATCCAAGGATAATCAGATACCCCTGCTATTTACATCCTCTTCATCATCTCAAGATCTTTCGGAATTTCCAATCGCTTAGGGGTATTGGTGCTAAGTGAAGAACAATGCAGACGTTATTGAGTGATCGAACTCCCCTGATCAGAGAGCACGGAAGCCAAGAACGGAGGCATTTACGCGTGGCCCTGACTTAGGTCGCTAATAGGAGCTGAGCAGCATTTTCCAAGACTCGAAAAAAAACCCCAACTCATATCATTACCCTACACCCCGCCCCACAGCCCAGGATTTGTTTTGATCCCTATTTGGAATTCCCTGCGTCGAGTCAACCAAATTCAAGTCAATTTGGATAACATTATGTACAGGCTGAACCAACGTTCAACGTTCATACCTTTTTAGCCCTTATCTTGATCCATGTCGTTAGTTTCCTATTGTGGGTTCTTGCATCGCGCCGATCGATCAGGGATTGTGGGGTCATCAGCTTTATCACGCGCATCTTTATCCTTCTTATCACGCGCTTGTTGGAGCTTTGCATGCCGACCAAGACCACGATTTCTCCCGATTTCTCCCGATCGCAGATTAACCGGGTCCCGGCCTTCAAAACTTTGTCAGTGGCGCGGGGGAACTGAAAATATGTGGGGCTCCAGAAGAAGTCCTTGGACGATTATTTTTTGTGTCCAAGTCTTTTGAATCCAGGCCCGTACGCGACCAGCCCCGGGTTGTTACTATCAGCTATATGCCCGATATATTCCGCTCAACACGGTACTAGGACTCGATGACTGTTGAATTGATGGCAATGTGGGAAGGGCGATGCTGGGGTTTCAACAAAACGAGGAACGAGTTGATACCTAGGAGAGACTATCCTGGGCTGATCCGGATTCACTGAGGTTGCACCAAGGAGATTTCTAAAATTTGGATTGCCGATATCTAGCCCTAGGCCTAGTCTCGATGCGGCGGCATTCGACACCCGAGCCCAAAGAGGCTTTCCAGGTTCGTCACCGCCGAGGATCAAGAACGTTTAAGCCTAAGGTGGAGCTTTATTTCTTTTAGTTTTACGGTTTAAAATGAATATGACGACAGATTATTACGGAGGGTGAACCGGTGACTGATGTGCAATTACAATTCCTGGCGCCAAAAGGTTGCATTGCCCAAAAGGTACCAAATCTCCGCTATCTTGTCCATCCGAATGTTGGATTGACACAATATTGGAATCACATGGTGCGGAGAAGGTGCGGATGTTCGGTCCGGGTGGTTGATGGCCCGGAAAATGATAATGATCGATGCGGGGAAGGTGACGGGTGGTTTCGGGACTCTTCTCTTCTCAACCACCATGACCTCCTCGTCCGCCGTACCTCCTCCCAGACCATATAAGTGCCCATACCCCCTTTGTGGGAGGGCATTCAGCCGTCTAGAACATCAGGTATGGTCCTGAGGAGGCTGTGCATCCTTATCTGACTTTTTCTACGTTTTTTGTGGGGTTAGACGCGGCATATCCGGACACATACTGGCGAAAAACCTTTTGTATGCACGTTTGCGACCTGCGAGAAGCGTTTCTCGCGGTCTGACGAGCTTACGCGGCATTCCCGGATCCACAGCAACGACCCAGCGCCTCCAAAGAAAAAGGCGCGCAGCAGGGCAGGCAGCGATGCAGAGGACTATGCGAGGCCAACAGATGTTGTAAGGCGAAACGAAGGACGGCCACATGATCATGACGGCCACGGGGAGGTTCCCTCCTCAAATTACTTACGACACGGGGACGAGTACTGCGATTATCCAAAACACTCGGCGTTTACGACGCTCTCGTCTGTTGCTATGGATGAACTGCATGCTCTGGAGCGGCAAGAAGCTCTGCGACGGGCCGAATACGAGGCCCGACATGCTGCCGCCCTGCGTCGTGCAGAATCTCAAGACGCCCCTTTTCAGTTATCGCATGCAAGAGAGCGCGAAAAAACCACGAAGGCGCACCGGCGGCTAAGTGGCCCAGCATGGCAGATGACCCCCGCCTCTCGCGAGCCTGCCGTGCTGCCCATAGCGCCCACTCCCCCCCATTCGCGCTCGGCAACTCACCTTGTTGTCGAGATAGATCGCAAGGCCAGCGCCTCCCCGCCTTCGAGCGACTCAGAGCCCCCGCTGACCATGCGCTGGCATCACCCGACCCCCAGTACCTCTCCCTTCCTCGGGCCCCTCCGCACCCTCACCCTCCACTCCCGCGCCCCCTCCCCACCCCCACTTCTTCTAGACGGCCCTCCGCCGACGCCCAGCACCGGCACGCCGCACCCCCAGCACCTCGCCCACTCCGTGCGCCTCGCGTTCGGTATGACGCCGCTCCACCCCCCGCGCACCTCCTCCTGGCCCGCCTTCCCCCACGCTGCGTCCGCGTCCGCATCCTCCAGCGCCAGCGGCAGCGCATGGAGCGGCTGGAGCTCCTCTTCCTCCAGCGTCCCTGCCTCCCGCAGCGCGTCCCCGCCCATCCACCTCCCTCCACTCTCCACCTCCACCAGCCCCACCCGCGAGGGCGTCGAGCTGCCAGGCTTTAGCGAGTTCGAGGCCGCGTCGCGGTGCTGATGCGAGTCCTTCTTTAGCGCCTGCGCTGCTAGTGGCCGAGTGCCCGTTTATGCGCTGCTGTTTTTCATGCTTTCACTTTATCTATCCCTAGACATCGACACACCCTCCCCTCCCTTGGCTTGCTATTAATTGTAATCCCGGTCCTAGTTACATAGAGTACCTACACACTTATAGATGCGATTCCTGGACTCACCTCACATGAAATCTTCATTATTGCTGTCATTCCAAAGATCTGGGTTCTAATCAATTTACTAAGCAATTTACTAAGTTATGTCACTCTTGGCGTAGTTTAGAGTACACAGTTTTGACACAGTTGGGCAGCATGTATTTCTGACTACAACCCGGAACGTTCCGAAAGTTGGGCTATCAATTTAAAGTATCCTGCTTCTTATGGCCGAGAAACTAAGTATAGGCTCATCACAAGCTTGAAGCTGGACGAACAGATCTCCTAACCAGTAATTCACTTCCAAGGTTGGGTCGTCACTCAGTTGCCGTCATAATTCAGACCAAATCATGAGACTCGTTTTTCTTGAAAAAAGAAGACGAAAAGAGAGAACTGATACGTATATGCGGCTGTACCAACGTGAAGGAGCGGCTGACGAACGATACGATAATATTTCGCAGGAAGCATGGTAGTTGGAAAGAGCGAGAACGAACGACTTGAACCGTTGACTACATGACAACAATACACAAAGTCTAATTTTGTGTTGGAATGTGGCTTTTAAATTCAGTCTCAGCGACTGTACCGGCCGGCCGTTCACAAAATGTTTTAAGAAAAAGGTGGTGCATCGAGCCGCGATCTCTTAATTGGAACCTGGACTGTGTCGATTTTCTGGTGGACTAGTTCGAGGTGCAAATGTCTACTAGGCTCATGTATTTCCTGAATTATATCAGCACAGTTCCGTTGACTGAAGGATGGCAACGACTTACGACTCTTTCAGAGTAAGAAGTCCTTTGGTGTCGATGGATTCCACACCCTGTTTGGCGGCTTGAATGGCTCGCTGGATATAGTTGTGGTAGGCGTTGATTGGCAGAGCGCCAACATGATTTGTGAATAAAATATCTGTCACTTTACCGCCACTAGCAACTGCGGCGGCAATATCCGCCCATTGCTCAACAGCATCCTGTAGAAAGATGGCAAGACCAACATCTAAGACGACAAGCTGAAGGCTGGGGTTTGCGGCGCAATCATTCACAATGTTGATCAGGTCCTCCGCTTCTGTGGCCCCACGGATGACTGTGAAACGAGCGGACCGTAAACTCGATAACAAGGCGAGTCCAGTATGGGGTAGGTATGGGTCCCCTGCGAAAGAATAAACATTTGCATGGCCAATTCCGAAGGGAGATGACAGACCGCGAACAAACCAAATATTGAGGTCCTGCAGTACACTTCCACCTTCGACCATCGTATCAATCAAAAGCCGAATTTCTGAGATGCCGACGCAAGACAGAGAGAGGGATTGAAGGCGAGATAAATCTACAACAGGATTCGACAAGCTGCGCGGTATATGATCATCCCAGGCGTTAAACTCGATGGCAAGCGATTGGAGCCTAGGAAGCCAGGATGGCGGAATGACGTGTGCACTGACATTCTCCCGTGGCGCGCTATAAGACACGGCCAGTGTCGTTAAGCTGGCAGGGGCGTCGCGGAGAATATGGAAGAGAGGAAAGTGAGATGGATTGCCAATATAAATTCCGCAGAGTTGAACAAATTCAAGCCCTGGGGATCTAAACACTGTCTGGAGAGCGGCCTTGAGTTCTCGATGCAGATGGTCCCAGTCCAAAGGCATCCTCTGACCAGGATAGAAATACGTTTCAGGCCCAGAAGTGGGAGTAGCGTGGACAGGGCTCGTGAGGATTTTGAAACCCACTGTCCAGGGCCGTCCTCTATGATACGCAGGTCCTTGATGAGGGGGGCGAGATGTGACGATGATGCCAAAAGGCGACAGAGCCTTTGAACTGGAGAGTGCACCAGACCGCCACCCGATTGTCGGGGCGATGCCAAAATGACTTTGTGAAAGATGTGGATTTGCGCAGAGGCAACTGCGGCGCGAAATGACAGCGCAAACGCCTTGAGGCTGGGGATGTCGTCGTGTAGTTGGTCAATGACGATATCGACCAGCTCTTGAGGGAAAACACTAGGCATTATGCTGCAGCGTGCAATTTCCTCTATAAATGAATTCGAAGGGATGGCTGGCAACGCTCAGCGACCCGGAATTGGTCGAACGGTTTACAGCAGTTTGCATTATGGATGGCAGTAACCTAATATCAGTAAATAGAAGCAAATTTGATCCCCACTCTTGTCCTGCTCATATCTCGCTCATATCTTGCTCAATTGGCCTGAAAATAGGTGCGTTTTTATCAGATTAAGCAGGCGCAGTTAACGGTATAGGTATCATCCATTCAGTACCCCCGTTCAATTTTGGTCAATTCCGCTGCGGCGCTAGTGGTGGGAAAGTTCGGTTCAGACTTTCGGTTCGAACTCGAACTGAACCGAACTGAACGCGAAGTTCAGGTTCAAGGTTCGGCAAATCCCTGAACCTGAACTGAAGTTCAGGTTCGGGGTTCAGGCCAAAATATTTTCTGCTGAACTGAACTGAACCCCGAACCGAAATACCAATTTTCTGAGTGATTTCAGTCATCTTGGGGTGCATTTCAGTCGCCATGGCCTCACAAATTTGATGGTATAACATGGTATAACCATTTCCGAGTCCACTTTGGGTACAAATAGCTGTTTAGTGTTGTGCATTGCAGGTTTGATTGGAATAAGGCCTCAACATGTGATTGGCACCTGGTTAAAAAATATCTAGATTATGATTCTGGTGGTCTGGATGGCCTGAATAACTGTGGGGGATGAGCAAACGACAAGCCCCAGATACAGAGAGTGCCAATGTCTGATTTCATTGTCTCAAAATTCAACATTTTTGGGCGGGGACAAAATCAGGGTTCGAACCGAGTTCAAACCTGAACCGAACCTGAACTCGAGTTCAGGTTCAAGGTTCGGCAAATGTCCGAACCTGAACCGAAGTTCAGGTTCAGGGTTCGGAAAAAAAAGCCTCTGAACCGAACTGAACCGAACTTTCCCAACACTATGCAGCGGCGCGCCCCAGCCTGACACCTTGTCGCGTCTCTTCCGGGCGCATTTCTGGGCGAATTCGGGTCATTCTTAGTGCGTCAGAATGCGTTTTCTTAGGGCTATTCGAAGATACTCATTGTTCCTTCTAGTTGTCCGCTTTCACATACTCAAGTTTCTCCGGGCCGACGTCGCTTAGGCCGCCACTGTCGCATCTCTTCCGAGCTCAAATCCTGGCCGTTTGGGATCATTCCAGGCACGTTCGAATTGCCTTTCTTTTCTCTATTCTATGGTACTCATCGACAGATCCAGGTCCAAGTCCCCATCCTGCTCTACCTCGTCTCATTCTGGTGCGTGGCCAAGTTTGCTCTCTGCAACTACACCACTACCAGTTCTCCACTAAATTCCTTCATCTTCGGCTTGACAACAACGCTCTGACGGAGCTATCAATCCGTTTACTTTTCCCGACTCTCCTCTGCCCCTGCGCCGATTTCTATTGCTGTCTTTCTGTGTGCTGAATCCCTCACTGAGTTCTTGATCATCTACATCATCCCCCCTGCTCCCTTATTTTCCAATTAAGTCCCTCTCTATGGGTCGAAGATCTGCTCGCGTAGCTTCGGCTTCCATATCCACCAACATCGCCTCTATTGCCGCTGATGACCTTGCGGACTCGGACGACGAATTCCCCCTTGACCTCTGTAATGTTGATCAGAACTCCTTAGTTGGCTCTGAAGAAGAAGACGATGATGAAGACGACAATGGCGAGGACAACGACGACAATGATGACGAGGACAACGTTGAGAACGATGCCGATGTTGAGCTTGAGGCTAACCATGACTCTGAGAATGACTCTGGGGAAGACAGTTCTGACGAGGGCGCAGTGGTGTTGGGCAAGCGAACACGAGGTCCCGCCAAGAATAAAGGTACTGCTTTTGCAGCTTAACAGACCACCGTGCTGAGCACTGAGCATTTATCACAGTCAAGCCTGTAAAACGAGAAATCACCTATACGATCTCTGTCTATTCTCCGGCCCAAATGAAGAAGGCAAAGTCGTCTCACGGTGCCCCCATCACTGATATCGTCACTCTCGACAATGACGAGCCGTGGGATACGCTTAAAGCACAAATTCTAGCGAAAATTTCTGCTGCTCTGAATCTAAATCCTCTCATTTACGACAACTATGATGTGGTATTCACTGTTTGGACACATGTCCCAGAACCAATTCGTCTTGATACGGCAGCAAAGTACAAGCATCTTGTCTCGAACGCACTAAGAATCAAGAGCTCAGCCGCCGGAAAAATTGTTGTGGAGCCAAAATTGGTCAGTGGTCGCAGATCACATCTGTGTCGGCGCTCATCTCACTCCATTTATCCCAGACACGCGCCGTGGCAATTGCGGTTGATGACAACGATGACGAAGACGAGCCAAAACGGAAGAGAAGGAAGACGACGGTAAGTTGGAGGTAACGCGCTGGTCTTGCATTCTAATTGTGTTCCAGGTTCCTAAAGAACGTGACATACCTCCCGGGAATGAAGCCAAAAATACCCAAATCGGCGCCATACGAGCAAAATGGTTGTGTCCCAACCCAGGCTGTCCCTGTGGCAGCACCTACTGCTTCGTACATCCGGATAAGCCCGAGCACTTCCCTCTCAGCCACCAATCCATCGACTCATGGGCCTCTGCAATCGTTCATAATTTCTTCTCATTAGCAATTTATCATTCAAGCCTCGATTATTTATAGCTCAAGGGGAATAATTTTGCCATGCTTGATAAGCCACCGAATAATGAGCTTTTTGATGAAGTAGGAGCTGCCGCACTATCTGCCCGTTCACCGTTGCTTCAGCGCCGACTGGATGCAAAAGAGAAGAATTCCACCTCATCCGCACCGCAGATCAACTTTAACTTCCCACCTGAATTTGCTGCTTTGCTACGGCCGCCTGCCCCTGCTGCTCCAGCTCTTCCTGCTCCTCCTCCAGACCCTCACGCAGCTCTCCCCCACCCAACTGTCCCGATGCTCATACCCCATCCGCTCATCCTTGGCCCTAATCTCTCCATTGCACAATTTTGCGAACAATATAATCTCGACGACGACATCAAGGAGCGCTTCTTACAGAATAAATTCCGTTTCACTGACTCCTTCAAGTACGTCGAGTTATCCGAACTAAAGACAATGGAATTTATGGGCGGTGAAATCGCGGAGTTGAAGGCGGCAATTGAAAAATGGGCACAGGGCGTAGTTTAGATCAAATTGTATCAGAACACATGCATACGAACACACAGAACATTATGGGGTAAAGACTCTAGAAATAACCGGCGTGAATAAAATAACCCGTCGCATCATCTGCGGTAATAACATTCATTGCCTCGAGCATGTCGTAAATGAGGGCGTGTGGTTCAGCATTGTCGTCGTAAATGAAGAGATCATTATTGCGACGGATCCAGGCCTTTATCTTCGAAAAAGCCTCCTCGATGGGATTGAGATCTGGGGAATAGGGCGGGAGGAAGAGAATTCGGACACCTACAACCGAATTAGTGATGTTTTCAAATAAAGTGAAGGGATTATACCAAATCGATCACAAAGGTCCAGAACTTCCTCACCATGATGTATGCGCGCCTTATCCATGACCAACACGCTCAAGGGGCCTGGGAACAGAGAGCACAGAGGAAGCTAATCAACACGATTATTTCAAGTTCCGGGATCACTAAAAAAATAAAAACGCACCACCTGGTGTTCCAGAAAATGCAGGTACTCGTCGCGATGCAAAGAACCCTCCACCACCATGCTGGCCATTATTCCGTCAACGGTGAGCAATCCTATTCCAGTTACCCGGCGTCCTCGAACGAATTTCTGGCGCTTGTATGCACGATGTCCTTTCTTTGCATGTCCTCGGCGACGGGAAGGTGTCTTGTCGTTCTTGGAGGTCTCGCCGAGGAAGCCAAGGTACTCTGGGGGATACTCCGCAGCGTCGCCTACAAAATTGTTTCGACTTGGCTCGTTCCGCTCCTGTGCAATAACAGTAAGCTGCTTGCTCGACATGCCGGCTCGTTCCAGTTCCCGGTGAATGGTGGTGTAGTGGACAGATATAAAGCGATGGTCTCAAGAAGACGGAGCAACTCGTTGAGGAACCAATCGGGGCTGTGTCGGACCAGCCGCAGCAGGTACTGGATGTCGTCGAAGTGGAGGAGGCGTGGGCGACCAGTATTTTTTGGATTATGTTTCACAACATCACCAGTAGTCTGCCATAGGTATAAGATACGATAGAAGGTGCGCTCTGAGAATCCACAGCACTTTAGAATATCCGGGAGCTCCATCTGTCCGGCTTCGTAAAGGTTCAACGCAGCAATCTTGACATCGCGACTAATTTTGCGATATCCCATGGCTAAGGGGGGGAAGAGAGTCGGCAGGAGTAGAGTGTGTCGTCTAGCAAGAGATGGAACGATTTGGAGGAGAACTGGCAGCAGTGGTGTGGATACAGAGAACAATGGGGCAAACGGGATAGAACGGGGTGGGAGACGGTATCTGGATGCGGCGATGAGTACCGTCGGATAGTGCTGCTAAAGGCCTTCACGACGCACCTAGAATGAGCCCGAACAGACAAGATTTGAGCTCAGAACAGAGGCGCCAAGTGCGGCCAAAGCGACGCCGGCATGGAGACAGGGAATGTGAATATGGAGAACTGGAAGGAATGATGAGTACATTTGAGTAGCGCCAAAGAATGCGATTCGGATGCACTAAAAATCACTCGGATCCGCCCAAAGCTGCGTCGGGAAGAGACGCGACGAGTTGTCGGCCTCACGCGCCACGATGTCGAAAATGGCCGAATTTAGACGGTGTAATTGCAAGCTGGGACCTATACCATTAGATGCGGCTGCTTAAAAGAATACGAACGCCCCTATTTTCAAGTTGATTGACCAAGAACTGAGCAAGATACGGGCAGAAGAAGTGGGGGGGATCAAATTTGCTCTTATTTGTTGAAATTTGGCAACTGCCATCCTTAATGCAAACTGCTGGAGGCTGAGGACTCGGAGCTGTGTGTTGGTGTTGTCTAACGGCCTTGTAATCGTTCAAGCACAAATAGAGAGTTTGCGCAACAGCCACTGGAGCCACCTCATGGCTTTTGTGACGTGCGCAACTCGATGGCTCCACCGCCAAAAATATGACGTCAAGCCATTTGAATGGCTATTTTTGGCCGCAATGGCTATTTTGGCGGGGTTGGAGCCATTCGGCTGCGCACGTCAAAAAAGCCACGAGGTGGCTCCAGTGGCTGTTGCGCAACCAGGTTAATATTTCTCATATCACACGTTTTTGAAGGAGGCTTGAGATAAAGGCAGTCGTGAAGAGCGAGAACGAACAAAAACCAGTGAATACATGGACGACGAGACTTGGACGAGACAGCAATATTCTTACAGAGAATTTACATTCGTGGTCGGAGATAGAAGATTTGGCCAGAATACACTGGCAAGCAGAATTTGCAAAGTAAAAATCGAATATGAATGGTAGTGAGGATGGGAAGATGAGACAGAGAACAGAAACCATCACCTCCAGGCCCCGACAGTCGCTGCCACCGTTCGGTCTCTAATTATTAACAATCTAATTATTAAAGGGCATGAGGGGCGAAGGACATCGAAACGGCGAGATGAACACACCTAATATGTAAACCAGGATGCCCTCTACAGCCCGTCGTCGCCATCGCGCGCAATCAAAAAGCAAATCTAAAAAGTCTAAAAAGCGTGAGCGAAGAATTTAACAAGTGAGGTACGAGCTTCATTTGTTAAAGCGTCTGTCTACGAGAGACTAAGCGAAGAACAGGAATGGCATGCTGAAGAGACACGCAGTTGATTTGCTGTTGGTTTGCGTCCTCCGCCGTTGAGGCCCCCACTCTTCAGACACCAAGTTGGCCAAGACAGATCCATTCTCGACAGCCAGCCTGCCCCGAGCCGTGAGCGCTTTCTAACCGAGATTCGCCCCATTAGCCACTGGTATCACAAAAGCACCTCAAAAGGCCCCGCTACCCGCAGTGGTAGCCGGGGATGCGACTCGAAGCAGTACTGCTGGATAGCGATCCCTTCTTGCAACAACCGGGTGATACAACGTCCTGTGGCGCGGGCCCAGTGCGCCATGGGTGAGGTCGATGGGCAGGCCAGCTATGTGAATGGGTAAGTATTGGGGGCAAGGGATGCGCACTGAACATGGGAGAGGGTAGAGAAGAGTGGCTGACCGCTAGCGCGACTTTTCCGGTAACTTGGCCCGTTACCGGATTGTTGATGGTGCAAACATAGCCACACGCGACGTATGACGGTTCCTTTGTACAAAAATTACTTTCCGCGCGCGCGCCAGGTTTAGCGCGCGCGCGACCACAAAAATGCGCGCGCGCCCAGTGGTTTCTTAAATAAGAGGTAATACAGGTGCTACAACTACAAAAGCGACATATATGCGAGCGTTCAGGAGGAACTACACAGCAGGAGGTGGTCCTCAGCGCTGAGCGCTGAGGGGCAGCTCCGACTCTCAAGCAGAGAGTCTGTTGGCTACACTTGGCATGCCCATGGCTACGCCATCGCCAGTTTGAGCCCCGCCAGGCATTATCCGCTCGCCGTACATCCTCTCGCATCGGAACTCGCTGGAAGCCAGCTACATCGTGCCGACGCGAACTTGCTGGGGGGCCGATGCCGAGACGGAGGAAGGGCCAGGGCCTCAAACTGGGTACCGAGCCGTCGTCGTGGACTCGTGGTTTGAAGCTGGAGGCCAGGTGGAACAGCGTCGACACCGTAGTGGTTGTTGCTCAAGTGAGAGTGCTGACGCGTACAGTACGTAATGGGATACAGAACCAAATATTCCCACCCACATGTCAGCCACGGGTTGATTCGTAGCTTGCAACCCTACTTGCGACCAACTTGCAACTCTGATCTCAGTATTCAGTACAGACAAAGCCGTCAGGATTTATTCTAATCAGTAACACGGGAGAAGGGCCGACCTTGAGTCTTGTACTGATTGTTTCAATCACACCAACCGGCCCAACCGCCGGTCCGCTGTCAACAAACCTTTTCCTATTTGATAAAGAATCATTCATGTCGCTGCCTGTAATGATTAATTTATCGCTCCTGAACCATTTGGGATATTTTTGAGCACTGTGGCTTCGCCAACCTTATGAGATACGCTTCGAAGATACGACTAATACGGCCGAATACGTTAAATATAGCTCAGGTACTACCTCGTCCGCTCAAATAAATAATAGAGGGAAAATAGATGAAGGCATAGAAACTAAATAGTAATTTTGGAATCGGAAATGGCACTCGGCTGAAAGCGGAATGAAGAAGTAAGATCAATTACGTATCGGATCATATCGGCAACTTTGTGGCGGTGACACTTTTCCTCTTGCCTCCTCGACCAAACGTTGACCGTCGTCCAACTGCTACTTACCGCTCGGTTACATCAACTGTGTTAAGATGCGCAAATCAACCCACCCAGCCCGGACTCCCATCCGACTCCCCACCCTCCGCACCGGGCACTGGCGGGGGCCATCGTTCGGTCTGTCCGAGTCGACGATGGATTGATCTGGATTGACGATCCTTCGAGGACCGGGCGGCACATCATGCATATGCATCATGAGTAGGTGATTCGACATACTATCGAGCATGACTCTTTGCATGTTCATCTACTCAAGGATCTTGTGGTTAGCTACCTTCTCCCTCATCTTTTAGCTCTTGTTTTCAAGCTTGTTTTGTATCTTTTGAGAACCCCGTCGACTATTCACACGTAGTGCCATAGATCTATAGTTTTTGACATATTTGAGGCAATTGCATGGGCGCGCGCGCAAATTTAGGGTCGCGCGCGCGCGGAAAATAATTTTTGTACAAAGGAACCGTCATACGACGCGTCTTGAAAACGTGATCGCACATCCGGGAATTCTGCATCTGTGGTTTATTTCAATAGAGGCCCAAAAGCTGTTCTTGCATTTTGATCCCAGTGCCTCCAACGTAGCGATGGTTGAGACGTCACGGTTGTGTAATAAATAAGTAGGCTAGCTTTAAGAGATATTCTAGAATGAACTCAGGGCTCCGCCAGAAGTCGTCAGTATTGTTAAGAACAATAACTGGTTACCACGGCCCGGGTCTACCGACATTTTATGAGTGCTTGGTGCGAATTAAACCATTTCACACTGCCATGAACTTTGCTCAGAGAAATAAATCAAGTGTGCAGATGAACAAATTCTCCGGGTTGTTTTAGAAACTGCACAATATAATAGATACAAGGAAGGTTTATACATCCTCAGCCAAACCGATACATGATTCCTCAATTCCAAAGAAAAATGACTTAAACGCCAGCCGTCAAATGTGGGAGGCAATGAACGAAGCAGCAGCCGGCATGTCGATGAGGTGGTAAGTCCTGCCCACCGCCGCATCAAGACAATGGTCTCTCGAAAGAAAATCAAACGTACAAATGCGGCGCCAGGACGAGAGCACCACCCTGACAGATATTATCCCCGAAATGGCAGAATACCCTGGTGTTTGCAGCTGAAACGCCCTGTACGCTCTGGCCGTTGTCGGGATCACCCTGTTCGTTAATTAATATGGTGGTTGAATTTTGGCACCGGAATAAATACTGACAAAGATGACGGCTGCCTTGATATGGGACGCGACACTGGCGGAGATCAATCTCGCAGAGTTGTGTACGAGCTGACCGCCTTGACTGTATCCAGAAGTGACGAGCGCCGACTGGTTAATTAACAGTCAGTAAAATATGAATGAGAAATAAACCAAACCCAGCTCACATTCGGGCAGGCTGAGGCTGCATTGGTCAACAGAGTTGCCATGGTCCTGGAACCTTGGGGGTCGCCACCAGCGAGGAATCCAGCAATGTCGGCCGCATAGTTAACGCCGGTGAAGGTCAATGATCTCCCTCCCAGAGCTGTGCGAAGGGCAGACTGGAGCGCAGGTCCGACAGTTGAGCCGATAGGTGCCGTCTCGGTCGTCCCCCGCGCGAAGAATACCTGTACAGTTCGCCATGATTGGACTCATGTTACTTTGAACGACACTGGGTATTCGGCTCACAATGACATCGCTGCATGCTTGACGTTCCTCGATGACGGGGGCAGCAATGACTAGGAGGCCAAGCGTTACGATAGAGAGGAGAGAGCCGAGCATTGTAGTACGATTACTGGATATTAGCGCGAGTGCTGGACTGTGCTGAATATTAGAACTATACTGACCCGCTTTTAAACCCCCTGAATAAATAGTAATTCCCGGGTGCAATTGGGTCCCAAGACCTTTTGCACCCGTAAATGTTGAGGTTGCGGCTTTCATGGCGCTAAGGGGAGCTCACATGAAGGGCAAGGTCAGCTGGAGGAGCGGGTGACACTGCATAAGCGGACGGTACTGCTTGAACCTTAAACTCGTATTTTCTTTTTTTCTGCACCGAGTTTGCTGGCTGCTCTGCAATTCACAAACAAAATGAGAAAGAAAATTCAGCAAAAAAATCAGGTCCGATGCATACGCACCATAAGTGATGTTCCAGAAAGTTTTGGGCCTTGTTCGTGAAAGCGTTGAGGTTGGGGATTGGCCAGTGTATGGTTGTATATTCCGGGTATAGCCGGCAAATACGCATTCCCGGCTGCCAAGATGGGCCTCCAAGCCCATTACTGTGGCGGAATATCGGGCATTGAACGGTGTCCGGGAGCAGAAAACGAACAGAGGTTGTTGTGGGTGGAGATTGCACCCGAGGATCCGGACTTGGAACAGTTTTGTGCCTTCAGAACAAACCTTAGTGATGTCGACATAGTTATCCCATGGGTTGCGCGAAGGCCCGACTATATCCTAGTAGAGAACCACTGTACTGAGCGGGAAATTCTGATAAGCTAATCTTTTCGACAGCGAAGTCCCTAGTAAAAAGTTCCTGTCAGCATTAGGCTCGTCACACCAAAATCGTCTACGTACTTCAGTGAATTATTACGGAAATTCGGGAACGGGAACTGAAAAAACCGGGTCTGACTGGGCGTACGTTGTGTGCCGCCAAGTGGAATAGTCAGCTAAGGAGTCGACGATCAACACCAGTGCGGTATTGATAATATTAAAATAGTAGCCCCAGATATTCAAGCTTACTGGTTCCTGGATGTTGGCTGAATATCGTAACTAAATATCCACTCATCATATCCGAACGCTTGCGTTTTAGTTGCCCTCAATAGCATGCTTCACTCCAATCACACCCACTTTACTCTGACCTTGTGTCACTTCACAATTTTTTTCTTGGCACACTTCACCGAACAATAAAAATGTGCTTACCGATGCTGAGGTTGGATTCAGAATTTCGTATTGGAGGCCAGCAAGTTTGCCGTAAGCACGCTTCTGGATACAAATGTTGCTGCCCAAGCTCCAAGCGCGATTCGGAGGCTTTCACTTCAAGTTTAGAAATATTGTCCGCAGAAGGGCATCAAAGTCAGTCTTGCCTCATCGGCCCGATGTGTTCTTGATGTCACTTTTTTCGTACATGCAAGAGAGATGGTTTCAGAAATATTCTACTGATTTTTGCTGAGTACGATACATCGCGAGAGATCCAGCTCAAAGCAAAATTTCACTCGGCTGCCATTAACTTTTGCTACAGAAAGATGTTGAGTGATCATTACCATTGTTGATGGTGCAAAAAAGTCATTGGCCAACGCGACACGTCTTGGCGAAACGTATCATGGTGAGTCATGAGATTATATCTGTTATTTGGTTAAATTTTATATTGGCTGAAAAAAATATAACGTTTTTGCAAGCTGTCTTTGGTTGCCTTGGGTCTTCATAGTCAGAGCTTAAGGGTCAATACAGCGGTTAAAACAGTTTTGCACAAAATAAACCCTACTGCGGTGAACTTCTGCTGAAAAATATCAAATGTGCTGAACTAAATGTAGGGATTCCCGTTGTTTTTTAGAAAGTTGCACACCTACCACAGATACAAGGAAGATATACATTCTGAGCCAAACTGATACATGATTCCTTAAATATAACGGGGAAATGACTTGAACGACAGCCGTCAAACGTGGGAGGCAATGAACGAAGCAGCAGCCGGCATGTCGATGAGGTGGTAAGTCCTGCCCATCATCGCATTAACACAATGGTCTCTCAAAAGAAAATCAAACGTACAAATGCGGCGCCAAGACGAGAACACCACCCTGACAGATATTATCCCCGGCATGACAGAATACCTTCGTGTTTGCGGCTGAAACGCCCTGTACGCTCTGGCCGTTGTCGGGATCACCCTGTTCGTTAATTAATACGGTGGTTGAATATTAGCACCGGAATAAATACTGACAAAGATGACGGCTGCCTTGATATGGGACGCGACACTGGCGGAGATCAATTTCGCTGAGTTGTGTACGAGTTGACCGCCTTGACTGTATCCAGAAGTAACGAGCGCCGACTGGTTAGTTAGCAGTCAGTAAAATACGAAAGAGAAAGAAATCGAACACAGCTCACATTCGGGCAGGTTGAGGCCGCATTGGTCAACTGATTTGCCATGTTCCTGGAACCTTGGGGATCGCCACCTTCCAGGAATCCAGCAATGTCGGCCGGATAATCAACGCCAGTAAAGGTCAGCGATTTCCCTCCCAAAGCGGTACGAAGAGCAGACTGGAGCGCAGGGCCGACAGTTGACCCGATAGGCGCCGCCTCCGTCGTCCCGCGCGCGAAAAATAACTGTGCAGGCCGCCATGATTAAGGTGATGTTGCAATGAACTACGCTGGAGACGCGACTGACAATGACATCGCTGCATGCTTGACGTTCCTCGAGGACTGGGGCAGCGACGACTAGGAGGCCAAGCGTTACGACGGAAAGGAGAGAGCCGAGCATTGTAGTTAGTGCGAGTGCCGGATATTAGCGTGAGTGCTGAATATTAGAAGTATGCTGGCCTGCTTTTAAACCCTCAGTACTTCCCGGGTACAGAAGACCTTTGCACCCGTAGGTAACATGGTTGCGGCTCAAATGGAGCCAACATGAAGGGAAAGGTCAGCTGAAGATGCCATGACATTGCATGAGCGAGCGCTACTGCATGGCCACTTGATTTTTTCCACCTGAAATTCACAAATAAATCAGAAAGAAAATATACCGAAAAATCAGATCCAATGTATATGCACAATAGTTGATGTGCAAAGGAGCGTGGGGCTTCGTTCGTGAAAGTTTAGAGGTTTTTGAGATTCGCAAGTACATTTGATTGTTGGTCGCATCTTCCGGCTATGTTTGGCCGGCAATGTTTAAAATTACGGATTCCCGGCTGCTAAAATGGGCCTCCAAACTCAATGCTCTGGCGATTTTTCGGATATTGATCTGTCTCCGGGAGCAGAAAACGAGCAGCAGTTGGTGAGATGCCACTGTGTAGAGATTGCATCCGGGGATTTTGAACTTGTGTCTTCAGAGCGAAGTCCCAATCCAAAAGTGCCCTGGTTATTTCAGTTGCCGTTCCCGGCGGTAGTGGAGGCCAACGTAAGCACTAAGCCAAAAGAATAAGCAACGACGTTAATGAACTGGTAGCACATTGTTGACTCGCCATTTGTTTTGGAGTTCGATGAAACCTTTGCGAAGAGGGAGGAGAATTCAGAGATAGGACGGCGGGAGTGAGTAATATCGACCGAGGTGCTGGAAATTAGCAAGCCATGTGAACGTACTTGAAGTCGATTGTTTGCACGCACAATGGATAAAAGGTGGAGAGAGGTTTTGATGCAACGACTGGCATTATTTCGAACCGGCTGTTCAGCTACGACCTACATAATTCAGCTATTACACAAGGTGGCTAAGAAGAGGCAAACTCGCACCTTTACAACCACAATATAGATTGGGTATTCTCAGTGGGTGCATGACGGAGACTCGCATTGATCAAGCAACCAATATTGGTGCTAACACAACTTACATTTCGTGCCAGGCACGCCCGAGAGGACATCGAACATTTTATAGGCGATGAAGTTTAGTAGCTCAATTAATTTTCTAGAATTTATGGAACACTAAATGAACAACGAGAGAAACCAATAAAACATTAAGGGTACCTACTATAGGTAAGCTGCTTCTATAGCATCCGATAAATCGGCTGCGAAGAAACCTAGCGGAGAAAATAAATTATCCTGAGTATTACCCAATCAAAAATTAAGGGTACCTATTCTAGGTAAGCTGCTTCTATAGCATCCGATAAATCGACTGCGAAGAAACCTAGCGGAGAAATAAATTATCCTGCAAAAATTAAGGGTACCTATTTTAGGTAAGCTGCTTCTATAGCATCCGATAAATCGGCTGCAAAGTCGTAGAATAGGAAATTGCCACCAAGGATCGGCTTCCTGGACAACTAACAACTCGGAGCATTGACTGCTTTGTCGGCTACATTGTCGATGAGCGTCACGCCTCTGCCACCGATGTTTCACTCGCCGGCAGCCAATTCAAGACGTTCTTGCACAATATCCTCGGCAAGTGGCCAGGAATCATGCACCCAACGGGCGGTCCAATCGCCAGTGGACTGGGGAAGAGCAACTATGCGGGGGTCTGTATTATGCGAACGCAGGGAAATGCGATCATAGTAAAAGTCGTCGGAAATGATGAGCAAGACCTTCAGGTGGCGACACGCCTTCACGATGTCGGTACACCAATTCTGAGGCGGGCGCTGCACATGGGAAGTGCAGACGTGCGTGAGGGCGGGGAAGAGGTGGAGTGGCGGAAGTTTGTGTGTCCAAACGTGCTGGGGAAAGGCGATATCCAAATGCGTTAACGTGGAGAAGAAGGGCGCGGACTGGAGGCCGGGGAAGAGAACATCAAAGGAGTTGTCGATGGAAAGGCGCTGAAGCGGCAGATTTGCGAGAGCCAAGATGACGTTGGGGGTGAGCTTGCTCAACCACCAGCCGAGTTCGGTGACGCCTGAGCAGGTGGTGAAGAGGGAAATGAGCTCTAGCTCGTCCAGATTCCCGATATGCAAACACTTCACTGTCCGCGCGAAGAAGACGGCAGGCTTCAGAGCAAGGGTCCGCATAAATTTGGGAACCTGGACTGGCTCTTTACGAGGCTTAATTTCTTTTCCAGCGAGTCGTATACGATGGGCATACGGCGCAGCTGGACGCGCCACTGGGCGTGCTGCAATCACTCGAGAATAGATGATAGGCTCAATCCTATCGATTATTAGGTAAATGAGCTGTCATGAGCCCCTCTATGTCCTCCTACCAGGATTTCACTCTGTGAGCAACCAACGTCAACCGACGCGCCGTCCCTATATCAGCCCGTGCGGCTAATTCGAATATTTCTCTTTCGAGATCCAGTGGCATGCAAGGGAGCTTGAGAGCGGCGAGGCCAGAAGGCATCTTGGGAACTGAGAGACAGAGTAATCAGATTCGCAGAACTGCCAGTTGACTGTCAAAGCGCAAAATAAAGAGGGGCTGTCACTTTCGGTCACGCCGTCACTCGACATGAACCCCCATGGACAAATATCGCAGCAGACAACGCCCAGTATTGACCCCCGGCCTCGACTATCATGCGCTAGGCTTGGCTCGTCGCAGGTGCCAGAGAATACGGGCGGTAGAAGCTCTCCTTGAAGAGGGATTTCCCTATTCCAAGTTTGCCCTATGTCGCTCAGTTACCCCGGAATATTCTGAGATTCCACAGAAAACTCACCACACATACATCGTGCGTGAATGCTCTTGCGTTCTCTTCTGGAGATGGAAGATTTCTTGCCAGCGGTGGCGATGGTGCGTGAGTTGTGATAACCCGTAGATCGAGCTGATTCTTCTGTCAGATTTGAATATACACATGTGGGACCTGCATGAAAATGAATCACATACACCAAGTGGTCTTCGTTCCCCCAGCTCCTCATTCAGCGGCCCCCGAGTAAGCAACACTGTGAACGATGTCTGACGAATTGTTCAAGCTTCTGCCAGGGAAATATCTTTGTTCTGTCATTCTCTGCACACAATCGATTTCTCTTCTCGTACGTTCGAGTCCCGCGTCTTTCAAATTTTTTGACTCTTTTTTTCTCAGTGGGGGCACTGACGACACAGTCTTGAAGTTCGACGCCACCCAGCTCGAGCGATCATTGGGTCCACACGTTCCAGCCTCTCCTGCGCAAATGTTTTCACAACACTCAGTAAGGTCTAGCCAATTTATATATACCCATAAGCCTCATAATTCGTTTATGCAGGACAGCATCCGTGCCATTGCCCCCCATGCGGTGCAAGACGATATATTTCTCAGCGGAAGGTCCCCATTCAGATTTTCAATTAAATAAAGTGACTCAATCATCTATAGCGAAGACGGCCGCATTCTTCTTCATGACGCGCGTACCGCCACTGGCAGAGTGCGCGCCCAAGACACCCTCCAGCTCGCGGCTGAGGTGACAGGCGTGCAATTCCATCCAGTTGTGGACAACATTTTTGCCACAAGCGACAGCCATGGGCGCGTCTGCCTTCGCGACATGCGCATGGCTTTTGGGCCGTTAACGTGGCGGACTGGACAAGGTGTGGTCCACACTGTAGGTGCTCGCCCCTGAAGGTGGCTTCTCAGGCCGACCGAAACCTACTCCCCTAGTATAACACAAAGCTCTCACGCCGGTCCACCCCGTACTTGAGCAATCCCGAGGCCAGCAGCATCGTTTTCAATAGAGACGGTATGCGCGATATTTCAGCTCGCTGTCTTCTTGATTTATAAGATTCTAGGCAGTCAGTTAAGCGTAACGATGCTGGTGTGTCTTCTCCTGTGTACATCCCCACACCTTTATTTACCAGTCATTCAGCATTACCTCCCCACAATATACAGCTTGATGGACCCACACCCCGTCGCCGTTTGCAGTGGGCAAAATCTTCCCAGTGGCACACCCGTCCCTGCTGGAGAGACAACGTACAGCAACTCGTGTACGATGAAGGTAAATTTTCTTTCAGATTATCGGTATGGAGTTGACGTCTGGCGCTCCTACAGCATGGCTCATTCGGCGGTCCAGGGCTCGATGCAGACACGATGTACGGTGCGGGGTCGGACGACTTTCGCGCATACGTCTGGGCGCTCCCATCCCCGACGGAGCTGGTGGCCCAACGCACCGTCATCTCTCACCAGGACTGGTACTCTGGGGAGCACCCCGGCGTCGTGGGTACGTGTTCCTACTCTCGTGAAGACTCGCCGGCCTAATCCATCTCTACATCTAGCCTTCGCGGAGCACTTGACTGGGCCCCGCTACGTCCCTGCGCAACTTACTACGCCGCGCGCTCGCCTCGGGGGACATTCGTCGATAGTGAATACCGTGCTGCTCCATCCTCATTTGATGCTGGCAGCCACCGCAGGGGTGGAGGCGGATGTCTTGTTGCATGGCGCGACGGCTACGGTGATGGACGGAATGCAGCGTACGGAAACCCAGACACGGGAGATTGGACAGACAGTGGCCCGAAGAGTACGAAGACCTAGGGCAGGACGGATACTGGGTAGATGTGCAGAGAGATACGATACGGCTCTTTGACCGGTGCGCGTGCTTTCCTTTCCTCATTTAGCTCCTCGCTCTTACTTGAGACTTCCTTGCGCAGGTTTCTACTGGTTGAGGGGGGAGCGGATGTCTTCGATGTACGGCATTGGACGGCGGAGAGTGAGGATGAAAACGACAGTGATCTGAGTGAGGACACGTGAATGTTGCCAAACTGGAAGAACCGAAGCCAATGTAATGATTAAGCTCGCTCTATTGCTATATTTTTTTATATCCCTGCTATGTAGCACATCGACTTCCCGATCACGTTTTCAAGGACGCAGTCGCGTGTGGTCATGTTTGCAGGTGACCATCAGCAATTCGGTAATACGGCCAAGTGCCAGAAAACGATATAGACCTAATAGGCGACCGGTCACTTCTCTCCATGTTCGGTGCGCATCCCTTTCCCATTCACCACCCATCCACATAGCTGGCCTGCCCGTCGACCTCATGCATGGCACCCTGGGCCCGCGTCACAGAATGTTGAATCACCTGCCGGTTGTTGCAAGAAGGGATCGCTGTCCAGCAGTACTACTTCGACTCGCGCCACTGGATGCCACTGCGGGTAGCGGGACATTTTGAGCTGCCTTTGCGACTAGTGGCTAACGGGGCGAATCTCGGTTGGAGAGCCCCCACGGCTCGGATGCAGAACTGGCTGTCGAGAATGTGATCTGCCTTAGCCGACTTGGTGGTGTCTGGAGAGTAGGGGCTTTAACGGCGGAGGACGCATACCGACACCAAATCAACTGTGTGTCTCTTCAGCATGCCATTCCTGTTCTTCGCTCACGAGCTGTAGAGGGCATCCTGGTTTACATATTCGGTGTGTTCATTTCTTTAAAATTTCTATATTTTCTCCCATCCTTACTCAGACTAGGTGCCCGTAAGATGAATATATTCCTACAGATTATTTTGAGGCCGTTTTCGTACATCCAAAGACAGCTGTCGGGACCCCATCGGCCTTGGATCTTGCGGGATATCCTGTCGACCCTCCAATAGAATAAAATCTGGTTGGGGGGTAGCTACCCCCCTCCAGATATAAAGGGTGGTCGAATAACGCTTTCGGACACTTCCTCCGCCCTTGCGCCGCGTCGTCGCCTAAATGGAGTGCTCGTCATCAACCATCTCCGTCTCCGCTTCATGTTTCCTTGCGCTCCCTCGCGCGGCTTCATTGTACAGGTGAACTTGAGCCTATCTTGATCCCTCTCATGTGCTGTCCATTGCACCGAGGCAGACGGTCTCACGGGTATGAACTTGGCTGAACTCGGAGCCTGAGGTGAAGAACTCATGCGAGCCGCGGCGAGCCAGTGCAAAGCTCAATATTTGGCGACCGATGTTGAGAACATTGAAACCTTGTGAGACCCATTCTAGCATGCGGGATAGGAGGTTTGGAGGCGTCATTACATGTTGGGACGAGCCGCGAGTGGCATTCAAAATGTTTATGAACACCCTTACGGGAAACCAGGAAGCTCAGAATACTCGATTTAACTGTCAGTTGCCATCATTTGGCACCCCACATTGCGCTGCGGATTAAATCTATCTTACGGGAAGTCATCCCAGTACTGGGTATATTCGATGACTTACGTTCTGTTGCAAATTTCTTTTGTTTTCCGCGTATGAACTACTACTTGCCAATTTAACAGGAACCTGCAGGCTGAAAACGGGACCATCTACAGCGGAGGATGCATGCTGGCACTAAACCGATTGTGTCTGTTCTGCTCACCATTCGTATCTTTCCCTCACGCCCTTACAAGTTTTCCCTTTTCGATCGCGACGACGATTAGTGGCGTGTTCATATGTACGGTCTCCATCTTTATTCCCTTCCATACCAGTCTGGCAGTCACACTCGATTTGGTAAATTATTTGTTGTATGTACAGTAATTAACCGTTGAGCGAAACACTATGTGCTTTGCCCCTTCGGCTGCTATGGTGGGGCCGATTTTTTTTTCAGGTGAATCTAAGAGCTGTAAAATGCATCCCTATCAAAGGATCCGTCAAAAGAGCGGCTCTGTGGCCATACATTTTACCTATTTTGTAATTGATATCGTTTATCACGGATGGGCATGCCATTGGGGCGTCAGCTGGGTGATTGGACGGCTATGGGGGGTTTTCGAGGTCATAGAGCTCAAATATGGACACCCCAGACCGTCGAGACTTCCCCTCGAGGTTATAGCAATGATGTTCTAGTGTTTCGTTCTTCGGTGAATCATCTATTTTGATGTCTCTAATAATTGACTCTGTTCACCATATAGATTGTCGCAAATTGCTGTGCATATATATTCACCGGTTTTCGCTTGCCGTCCTTCTTCATCTGTCCTTTTCCAGCCTTTTCCTCTTCGAAAACGCCACTAGTCCTCTTATAGCGAATAGTACTAATCAATCGAAGTCGCCGATCATGTGGATCATCTGAGTAGCGGTATCATCTTCGCATCATGTGCATCGATCATTAGTGAAAAGCAGTGAAACTTCTTCAAATCACGGCTCAGGTACAGTCCGGCTTCTCACCACTCTCTCCCTCTCAACCTGCACTGCTGGTAGGCTCACCCGCTGGCTATTGGCACAGACCTCTCGCGATGAATCCGCTCGACATATGGTCGGCGTACGCGTTTTTATTCATAAGTTGACCTTGAACTTACCTGTACCCAGCTTCATCCTCGTTGGTTCATGGGTTAACAACATTTTCTACACGGTCGAACTCATCATATTTGTGCAATATCTGCGGCGCTGGAGCGTGTCGCCGGCGTATAAATACTGGATGCTACCTGCTCCTCGTCAACGACGCTGTTGGAACCGTGGCCGTCAGCGGTTATGTCTTCATGCTTGTCATAACACGGATATACCAGCCATGGATCCTGGCCCTCCTCGCGATTTCCACTTCTCTGTCGATATTGATCGAACAGACGTATATGGTCGTGAGTTGTTCTTTTGAGCATCTATTTGGTCACATCCTAAAAAATTCCGAAATCAGCACCGTTATTGGAGAGTGTGCGTGCATTAGAAGAGTATCCTATACCTTTCCTCACTGCGAAACCGTCCAGAACCCGAAACAATGTCGTTTGCGGCTTTATCATGCTCATGGCAGTCGCACATGCAAGTCGTCATCATTACACACTTTTGCCATACTTGACTGAATTTTCCTCAGGTGCTGCTGCAGATTATCGCTGTCGGAGTCACTCTTGTTCATTATAATGACCCTCATTACCCTTTGGCACAAACCTTGGTTCGCCTCATCTCTTACTCCAGTTATCCATCTGACCAATATTGACTAGTCGACGTAAAATCCTTCTCTTATTCCCCAAAGAACCTCTCATCTGATGGTATTCAGTGCATCTGCTATAATATGCACTGCTGCAAATGTGCTCATCGTCTTTTTTACTATTTGGAGTCTGAGTGGTATCAACCCCGTTTGGCGCTCTACTCAGCAGTATGTTTGCGCTTCTGCTATACACCGCTGGCTGACTCGTGCTCCCAGCCTCGTCCGCGCCATTTGTGTCAATACTGTGACATCCGGCGCAGTTGTTGCCACCGTAACAATATTTTCGCTGGTATCATTGCTAACGAATGGCATTACATTTATGGGTACGCCGTTCGTTCTTACTCCCGGAATCTAATTAGATACGTCCACCCAGTCTTCACCCTCTTCTACATCGGCATGGGTCGCGTATACTCGCTAACCATTCTAATCAACTTCATCACACGGAATTCGAAGTCCAACAGTGTCACCAATTCTTTGGAGATCTCTGAGATTCGCCGGACAAGCCTCGACCGTTGTGGGGTGTCGCCAACCTCGAATGCCCGGATACGGCAGCTCACGCCTGTTGAATTTTCCGGGGCTTCCGAGAGCGTCAATAGTGCGCACGATAGCAAGCACGAGGACGAATCCTCGACCGCATGCCTCACAGCACCAAAAATAGAGCGGTCCCTGGCATGTATGGCATATGCTGTCCGACCTTGATTAAAATGCTAACAATCTACTTAGGACTGTCGTAATCGTACCACACGATCAGAACATGCCCACCCACTCACTATTTTCACCCAGCTGTATTATAGCCTGTTTTTTCCAAGCATCACGACACCCACTCTCCTTCATGACCACATACCTCCTACCTACACTTTCGGACTTACCGACACTACATATATACTTGCGGATATATAATACCTACATTGACATGTATTCTGCGCTTGGATTGGCGATTGATGCGGAAGGGAACTTTTAAGTTCCTCTCTGACATCGCGTCGGCGCTTTGTCGCGTATCAGCGTGTATCACTGTACATTAATTTTGTTCGCCAGCGGACGCTCAGGAGCGCTTGCATGTCTTACCGAGTATTAACACTTGACATCACCACAAAAGAAAAACGATTCCGCTGATGCAGGGAATGTTCGAAAGCTGGGTATTCATTATGACAGTCAGAGCTAAAGTCAAGACCAAGCCCGCATAATCAAGCAATTAGTCCGGCTGCGGAAAACGTCCTGCGGTGATAAATAGCCACCGCCACTATGAATTCTCTCTCGGCGCCTTCCAGTCCTTCAGCCACTCCCCGACGAAATGGATCATCTCCTCGTGGATCTGGCGAATCTGCGGTGGCTCATCGGCGAGGTCCGGGAGGCCCCATTCGTCGTAGTGGTGTACGCCGCCTTATAATTACGAGCACAAGTTCAGTAATAGTAGCGTACGCCACACGAAGGGTAGCACTTACCAGGGATGAGCTTGAACGGCCGTATGATCGTGTCCTTGCGGTTGCGGGCGTACTCGCTGTGGGGCGTTGCGGGTCTCCATGGGTCCACTAGTGAGTGGGTGGCGCATGAGCGTAAATTAAAAAATACTAGGGAGACATTCCGCACCTTCGCCGTCAATGAGGGCCAGCCGGTCGGCCGCGATATCAAAGTCGCCGAGGATGTTGACGGCGGTAACGTTCGGAAGCGTCGGCACCGTGAAGTGCTTGCCGGGGGGGAACGCCTTTCGACAGGGGCAATGACTCTGAGCGGCATATACAGGGTAACTATGCTGTGCGCACCTGGCGACAGATTTTGGATTGGTAACCGAGGGTGAGGAGCTTGGAGACGATGCGGGGGTGCTCGGGGTCGGGAGGAGCAGTCTGTTATTGGCAGAGGGTAAGAGGAAATGGCAGGTCTCAGAGTTGATGACGCACGGCGAAGTAACCCCACTGAGATAGTATGGGTGAGAGCGAAAGGAGTTAGGTTGAGGCTAGGGACTGACCTCGGTGCAGACCTGGAACAGCCAGAGGCGCCAGTCCTGGGAGATGTCCGTTACCTCGTACTGGGAGTCGTTGTACGTCCCAAAGCACTGCAGGGCGACGTCAGAAATTCCAGCGGCTGCGACCTGTATGTACGTACCTCCTCTTTGCTGATCCCTTCGGGGCACCGAGAGACGACATGCTACACCGAGGTGAAACATCGGCTGCGCAAGATGAGATACAACGCACCTTCTTGATGTAATTTGCATAGTTTATTATGGTCGAGTCGACAACAAGGCCGTCCTCAAGCGTTACCATGCGCTCCGGCGCGCCATAGGGCAGCTCTCTCAGCGAAGGGTGGCCGTCGAGCGCCTCGCAGAAGTCATCAAAACGGGTAGAGATGAAATCGGGGTGCCAGCACTTTGACTGCCATGAGCTTAGAGGTGTCTGTACCAGTTTTTCGTCAAGTAAGCAGCAGCTGGATATTTCGGGTACCCCACCTCGAGGACAGAAGCAAAGTCATCGTCGTGGCGCAGCTCCCCGAGGCCAAAGAGCATCTTGAGCGGGCGCGAGAGGCGGCCGGCGGAGAGGATGCCGTCGATGGTGCGGATGGCGTTTTCGAGCTGCGCGGAGCATCTGGGCGGCGCTGCGCGGCGGATGATCTCCATGTACTCCCAGTTGACGATCGTGGCATGGGTGACTGCGCTGGACGCAATGGCGCCGTAGACGAGGTCGGGATAGAGTATCCTCATGTGGGCGGCGCGTGCACCGGCGTAAGAGCCCTGCACGGGATCAGCGGGGTGGAGTAATATTCGAGGCGATGAGGCGTACACCATAGTAAATCCAGGGCGTATTGGGTGCGGTCAGGTCCTCGTCGATACCGTGGAACTTGATGTTGGCCATGAAATTGGCGCTATCTGCGGCGGACTGGTCATTATTCAACCACCTTCGAGTGCGTGAGGAACAGGTCTAGAGAACACGGTATAATAGCCTACCGCAAGTTGTCGGTTGTGAAGTTTTCGACGGGGATGGACGCGCCGTAGTATCGGTGCTCCAGTACTACGCCGACACCGCCAGTACTGCGCGCAAGAATCTCGACGATTCCTAGGTCGCCTCGTCAGCACCGCCGAAGTGAACAGTAAGATGAACAAACCAGTGTCCAGAAATGAGAGTCGATTCTATGCACAGAGTTAGACCAAGCCACAGGTTTGAGACGGCTGGCTGACCTCTCCGCTGGTCTCTCCACCATCCAGAACAATGACAGGAGCGTTCGAGCCAGCCTTGTAATGACGCGTGTTCACCCAGTATCTTTGGCGGAACGTCGCATTGGAGGAATCGGAGAAGTGGTCCACAGGCTGTCGGAACCACTGAGGACGGAACCCAGAGACCTCCTCGGTTTCTTGACCGGGAATGTAGCCCTCCTCTTGCACAAATAATTTCGGAGTGCCCGCAGCCGCAACTTTCTCAAGTTTCCATAGATTGACGCCCTGAGGACCAAGGAGACGCAAAAGATCGGGGTTTGAAGCTTGAACTGAGACCCCAAGGTGCAAGATAGGAAGCACAAGCAGCCACAGTCTCATTGTTGTGAGCCGCAGCAAGTGAAAGAGAGTGGGAACAAATGAAGCCTCGCTCGTTAAAGTGAGATGCACGTGCTGAGCTTACATACGCGCCTTGTACTGAACCACCACCTCCGCGCCGAGAAAATTGCCAGGCGCAGGCCAGGTCGACTAGGAAGCTCTCTCAGAATGCGCTTCAGCGTTCCCAGATCTTTGTCGCCGTCTCCAGTGAGAACGTAGGCATATGACTCCTTCATTTGCCAATCCCCGTTTAAACCGCTATTTTTGCAGTCGAGCGCGAAGGAATCAGTCTACGTTTGGGCTAAGACCCGACTCAGATGAATCCGACACCCCGTCGTCTTCTGGTTCTGGCTCCGATTCTGATGACTCGTTCTGCTATGCGTCCGAATCCGAGGTGCCGCCACCCCCAATGTTTGTCTTACATGTGGTCTCCAATCTAGCCAACTTATGAAGGTGCAGAAAGAAGAGGGCAAAGATAAAAACCACGGCTGAACAGCGGCATATCGAGGATACGGTCGCTGCAATACGACTACGCACACGACATCATGACCCATACGAGGAGTGGGAGAAGCAGACGCGTAAAGATGCCTTCGTATGCCATGTTCACACTATGGCAATTATTTTCTGACATTTCCCTTTCTTTAGCGAACCGCGCGGAAAAAGCAGACGGCCATACAGGTGCAGATCCACCACGAACAGGATCAGGCGCGGATACAGGAGTCGCGGCGGCTTGCTGCTGTTCATGCGCAGCAGATGGCGGAGGTTCAGGCGCAGCTCGACTCTCTCAAGCTACAGCAGCAGCGAGAGGAGGAAAAGCTGCGACAAGGCTGGCAAGCGCGGGACAAGCAGCTGTGGCAGCGGATAGACTATGTCATCCAGCTCGAGGAGGCCAAGGTGCGCGCCCGGCTGGAGGCTGAGCAGAAGGTTCGCGAGCTGGCGGAGCGGAAGCGGCAGGAGCAGGAAATGCAGAAAACGGCAGGAGGAGGAGAGACGAACCAAGGAGGAGGAGGATAAACGGAAAGCGGAGGAGGATAGACTCAAGGCAATAGAAGACGCAGAGCGGGCCAGAGTGGCGGAAGAGAAGAGGAACGACGACGAGGAGAAGCAGCGCGTCCAGGACGAGAAGGATAAACTGGAACGCACGGCGGCTGAGGCTGAACAGCGGAAAGCCGCAGGCTTGACCTCGGCGGAAGACGACTGGCGGAACGCACGCTCAATACTTATGGTTCGTCACTCTCCTCTTGAAACTCTTCCCCGCTGACCGTCTACGTCAGGTCCTGAAGACGAAGACCATGAGGCCCATCAAGGTGGAGAAGGCGGCCAGGGCTATTTGGGGAGAGCACCGCCGGAAGATTACGCCCAAGATTGGCCAACTCACTAACGACTCCAAAGCAATACGGGAGATAGTACGCAAAACGCCCACTTTCAGGCTTTCCTCTTTGTTGACTTGTCGATGCAGACAGATTTCATCCACGACAAAATCATCATGCCCCCACAACGCCACCCACCAATACTCTACACCGGTCTGCTCTCTTCCCTCGCGAAGACGATCCTCCTGCAGGCCGAAACGGAGGTCACGGCCGAGAAGAAGAGCGCCATACCCCTCGCACAGGTCGCATTCACGCTGCTCGACCGCCTCGAGACGTTCCCCGACATCTTCTTCGCCAAGCTGGTGCAGCGCTGCGGCGGATGGCCCATCCCCGTAGTCATCCCCACGACGGATTACGACGGCCGGAAGTGGAATGGCGAGGAGGAGCGCACAAAGGTCATGGGGTACCGCAAGACCGTCGAGGAAGGCGACGCGCGCGAAGGCGTGGTAGAGTACACCAACCGCGTCGCGGGGCTCATGCGGCTGTACTTCCACATCCTCAAACTCCCACCGCAGCGCCGGCCCCTACACGCGATGTTCCAGCTCCCGCGGTATTGGACGTGGTTCGCACGACTCATGGGCGAGCCCGGGCTGCTGGAGACCTCGGTGGCGGCGCAGCTGATATATAGTCAGTTTCTGTTTACTCGGCTCCTTTACCTACTGATCTGGCTTTACAGCTGCATTGGACGTTCTCGGCTCGCATGCGCTGGAGGTCTGGGGCAACCAGTGGGTCAAGATGCTCGAGCTGGTGTATGAAGGCGTCACTGTTGGGATGGGCGGAGGCAGGTTTATAGGCGGATCGAGTCCGGAAGGACAGGCGGCTCGCGCTCGGGTTCAGATGGAGGTGGAGCGGATTATGGCGGGTGCTCGGTAGCCCGTTTGTATTTTCAACATCACATCACTATTGATGCTTCATCATGACGTAACCCGTATTTTACGCTTTGACCTCGGTGTGGTTGATTGTTTGACTCGCTATTTTACAACAATTCAGCACAATGCGAGCTGCCATTCGTGTTCCGATATTCTAAACTATATATGGCTACAGAAGTTTAAGCTTCTTTTAGATGAGCACAAGTGCCAGCCCCGTATTTATGTTGATCCCCTTAATTTGCCGTTCCTTATTCAACGCTTACCTTGCCTTCCCGATGTTCTCATATTTCATTGAGATAAGAACACAATTTCCATAAAAGAGAGAAAGCACACCAATTCATAGATATGTATATGCATGTATTGCAAGCTTGAGGAATGATGGAAACCACTTTCGTATTTGGATATGTTTTCACCTGGTTGAACTTTGAACAACGGCATCAATCTGCTCTATCTCTACCGGATTCAGCTAAAACTTGGACTGGGAAGGAAGTATTGAAATTCACCCATCTGTGGTGCTCTCCGACCGCAGCGCGGCTCTCCTCGACGCGTTCTTTGACGCGATTCCCTAACGGGGTTTCGGGCAGATCCCACGTGATTGCCAGCGGACATCAAGGATGTGCGCCGCGCATCCCGCTTTCCTCAGTCGTTGTCACTATGTGCACGTCTGAGGTATGTCGGATACTTACATATATTGTCTACCGTACTTACTGTTGGACTAGAGCTTATCCTAATGTCTTGTTCTTTTTAGGTACAGTATTTATTCAATATAGTTGTTGTCACTATGTGCACGTCTGAGAACTTATCCCTAATGTTCCGTTCTCTTTAGGAAGGGGAGAAGCCTGCCCGATACGATGGGCCAAAAAAAGCGGTATAAAAGCGAGTAGAGCCGAAAAAGTTCTAATTTCGGGTTTCAAAGTTCCGCCGAGCTTTTGGGCTTCATGTTGGACCCTTGGGCAAAAGGGAAAAAGGATGACCGACGTAGGGGTCGAACCTGCAATCTCTGTTAATACTCAAAAAGAGAAAAAGATGACCGACGTAGGGGTCGAACCTACAATCTCCGTCGATGCGGGTGTCCGATACCTGGGCGCAGCCCAGGGGGCCATTTCGCCAGACAGCCGGCATGGGGGAAAATTGGGCCGAATGGGTCCTGCATCACCAAGGGCCATTCCGCCAGACGGCCTCCCATGTATCTTATCTTATCTTACATACTGGTCCTGAGAACGAGAGCATTTTCGGCATTTACCGGCGCATCATTCCACACACCAATCCACTGCAACACAAATCGCACTGGACAATGGCTAAAACGAAGCGCCAGAAATTAGCCAAACAGCATACCTTTTGCAGGCCCACTGCAAGGTTGACCTCGTCAGTCCCTCTCGGAATTTACCCTCGGCGTAAACAAAAATCCAAAAACCTTTTAAACCCATTTCTGCGGCGTTAGTCTGAATACTATACTCTAAGCGCATGTCTCGGCGGGTGCCCCTCACCATTTTTTCATCCCAGAAAAAAAAAGATGAGCACCCCATGGGTTCCAAAAGCGATCACGTGTTTTCTTTTATCTAGACGTTTGTTTCCTAAAATGCTTGCCTTTTATGGCTGTCTGGCGAAATGGTATCGCGTCTGACTACGTTATACTTATTGTTTCTACCCCGCTGTAATCAGGAGGCTCTAGGTTCGACCCCTAGGATGGCCTTTTTTTTTGGGAGCTTTTCCATTTAGGCCCCCTTTTTTTCATCCCGGAAAAAAGGATGAGCGGCCACATGAAGAAATGTTTTTTTCCGCTCGACCTTTTTCATTGGGTGTCCGCAATTTGAAAGTGACCTTTTTTGGCGGTGGGTCTTTTCAAGGGGGCGCCACCAACCGCATACGAAATCAAAAGCACACACTTGCGGCAGTTGCCGGACCAGGTGTTTTCTTTTTATCTAGAGTTTTATTTCTTAATATGGGCACCTTTTATGGCCGTGTGGCGAAATGGCATCGCGTCTGACTACGATCATGTGATGGATTATGTAATCAGGAGACTCTAGGTTCGACCCCTAGCTCGGTCACTTTTTGGCCTTTTGTTGTTCCTGCAGAAATGTTTGGGTCCCCTTTTTTTCATCCCGGAAAAAAGGATGAGCGGCCACATTTTTTTTTGCCCCGCCCTCATAGAGGCCGACTCTTTTTTCATCCCGGAAAAAAGGATGAGCGGCAAATGTTTTTTTTTGCCCTTCATACAGGCCCATTCTTTTTTCATCCCGGAAAAAAGGATGAGCGGCCACATTTTTTTTTGCCCCCCCCTCATAGAGGCCGACTCTTTTTTCATCCCGGAAAAAAGGATGAGCTCAGCGGGCGATCGAGGCTAATGCGGTATCGGGTCTTGGGGAGGGCCACCTTTTTTTCATCCTTTTTTCTTGGATGAGAGTTTGCTCTTTAAATAACATGAACGGCCGCCATTTAATTCATCCCGGATTTTGGGACAATGTCCCCATTTGTTTTTCATCCCAGATGTTGCCATGCCCCCTTGCAAAACAATACCCGGTCGGCATTTCTTGACCCATATCAAACACCTATATATACTATCTTGAGTTGAAACATAAAGCCAGTATTGGCTTGGTGGCCTGTGCTGTGAATTGTATACTGGACGCAAGCCACACCATGGTTTGCCCATGGCATTTGGGATTAGGCAAAACCTGTTCGGCATTTGCTGGTGCAAGTGTCTTTATTGACCTAGCTGAACTTGGTGGCGTATCTCTGATTTAAGACAATGCCCCCGGGCAGGACGTCGGCCCTCCTTTTACCCGTATTTCTACACTATATAGAGGTTACATACAAAGCAAATACTGGCTTGGTGGCCCATCTGTAAAGATCAACTCTGCAGTGGTCGCCCGTTCGACTCGGGCCCAAGCCATTCCCGAGCATTATTGATGTCTTTTTTCTTCTCGAGCTGAGACATCAAATCTGGCCCGTCTCTCATTTTTTGGGGTATTCCCCACTATCCAACTTTTTCATCCGGGAAACGGGCGACTCCTGACCGCCCCAAACCATATAGTATTTAGACTTTGAATATAAGGCCAATAATGGCTTGGTGGCGCGTGGTGCGCATCTACGACGCATTTCCGTCCATCATCAATTTCTGCAGAGATTGCCCGACCAACCTTTTTTTTTTCGGGCGCCTTTTGCTCATTCCTCCGCCTTCCAGAAACTAACAATACGTACTGTGTTTCTTGCCTGGGTCTCAGCCCAGGCAGGACCGGCTCGGGGGTCGCCTGAAACACTACCCGAGACGTACTGTGTTTCTTGCCTGGGTGTCAGCCCAGGCAAGACTGGCTCGGGGGTCGCCTAGGTCCATCTTGCGTCTTGGAAAACTACCCGAGACGAACTGTGTTTCTTGCCTGGGTGTCAGCCCAGGCAAGACTGGCTCGGGGGTGGCCTCAAACACTACCCGAGACGAACCGTGTCTCTTGCCTGGGTGTCAGCCCAGGCAAGACTGGCTCGGCGGTGGCGGTCTACTACTCGCGCACGCCGGAGGCGTGCGCGCACAGAAAAATCAGCAAAAATGCACTAAGGTCGAATTGATGCACGACTTGGTGAAAAAAAAAAAAAAAAAAAAAATTCACACTAGTATAGGCTTCAGTGTCAATTTGAGTTTAACGTGTGCACCAAAGACGCTCCCTTGCGAACCCCGCCATTGGAAATTCGGCCATTCCAAATCTCTGGCTCGAATATTACTGTCCATGTGCCATGCGGATCAGACAGGAAACATCGGATATTATTCCATCTCTACTAGGTCACAGCGGTGAACAAGATCAACGATTGTGATTCGTAGTAGATATGGAACGAAAAGTGTTTTGTTTGAATCATGATCGCAAAGCCGGGTTACTATATACCGGCGCTGCTCGTACAAAATTTACGTGATACAAGGAAGTCGGGCACGCAGCCAAATAAACAACCACTCTCATCTCAGTTAGGCAATTTTGTTCATTTGATCTCATCAGAACCAAATAAACATCCGCTCTCATCCTAATTGGGCAATTTAGGTGAAAATACCCAAGTTCAGCTCAAACACAGTAGAAAAGGATGGAATTCAAGTAGAAGATAAAGAAAATGACAGTACACGACACGTCTCGCGCGATTTACCTGGGGCGTCCGATCCGAGGCGCTCCTGGTTCCAGGTGCAACGTCTACCTCAAACTGGCACCGCCGCCCCCCTCTGCCGCCCGCCTCGCACGCTCACCACCACCACCACACGTCTCGCGGAAACTCGCCCGGGACGTTTACTGCCGCCCCCACCACCACCACTAACACTACTCACACCACCGCCCGCCTCGCACGCTCACCACCACCACTCACTACTCACCACCACACGTCCCGCGGAAACTCGCCCGGGACGTTTACTGCCGCCCCCGCTCACCACCACCACTCACTACTCACCACCACACGTCCCGCGGAAACTCGCCCGGGACGTTTACTGCCGCCCCCGCTCACCACCACCACTCACTACTCACCACCACACGTCCCGCGGAAACTCGCCCGGGACGTTTACTGCCGCCCCCGCTCACCACCACTAACACTACTCACCACCACTCACACCACCGCCCGCCCCGCCGCTCACCACCACCACCACCGCCGCCGCCGCCCAGCGCGATGCCGTCTACCCGCCAACTGCGCCAGTGGGAGGTCAGACTCCAAGCACTCCTCCACGCGCCCGCCCGCGCCTCCGACCGCCGCGGCTTCGCATACGTCTTCGCGACGACTGTGTGTATTAATCGCCGCCGCCGCCGCGCCTTGAAATTCGGGCGCACCTCGCATATTCGCCGCCGTCGCGCGCAATGGCGCCGCTCCTGCCCCGGTCAGCGCCAGACTTGGTTATACGCCTACCGAGTTCCCCACGCGCGTAAATTCGGTCAGTATTCTTATATTCTGCGCCTCATTCCACTTATTTTGTAAATTTCAGAGGCGATCGTACAACTCCACCTGAAAATACACGGCGCTTGGCTTGGACGCGTTCGATGCGACCATTGCCCGAAGTACCACATCGAGAAGTTTTCTTGGGCAGCCTGCGGTGGCCCACAGGGCTTGCGGCGAATCATCCAGCACTATCTTCGCGTGCTGGGCTGGCCTATTATCCGGTAACTTTCTCGTTTATTTACTCTATATCCCCGCTGACCTCGATTTTGGCAGAGTCCTTATTCCCGCGTAGATTATATATATGCCTTCATTTACCGATACTTGTAGATGATTAATCATACTGTACATACCATCTTTGCGCCATTTGGTTGCGGCGAAAAGTATCACTTTGCCCGCTCGACTCAACCATGTTTATTTCCCCCTTTAAAAAAATATTCCACACGTCGTGTATTCGACATTCAACTACATGAAATATAATTAGCACATCTTAAGTTGTAGGCGGTTCGACCACTTTTCAAATTCACGTTGGGCTTGAATCTCAAGTTATATTACCATAGCGCACCCATGGGCTGTGACCCCAATACCCCTACCTTTCCCCATCCCCAAAACTTAAGTTCACTGCAACTGAAGTTCCAACCAAAGCCGATAGACTCGGATCAAGTTGACAACTAAATTCAAATCAGGGTGAAACCAGACGAGATGGGGAATAGTAACTTACCAGGAGCAACGACATCGCATAAGGCAAGAAGGACGTAAAAGTAGTCGGACAGCTCGAAAAAAAATAATCAGTATGAATGAAGTATATTAGTCATCTCAGTTAGGCAATTTGGTTCATCTTATCTTATCAGAACCGCTCTCATCCCAATTCGGTAATTTAGATAAGGTCAACTGATGGCTTGCAGATCGCATTTGGGATTAGGCAAAACCTGTTCATAAAAATCAATTGTTTCGTGACTTTTCTAAGAATTTGCCACCAGAACAGCTGCTCTGCCCTCAGTTCTTCACCTTTCCCCTCATTTATAGGCTCGATCTCTCCGACTTTTTTTTCATCCGATCCGGAATATGGTTGCAGCGTTGATAATTGAGAAATGCAATCAATTCAGACAATCTAGTGCAAGGACAGCTACTATCAGCTTCGCTGACTCTCAGGCTCCGGTCTCGTTCTCTGCCTCCTCATAGACGAACTTGAACGAATAGCTGTTAAGCTTGCGCCGCTTCCGCATCATCTGCTTCACATCGCACACCTCCTGCAACGGGGGCGGCGAGTCCAGGCATTCCCAACGGAAACCCGGGGCATCCGTACTCATGCGGAATAGGGAGCGTGCAGTGTCCGCATCGGCGAAAGTGTCAGGCAGGACGATGTTCTCCACCTGTTCCTGGAGCGTCGGCATCTCAATGTCCCTTGCTGCTATGAACGTGGATGGCAGCCGAACGGGAATACTAGTCGCGATGACCTGTTGGTAGAGGCGCGCGTCGTCGCCGTGCGGTCCGTCTGCGCGGACGTGACGATTATACGATGAGATGCTCCCAAGCCTGGAGGGTTTAAGTTGTACAACAGTCGCAAGTAAGTGTAGCACGTACTTCGTGTCTTGTCCGTCAATTTCGCAGAGGAAGCAGACACCTTTCAGCTTGAACCAACGCAGCGACTGCTTGAGAGGTTCATGGAACCAGCGCCTAAAGAGAGAGTCAGCCTGGCGTGGCGGATATTCAGGGAAATCTGCAAACTGGTGCTGTGTTAGAGCCCATCGCGTCCATTGCTTCGACTTGTCCACTTCCGAGGTGGTGGGATCGATTAGGCAGTCGGGGCAGTGGACGTGGGTGTCGACAGCACACTTGGAGAGCATCCTGAAGTATCACACATCAGAGGGGCAAAGGCTATGGTCACACCCTCGGCGTACCGCATATAACCCGCTCTGACGATCGGCGACGGAATCTCATTCACGTCAGGCTCGCCGAGCTCCTCAAAGGCTTGAACCTCGCCCGCCTCGCACAGCTCATCAAGGTCCACACGACCCTTCTCCACACTGACATCGATGGTAGCATCTGATACAAAGAGCGTCAGCGTGGGCACAGAGATCACAAGATTACTGCGTAGTACATTCGAGTGCGACGTCCAGCAATGGCGACGGCTTTGCAAACTGCTCGTGCCGTTGCTGACGATGCTCAATCGTGTCCGCCGCGGGTGTAGCGGCCGCAGCAGCACGCGTCACGCTCGCTTCGTTGACTTTCTTGACCTTGCGGCGGAGGGAGGCGTCCAGGCTGTCCCTGAGACCGATCCATTCCTCATGCGCCTGCAACAGTTGAGTCTGAAGAGCCCCTGAATAGTGTAGCGTGATGCGGTCCGCAATTGAGCTCTTGCGGCCTGCGCGCTCTCTATCTGCCGGATCCGGCAGTTCTTGAAGACCGGCATCAACCAGCTTTCGCAGCCGATCCAACTTGGCTTGTTGGTCGATACGCTCCGGTCGCGCCAGGAAAGCTGCGATGTCAGGGTGGTTTGTGTCGGCCTTGGCAACGGGCGAATTGGCGACGATACGAGGCACGAGACGGGCGGATGAGGCGACCAGCAGGGAAATTTTTCGCGATGACGAGGACGCTGCGCTGGCGAGGTGGTGGAAGGCTTGACTAGAATGAGTAGAGTGCCCCACAGCTGGCTGCATCGCCAGCGAATTCCATTGATTGAGGTCCTGCCTTGACAGCATCCCCTCTGCCGTGAGAGCCCCCACGGCATCAATGTTCTCTGAAGCACGAGAGTAGTTCGACATCTAGCAAACGGGAATGATTATTGGTTGGGCAACAGAGGAAGGAAAACGCTTACCATCGTCTTTGAGTTTGGCGCGTGCGCCATCATGACGCGCGTCGTGCTGTCCTTCCCCGTTGCATCCTGAATTTCGTCACAAAAGTTTCTGCGGAAGGGGTACGCCGTCAGATCTGGACACGCCGCGGTGAGATAAATATGTAGACAGGGGGTAAAACAATTGTGACCTAAACCAACGTGGTTGCCCATCGAGTGAAGCACATCCGACACTCCTTTTGCACGCAAGACTATTCCTCGTTGGCATCCCTTGGCGCCACCGATGCGCCCCGCAAGCACGACTGGCTGCTCCAAGAAATCGGGCTCCCATTCGATCCGGGTGGATTTCCACGTGAGCAGCGCCGAGAGATCCTTGATCCCCTTGATACCGCCTCTGTGCAGAGCCAGCAGCAGGAGGGGCGGAGCGATTTCAAAAACAATATTTTCGGGCCGCCAGCAGCTACGCAGATTCATGGAGAGACTGTAACGACTTAGTCACAGGCTATAGATCTTGTGGGAAGGGAAACTTGCCGTTTTTGAGCGATGCCGTTGTATCCCTTGAGGGCCGTCCAGTCGATACGCAAGTCAAACTTGGCCATTTCTTCTATGTAGACCTCTATGTGCTAGGCGTGATCTTGTCAGACAGAAATCGGCAGCAAAAAAGGATGACAGATGTACCTTCCATTTGAGGAACTTGCCTTCCTCTGCGTACTCGGTGTTGGATGGCCCGATAGCGCCCGGTCTGACGCCGCAGAGGAAGACGGCTTTCAGAATGACGTCCGCCTGCAGTGCCTGCGGAGAGTAAATCAATTTGAATTGGCAGCACCGACGGTACGTACCCATTCGAGATCGACAGCCATCGCGTAGTTTGCCTCTGTCATCAAGCGCACTTCGTGGCGGCCAGCGAATGTCTTGCGGGGCATGAGGCGTTCTAGGTCGTACTGTGTAACCATATGATTACAATGCTGGACTATTCGATCGTAGAGCCCGTCGTTGAGTTTTTTTCGGCCATCCTCAACATACTTGCACACCTTTTGCGTCCTCAGAACAAAGATGCAATGAAGTAAAAAAGAAGACGCACCGTGCGCGCAACAGAATCTCGCCAGGACTTCAGGGTTGAATAAGCGATGTATTTTTGCCCTGCGGCCGCGCGTTTGGCAGTGGGGCGCGTATTGCGCGTCTTTCCCGATAGCCACTGGAGAATGAGCTCTGCCACCGTGGTTGGAACGACGACGACGACCAAGGCAAAAAGTGCTGCTTACTGGTCAGCGCGGGCAGCGGCGCTTTCCAGACACTTCCTGGGCCTTCCCATCCAGCTTCCAGATCCTTACGGCAGTTCTCGCGCCTCTCGAGGGTCACCGCAGCACTGCTTTCAAATGATTCGGAATCCTCAATCTCCTGCTCGATCTCTGCCTTCTCGGCGTCGTCCAGAGCAAGCTTCCAGTCGTGACGGGTGCGGCGGCCTCCCAACATGGCCGCGTTCCAAGATATTACAAGAAAGATTCGGTTTCAAGAAAGAAAGAGCTGTTCCAAGAAAAAGGAAAAAAGACGTTCAAGACAGAGGGTATACGCGGTCATATGACCTCAATCGTCGAGTTGGATGGGACATCCAAGTCACAACAATGGTCCGACAGGTTTCTGGAAGACGGTGCAAAGATAAAAACTCTTGTACAAGATGACTTTATTATTAACTAGACATCATGTGGGCGCAGGCTACAAGAAAAGAGCAAGAACAGGATGACAATCAACTCTATCGGGCAGCATCTACTGCGCTGGGTATGCTAATCGACTCGTCGTCTCCCTGGGGAAGGCTGAGAAGGGGCAGTGGGTCGGGGACAGCTGGGTCGAGGGCGGACAGGATAACATCTGCCGTGTTGTTTTGGCGGGTCCACAAGGACTGGAACGCGGCCGGTACAAGACTTGTGATGTCCTGCTGGGCCGCGATGGCTGTCGGTGCGACGGGGGCCGGGATGGTCGACTCCAGCAGCTCGCCGCTGCGTATGAGTTCCGACTGGAGATAGTACGTGCCGGCATCGAGGAAGGTGGAGAGGCAGGCAGCGGTTGTGGTTAGCGGTTGTGAAAAAGGCTTCCTGGACCTTGAGGGTCCTGATTTGCTGCGTCGCGATTGCGGCCTGTAGTTGCCGGTCATACGTGGCCCCAAACGCGCCCTCAGCGATCTTGATGTCATCCGGTGTCCTGGTCTGGCATTGCCTTGAGCGCGGTGGGACGCTGGGAGAAGACACTAGATTTACCGCGATTCCAGTTTTCTTCTTTTTGGGAGCCGGGCCTTCGTCGTCAGAGCCGAGGACCTTTGAGCGTGGTCCCGCGTTAGGCAGGAAGTAAAAGGATAAACGAGGTTAATACATACCTTGTGCGTGGTCTTGCGTGTGCTAGGCGCTTTCCCAGGCTTGCAGGGCCAGGGTCAGTGAGGAAGCGAAAGGATAAGAGAGGTTAATACATACTTCGGCTTTCTTAGGCCTCCCCCGCGACCGTTTGGGTGAAGGCGGCTAGGGGAAAAAAAATCGGATTCTTGTTCATAGGCATAAAGGGACCGATGATGGTACCTCCTCGTAATCAGAGTCTTTGGCCGCGTTCTAGTAAAAGAATATTCAGTTGTTGTCCATAAGCATAAGAGGGACCGAAATACCTCGCCGTCGCTTACCAAAGTCCGGTCTGCTGCTTCCTCGGCCGTCGGAGTCTGCAGAACAAGGTTTTGAGTCCCGTCCGCGGCAAATCTGGTACAAAGTATACACACCTCAAGCAAAGAGCCACTCGGAGCCGCCTGCGTAGGAGTCACAGGAGCGCCACCACGATTACTAGCGCCTCGGCCGCCATTCCCTAAACCGCGACCACCCCTCCCGACCCCGGCAGTCCCACGACCGCGACCGCGACTCCCGCGCGTCGCAGGCGGAGCTCCTTCGAGTTGGCCGGCTTCTGTGGACATGGTCGTTCGAGTCACAGTCACGACTGTACAGTAGACATTTACATACATTTTTACATACTAGACCCACGGCGAGTTCCCTCGGCATTGGTCGCGTTAGTACGTAGTAGTCGATACGAATCGCGTTATGACCTTCATCCGTCGAGCGACGGCCTGGAATGCGATATAGCCGCCGACGTATTGAGCTGCGGTGGTACCATTGCCTCGTCATACGCAGACACGACTACGACCGCGCTCCGGATCGAGGGAGTGCAGCAACGCCGTGCCGACGTGCCCGAAGGACCTGTACCACTCCGGCGCTTAAATGATCATTCTTGTAGGGTTGTTTCCGCGGAATTCGAGGACAGTAGCCATAATCTTGTCGGCCTGCTAGCACGATTAACGACGGGACATCGAAGGGCTCGCGTTAATGATACCTTTTCCACAACAGACTGGATATCTTCTGGAACGGAGTGATCGTCCACGACTCTGGCATCTACGGTGCTGATCTGGGGCTTGCGGGCGGACGCAGCGGCAGCCTAGTCTTGGACCTTTGGGCTCACGTTGGCAGCGAAGGCTGAGGGTTGGAAGGAAATGCTTGGACTGGTCAAACGGTAGCTGCCTCCGTGCACCAACATCGTAGTTCACTCGTTATGTGGCAATAGCGAAAGAGCTGATCGATTACGTGTGTTATCATAACAACGCAACACAGTTGTTCCCATCAAAGCCTGCAGCGATCACGTGCCGGCGACCTCATCTTTTCAATTTTTTTAATTAGACTCTTTTCTTTTTTTTTCTGTCGCGAAATAAACATGTGTATCTATGTACTTGTAATTAGATTCACTTGGGAGGTTCCGTCTTCGTTGCATTCGCCACTACTCACGTCTTACTAACCACCACCACTTCCCGCGGGATACACCCGGGAAGTTCGTGTCGCCAACTCGTCAAGGCGCCGGCTCGGCACCACAACGCGCCAATCCCGCCAACCACCACTTCGCTTGGCCAAAGCCGCCTCATCGTCCGCTCCTACTTCACGCCGCCGTCGCCTCTCGCCGCGTTTACGCGTTCGTCAGCAGCCACCACCGCCTACTACGCCCACCACCGCCTCCTGCACCCACACCATGTCGATTCCCACCCCCCAACAACGGCAGCGCTGGCTCGCAAACTTGCGAGGCGCGCTCAACAGCCCCGCCCGCCGCTCGGACGGCCCTGGTTATTGCTATGTCTTCGCTACAGACGTCGAATTGCGACCTAATCGACGTCTCCGCCGCCTCGCCCTCAAATTCGGACGCACTGGGGATCTCCGTCACCGTCGCGCGCAGTGGCGCCGCTCCTGCCCCGGCCAGCGCCAGGACTGGCTTTATGCCTACTGGGTCCCCTACGCTGGCAAGTTTGGTGACTTTTTTTGCCTTTCCCACTTGAAATCGACTTACTGTGCCCTTTTTTCTCAGAACGAATCATACAATACTACCTCAAACTCGAGGGGGCCTGGCTCGGACGCGTCCGATGCGACTCTTGCGGCAAGTCGCACATTGAAAAATTTTGCTCATTGAGCTGCGGTGGCCCAACCGGACTGCGCAAGATCATCAGGCGCTACCTGAAAAAGCTCCACTGGCCAATTCGAAGGTGAGTTTCCTCCAAACTTGAAATTTTCTCATCGCTAACTAGTGTACCGGCGTAGTTTAGCTGTCTTTGATTAACTCTCCTTGTATTCTACACATCGCTATTCGACTACTGTACACTTTTTTGTATATAATAAAATGTAAAACTGTCCTGCGTTTAGATGATGGTAAACGCCCCGAACTGCTGCGACCCCGAACTCATTCGAAAATAGTGGACCTCCGCTGAATCCCAGCGGAGGTGCCTGTAGATTTCATGAAATTCGTTAGAAAGCATCATATTATATAGTTATTTCTTCCGTCGGAGCCCCTAACTGTGCACGTATGTAAAGTAGCCTGTTTGTCTGTGTGTATTTACACGTGATCACTATAGCTGTCAAAAATAGACCAAAGGAGGTTCAAAGATGTCTTAAATTTACGCTTGTAAAGAAGATAAGATGAAAAATCTAATATTGTCTTCTCCCTTTGCCAGTGTCTCTTTCGGTGATTAAAATCTGGCCAAAGGGTGATTGAAATGCTATTTGTCTCTTGGTCTGCCAAAGAAATCATTATTGCAGCATGAAAGACTGGATGGACAATGGGGCCTATTGTTCAAACAGTCTTTGGTATTACGAATAGAATTAATTCTCGGCTGCAAAACAATCGGCCAAGCCGCTTTATCACTCACAAAATCTTGTATCAAGAGGGAAAACACTGGCCTTTTTGCCTGAGCTCCGAAAGTTTAACGAAAATGGTAGACATCTTTCAAAGGCATTTTTGAGTTTCCCCACGGTGAGACTCGCTACCTAAAGCTGATTAGCTTCGTTAAGCGACTTGACCCTTTGGTTACCATTTTGACTCCAAGTGACCCCCTTTCTGGTCTTTTCATGCATAATTTTGTTTGGTCTCAGAGTGGCATCGCAATTCTATCCTCCTCCTCAGCTCGCCTTCAAATCTTCAATTTTCTCAAAATTTTTTTTTTTTTGGATGTCCAAACTCTGTCGCCTGCCACAAATGTCCCAGCATGCTTGACAAGCACAGCCACATGTTTGGCGAATATCAATATTCCCGCAAGTCAGAGTTCAGCTGGTACGTAGTGTCGCCCACAACGAACCTCCACGCATAGTTTATCCAAACAAAATGGTCACCATCCACACTTGTGGTAGTCAACGACACGTCGCAGGCTGTTCCCGCCATCAGAATGACGCGCACTTGCGAAAAAACTTGTGTGGGGTCGGTATTTGCGGTTGTCGCATGTCAAATCAAATGGAACACCATTTAAAACATATCTGTCTCGTCAAATAAATATGTGATTCACTATGCACCGACGGGAGATCCAGTTTTTCATTCTTGATGGACCCACTGTTACCGGTCAGCCTGACCAACCATCCGGCCCAAAAAAGAGCAGCTGCGGCTTACCATACAGATCCACCAGCTTCTCCTTAATGCCCGGGGTCTGCCCCGGAACCAACACATCGATAATAGACTTCATCGGGAACCGTCATTAATGTTTGTTCATATTTTCTCTAGAACCACATTTGTACAAGTGGTTATCTTATCTTATCTTTTGGTTTATTTGGATCCAAATAAGCAAACGCTCTTGTCCAAAACAGGGAATTTCAAAATGTATGTGCGTTATACAATAATGCACATTCAACGGCAAAGTCTATGTATTCCAGCCTCCTTACTATCGAATCGGACCACCACAAACCGCCGTTCACTGTCCAAAACCTGGTCGGCATTTGAGTCGGCGGCTCCGCTTTATTCCACATTCATATAACACTTGGTGCCGCTCGTTGTTCACTCGCTCGGATAGACCTCGCATTGGAACCAGGCCCAAGCCGTTCCTCTAAAATACGCCAATTTGTCCCTCTCATCCACATTTTACCCGACAACGCCTTGTTTTTTGACAACAAGAACTGACACAAGCGTAAAACTACAGAGAGACCCTGCTTCACTTCGACGACTCCTCCCGTTCGATCTCCGGCAAGGCGTTCGCCATCACCGGGTCTTCCCCCCACGGAAAGTCGATCTCGGGCACGATATTGGGCGGATGATCAGTCATAAACTTCTCTGCGGCCTCCGCGACGTCCCTCAGGCCCAACTGTGTCAGGACGCGAAACAGCGAGTCGCAGTTGCCCGAGTAACTCATCATCCCCATCTCGACCATCCCCCAATCCTTCATCCAACAAGGCCGGTACCGACGGCATGCGCGTACAAATTTCGGCGCACACCTGATAAAAGGTGGCAGATCTCGTCCTCGCCTTGCCGGTCTCCGGATCCAGAGTGTCCCAAATGGGATCGAGAAATATTCCAGGGCCGAACTGATACTTGATCAGCTTTCTTGTTATTTCGGGGGCAACAGAACAAAACCTTTTGGTACATCATCCCCGTATTGCGCCGGTCGCGCATATGCGCATCGTGAGTTCTCCGGAATTTGTTCAAGGCGTCCGCCTTCTGCTCTACCGCTCGCCTTCAAGGCCACCGGATCGTGCGTGAGAGCCGTGATCGCGGCGTCGTGCTCGGGCTGTTCGTGCTCGAATGCGAGGTTCACATACGCCGTCTTGCTCCCCTTGCTCAAACTTGGAGACTCCCACTCACGCACCAACAGGAGCGTCTCCATCATCCGCACAATGTGCGTCCCCAAGATAAACGCCTTTTTCTTTTTGCCGGTCCCTGTGCCTGTGAGTCTCTGCCGTCATTCCCAGTTAGCTACGCACACTGGCGGGAACTGAACAAACACGCCTTGTGCATGCGGAACATCGCCTGGTGTACATCCTCCCCATCCCGCGCGTCGTCCTCGTTCGGGGAAAGCCCACCTGCTGCCTGCTCCGCCCTGAGTGGCCGCATCGCAGCGATCTACATCCCATGGCCCGTCAAAACCATAAGAACCGCCGCACAAAAAGACATACCCAATTCGCGGGAGTGTCCCAGTAGCAATGATACAATCGCACCAGTGCCGCGTCCTCACGAGTCTGGGCCGGGCCAGTCTCTCGAGAGCTGAGGAATTCCGCAAGATCTGTCGCCCTGCGTGCGTAGTAGTGACCGCCGCCAGGCTTGAGGAGATAGACCGCGTATTCCAGCGCGGGGTCGGCGCGCAGAGCATTTACTCTGCTCATCAGGCGGTCGTACCGCATCTCCGTGGCCGACACCTGCAACCGTGCATAACTATCGCATGGCAGTGGGACACCCGCCCGCAGGACTCACCTCCTTGTACGCTTCGTTCGCCTGCGCTTTCTTCAGCACCTTGCCCACCTCCTTCAACTCGGACTGCACAATCCCATACTGCTTCTTCCTCGCGGCTACCTTGGTCGGAGTTGCCGAGGGGCTCAGAGGCACCACGGCGCGGGCGGTCTTTATGAAAGAATCCAACGCAGACTGCAGGTTGTCGTCCATGCCAAAGACGCGTTTGATTGGTCAAGGTTACGTCTCGTCCCGTGCCATCAATCGAAACATCCTCGGCGCGCCCAGATTCATGTTACGCCTGGGAACACTCCACGAGACGAAGTGTTTTTCTTGCCTAGGTGTCAGCCCAGGCAAGACTGGCTTGGGGTTGGCCCAGGTCCATCTTGCGTCTCGGAAAAATACCCGAGACGAAGTGTTTTTCTTGCCTGGGTGTCAGCCCAGGCAAGACTGGCTTGGGGTGGCCCAGGTCCATCTTGCGTCTCGGAAAAATACCCGAGACGAAGTGTTTTTCTTGCCTGGGTGTCAGCCCAGGCAAGACTGGCTTGGGGGTGGCCCGAGATCCCCGCACGCCGCAGGCGTGAGCCGACAGAAAAATTCTGCAAAAATGCACTAAGGTCGAATTGATGCACGACTTGGTTTTTTTCTTGTTTTGTTTCTTTTTTTTTTTTTGGGGGGGGGGGGGGGGCGCGCTTGGTGTGTGGAGTGTGTATTTCTCTGCTCAACCGACTTTTCGTCCCAACGGATATGTTTCCCACACACACCAACTGTCTCTTAAGCACTGTGGGAAGGATGCGCAGTCAGATCCAGTGGGTCAAAGCACTCGGTCTGAGTGCTAGAAGGCAGTCGAACCGACTGCATCAAAGCACTTGCACCAACTGCGTTTTGGCCATACATGCAGTCCGGTGCCTCGCCGCACTCAGATCGAGGCCCCGTACATTAGGTCTGACTGCAAATATTTCCTGGAATCCGATATATGAATACTATATAAATACAGGCATATTCTAATCTGGCACTGCACGTCCACACCACAGCTACTTGAAGGCCTGCTCATAAGTACGCCACCCCAAGTCCACGTTATGAGGCAGAGAGTTACCAGAGGTCGGAATGAATGGTCAAGCTGCAACAGATTCGCGATCAGTGTCAAGGTCAGACAAAGTGGCGAACAACTCACTGAAGAGAAAAGCCGTAGCGGTATTTGCTCTACATAGCGTGCTTGCATTTCCATTAAAAACTCACGCCAAGACTGAAAGATGCGCGGGGGCTTGGAAAGACTTTGGCGGAATCAAATAAAAAGAGGCGGGGGGTCGGAATGACGTAGGAGCGCCAAGGGAGAAGAGGTGGAAGACGATGGAATGGACACGGGGTCGCAGGGACGTGAGGAACAGATGGGGACGGCGCTGCACGCCGCGTACGCGGCAGTCGGCGGCGCCTGAATAAAGTAAAGTGTCTCGGTCATGCCAGGAACTCAACGCGGGATGGGGAGGCGAGGAGGCTTGGAAATGAAATCAAAGGGGAATATCGGTGCTTGAACCTCGTCGGTGAAGAGAGTGGGCTCAGTACCACTTCTTAGACAGAAAAGTGGTCGCATCAGAAGTGAGGGCTTCCGAACCAAGCAAGTACAAATAGGGCTCGGATTTCAGTATCTGGGTGCTCAAAATGATCCTAGGAGGCCTGGGGACCAAAGTTGAAAAATACTCCTATATACACTCTGTCTTTTGTCCAAGTGTGTTGCGCGCAGTCCGTCCGAGTGTGCCAAAAGGCAGTCAATCCGGAGGCAGTCGGACCTCTGCAGGGATGACCCGGTTCGACTCCAGGGCAGGCCATATTTTGGAGTCTTTCGTTTTTTTTTCTTACCCTTCCCCTTATGCCCACTAACCTACGATGATTCTGCCCAGTAATCAAAGGCATGAAATGAAACCAGGTCAACACGTTCAACAAATACCTCCACAGAAGCTTGCGTATCACAGCGAGCGTCTCCGACGACCCTCCTCTACGTCGCTAAGCTCTAGTGTCAAAATTAAAATAACCCCTTAATGGACTGACGTGAAGCATACAATGAGAAGATCTAGTAGTGTTATCCATGCAGAAGTCAAGCAGCCTCTTCCAGTCGTACCCCTTAATCCATTCTCGCCGCCAAATCTGCAGCTGTCTCATTTGGGCTAAGCATATTCTTCAAACCGCGTACTCTAATCCGACTCATCGCCGAGCGCCATTTCCGACGATACCTATCCACACCTAGTCAATGCCAGTCGGTGGGAAAAGAAATTCGACGGACAACAGTCCTAGTTCCCGTTTTTCTTGCCCCGTTTCTTTTTGCCGGCTGCGTTCGCCGAGCTCGCACCTGGATGCCTCGTCAGTCCAGATCACGAGCAGCGGCAGAGGCCAAAGGTACCTTTCCTCTTGCGCCCTTTCGCGGGCTCTATGTCCTCGTCATTGAAAGGCGGCAGCACGGGCACGCCGTCCGGGGGCATCAGCTCTGGAGAATTGTTGAGCATCTCCTGCCACTGTGCCGTGTAGACGGGGAGCCGTTTGTTGTATTTTTTGGAGGGCTTGTAGCTCATGGTTGGTGAACGCGTCTGCTAACAGTCACGTGGCGTCATCTCTCTCTTCCGCCATGTCCCGTACGCGCAAAACCGAACAGAAGCGTCATGCCCGCCAGCTGTGGCAAGCGGCGTTGCTCGCCGTCGAGGCTGCGAAACAGAGCATCCCCGTTGTCTCGGACGACAGCGATTCTGCGGAAGACTCGGAAGACCCAGCGCCCACCTCTTCTCCTCTAGACATCGAACCAGTCCTGACCTCGATCCAGGCGTCGGTCGGGGCATTATTGGTACCGCTCTTTCCTCTCACATTTGCTGAAACAAACCTTCACCTTCCTCAAAGCAGGCGGACAAGCCTCCGTCTTCCGGCTCGGCGTCCTCGAGCTCGGTGCGATGAGACGTCGTCTCCATATGCCTTGTGCTTACCACTCGGTTAAAGCGTGATCAGGGAATCCGGGACAAGGCCATCTTCGACGGCGCCACCCTCCAGGCTTTCGAGAACGTCATCAACGAAGACCTGCTCGAGTTGCCGGATTTCATCCGGATGGTCACTCTGAAGAAGGGTACCATGGCGGCGCAGCGCATCCAGGCCGGTCAAGAATGCTATGCAGGGTATTGACAACGGTAGCGAGGAGGAGTGGGTGCGTCCGTCTCTTGTTCCTATTGACAAATCCCGCCACACGCGTATGTTGCAGGCGCTCATCCTACGAGACTACAATGCGCAAGGTTCACATGCGGCGAACATGGCTGCAGAGCAGGCGGCCCGCTTCACTGCCCGTCCTCTGGCGACGGTAGGCAACAAGGTGCACCAGCAACAGATCCTGGGTGACTGTGAGCGAGTGAGTAGACGAGGTATTCGGATTCGCGCATATGAAGCCCGGTTTCCAGATGCTCGCGTCTCTGGGGAAACAGACGGCTGTCGACGCCTGGTTGCAGGGCATGGTCCTCAAAGTCGTCGATGCCTTTCTCGCGCGCCGCTGGTACGCGCAAACCACCCACCATTCCGATTTTGCGCGTCGACAAGGCGATCCGGGCATGGACACTTACGGATTCTGGCGAGGGGCAAGATGCGTCCGACCCGACCGTCCTGAAGCAGTATTCGAAGGAAATCGCCAAAGTTGCGCAGAGCATTCAAGCGGAGATGATCCCCCGTACCAGATTGTTGCACGCCTACGCCCGGGTAGGTCCCCTTGTTTGTTTATCATCACCAGATGGTGAACCTACTTTTCAGTTTGGTGCCATGGTGTTCCTCGATCCGCATTGGGAGCGCAGCAGCTTCAAAAACAAGGCTTTTGCCCCCACAGCTCACCAGCAGCTCCTCAAGCTGTTCAAGAAGATCAGAAACAAGACGAAGAAGAACACCCTTTGGCGTTGGGCAATCTCGGGGCCGAATGGGCCATCATCCACATCGTCTCTGCGCTGGACCCAGAGCAAGGGGCTGAGTCTCCAGCAGCGAAATTCATCCGGAATTGCTTGGCCGAGTTGCGGCACGGCGAGCCTGCTATACACTTAGACGCTGGGTTTCGTACCACGAAAGGCCTGTATTTCCCCTGTATTACATTTTTTTGGACCGATTAAATCAACGGTGTTGTGTCTTGAGCGCAAATGACCGCAAGCATACATGTGTTCCGATGCCCGCCTGAACTACGTAAGCGTACAGGACTTTGTCATGTCCCAAGAGGAATCTCAAGAATCGCAAAAATCCCAGTGAGCACGCCGCCCATCGCTTCCTACGCCGTGCTCAAGTTTCCTGAGCGATTATCCGGACGAAGAAGCCGACGAGCTGGAACCGTCCACGCCAAAAGCCTATGCTCGCTATCTGTGAGAACCCGTCTAAAAGTTTCACCTGCCCTCACTCATGCGATATAGACCCGCCGCCGCGGACCCTGGTGCTTATATATGCGCGGGCCGACGAGCTCTGCGAGGAGCAGGAGGACGACGCCGACGACGACGACGATGAGGAAACATGCGAGGATGCAGATGATGAGGAGGATTCTCATGACGCACAGGAGGCTGCCACACAAGCCGAGGACGGCGATGATAATGGCGGCGAACACGACGAAGATAACGGGGTGGACTGAGGACATTTCCTATAGCTCGCGATAGCAGGCCGCGGTCGAAACAGTCCAAGCGGGGTTCCGTGCATGTCAGTGAACAACTAATATTTTGGGGTTTGAAATTCGGGCAACCGAAAAAAAAAGGATGTTCAAGTGGTGAGTATAGACGATTGGATTCAGCAAACTGCGCGATACGATGTGAGTAAATATATACCCAGCTGTCTTTTTGTCGAACCAACGCGTGTCATCATCCTCCGGACCTTGCCGAAGTCGCTGCAGACAAGTCCAACGCGACCTCCTCCACGCGCCAATGGCGTTACAACGCGTCTCCTGCGACCCGCAAACCCCCGCCGCGTCGCTACCTGTCGAGCTCATATGCCACATCTTTTTAGAATGTCTACCGGTTGCCACCACTCTCCCCTCCGAACGCGATGCCCCCCTCCTTTTGTTACGTGTCTGCCGCCACTGGCGTCGTATAGCGCTCGCGACCCCAGCCTTATGGTCATCCTTGGCCGCTTTTTCATCCGACCTACTCTTTGAGCCTGCAGCGTGCGCGTCCTCACCCTCCGGAACCATCGATGGCCACCACGCATGGCTTGCCGCCGCCGCCATGATCCCTCTCACTTTATGTCTCGCCGTGGATTGTTCTTCCCACATTGGCACCATCTTGCACCACCATGGTGCCAGGATTGGGGACCTGGAACTCCGTTACGAGCAAGCGCCCGCGGCGCTGATTCTAGCAGCCCTCCCTAACCTGGGCCGACTCTGCGTGAGCGGCGCGCCCGCGGACACGACACAACCGATCACGCCGCTGCTCGCCGTGCCCCAACTGCGTCCAGCTCGAACTACACGGCGCGTCCCCACGGCTTGTAATCTGCCCCTTTCCCCATTTGCTGTCGTTTGACGCGACCGAACTCTGTGCGGATGACATCCTGTTGGTGATGAGGGCTGCCCCGAATCTGGCCCAATGCCGGCTGGGTCTCCAGCTCTGGGATGGCCTGTCGGATGGCCAGCGAACACGTCTTGCGCCGCATCACCTGTTGCGGGAACTGTCGATTGCGGACGGGGGGCTGGACATCCTCGCGGTCCTCGAGCTACCGGCCCTACGCCGTCTCACGCTGGACATCCCAGCGGACGAGCTCCTTCTCTCGGACGAGACATGGTTCTCCCAGGTGCTCAAGTGGATGGCGCACTTGTCCATCCGCCTACGCCCGTCTGCAATCGCTACCGTTCGAAACTGCGGCATGGTTGGTTAATGCCGAGCGACTCAGCCATCTCGATTTGGACAATCTCGGCGCGTCCTTTGAGGCCGAGCTGCTCCGCTTGCTTGACCGCCGGCAGCACCCGACCTTCCTCCCCAGTCTTACGCATCTCTCCCTTTTGCGTAAGCGTCACGTTCTCCACCCATTGCTGTCCACTATCCTCCACACCCGCTCGTCCCCAATCGCGACCGGATTGCATCCAACCTCAACCCAGCTTGCCGAGGTCCGCCTGCTGTGGCCCGCGCACTGCCCGATATCCATACCCTCAGAGCACGCCTCGGAGCTGCGCTGCCTGACGGGGATGCGCATTTTTATCGGCGAGGACTCCCCCGGAGCTCCAAACCTACTTGACTCGTTAACGTATCCTCTGTCTTCAACCCAAAGCGCGTGCTCGACTTCGCGGGCTACCGACTGACTCGTGCTCTTATTTTTTATCCCCGACTCGGCTGCTCCTCCGGACCATGGAATAATGGACTACGCCCTCGCTCAGACAATGCTGTTAGCGGTATACTTATCTTATCTACCTTTTAATCCTCTTTCCGTTTCATCCCGTCATTCCAATACATTCCGCTCATCGTTTACATTCGCTGAGAGCCTCAGTTACTTTGCTCCGTAACCGACGCACTACGCTAACAAATGCATTAAATAAACTCATCCCTCATCGTGCTCGGTATATTCTGTTGTAGACTCGGGCCAGGAATACATGTTTCATCAATTGTTGGAAAGAACGAGAACCCTGCCACCGTGTTTCAATATCACTCAGCAAAAGAGACTCTCCACAATTGCCCAGCAAGGCGACGCCGGTGTACGATCTCGCCGGGGTGATGAACGGCGTGCACATGCTTCTTGGGCAGCTGGAGCGCGTACGCGAATCGACCCCGCAGTCAAACAACCGATGAGGATTTCAGCGCTCGAGTCGACCAAGAAAATCATTCTTTTCAAAATATGTACTACGGTGTTATTCTGGTAGCGCAAAAACATTACGCCTGGGGTGAGACCTGAACGTTGAACGCCCCCAGTAAGTATCGAAACGGATTAGCAGCAGCACAGAGGCCGACCTATGCGGCCGCCCTTCTTCCCCCCCTGTTCCTCGCTGACGTCCCCTTCTTTTTGGCCTTGCGCATGGTGCTCAATAGGGACGGGAGATCTTCTGAGAGTCTTTATTGGGCAATTTGCACCAAGTGAAGCGAGGATTCGATGCGCACCTCGGATCCGGACCAGCAGTTCTCTGCGCCACCTGGGAATTGTATCAGTGTGCCTCAGTAGTGCAGGTTGCTCTCGCTGAACTCACTTCAGTTCCCGCTCTCGTTCCGCCTGCAGGTCGGTGCCGACCGATGCGTCGATTTTACGGCTCATGGTGGTTGCTCTTGTGATGATATGTAGTACCAACCCTGCTTGCGTTCACACGATCATCATGCAGAATTTGCCAGCCGAGGTCTGTTGCATCTCCCTCGCCTGCATTGGAGCTCAATATACTTTTTTTTTAGCTCCGAAAAGAAATAACCACGCTCATAGCGCTGCATCACCCGTTGGAGTTTCTCCACTGGTCGCAGGTGTGCTCGTCCAACCGTGCACTTGCGGCCGACGAGTGGGAGCGCATCTCGGTCGCGTGGCTCGGCGCCCCGCCCGCGAACCAGACACCTGCGGACGCCGAGGCGTGGCGCACGCGAACCGTCGAAGCCCTGAGGACGCTCCGCATGGCCGAGCGTTATACTCTTGTCGCTGATCTCGTAGTCAGCAAATATCGCTACAACCGCGACGTCAAGTGCGTCGCACGCGGTTAAAAACGAATTCGGCTAATATATGTACAGCCTACCCGAGACCGTGCTGCTCCAGGAGCTCCAGAAAGATCTCCCTGACGCCAACATCAACGAGCTCATGGGCGGCCTCACAGCCGCCATCCCGCTCTTCAAAGCGTCCGCGGCAGCAGAAGAAGAAGCCTACGTCCACCGCGCCGGCAAATTTCCCGACGGCTCTTGTTATCGGTCGCTGGAACGGAAGGGCTCGATGCCACCCGCGCTCCCGGTCTTACCCCTTCGCATATACTCTCTAATGACCCCGACGTATCCCACTAGGGGTGCACGAAACGGACGCGACGCTCGCCCTTTCTGGGAGAAAGTGGTGGGCCAGACGACCCGCCAGCAGGAACGCCTCATCAAGGCGACGCTATTTGCTACCAGCGTGCGCGGCGCCCGCCCACTGATCGAGCATGTCGTCCTTGCTCCTGCCGCCGAGCGAGCCGCCGACTGGGCCCCGTATTTTGGCATAGACATCGCCGACTTCCCGGGTCAGGATCAGCTACCGCAGCAGATGCAGGTGCCCTGTGAGCGTGGCCCACAAACTGAGCAGTACATCCTGCCCCCTTGCCTCGGCCCTGCCGAGTTCCTGCGTGCGATACAGAGCCCCGGCGAAGGCCCATTCATACTGGTGTTTGCCACACCCGGCCACGACGCGTTCGATTTGTTTGGGTGGTTGGAGGTTCTGCGCGACTGCGGCGGCGACTCAATGCTCGGGTACTCATTTTGGTACGCAATCTACACGATTTCTTTGGAGATGACCTGACTCCCTACAGCGCCGATAACGCGCTCCACCACAAGTGGGATACCTCGAGGTTCGGCGCCCATGGCCTCGACCATATCATCGCGGTCCAGATCGACACCCTCCGCCGCATTGATGTCGCGCATGGGACGAATCACACTCTGTCTCGCGAGATGCTGGTCAGGGACATCGGGATCCACGGCGATGAAGCAGACCGCTACATGGCGATCGAAGAACGGACCCGGGGACGAAGAGGGCAACACCACCGCTTTATCGCCGGCGGGATCGTCAAAATCGCGGGCGAGGCACTGCCGCGGACGATTCACTGGGAGGTCTAGGGGCGCGCAATTTTCTTGGGCTTTCTTGGGATGCGCATTTCTTCTTCCATATTGTAGAAAACTATGACCCATTGACGGGCGCCTTTTTCTTTCATGTTGATTCTCTCTAGTAGTACATTTACAGACCCCAGAATCCGACCGTGCTTTAGTGTTCCCAGCAAGCGTCGCAGACATCGCTGCGCCAGATATATATGTCAGAGTCTGCGCCGATACTTTGGCGAATGAAAATGACCTATATGACATCTCCTCATTGTGGCAGCGCGTATCCTCGTAACAATGACAATAGCTGTTTTGCTCTGAGTATCAGGGCGCGCATTTTTGGGAGCCATTGACGTACCCTCGCACTATCGCCCTGATACAGCAGAAATCATCTGTCCAGTTTGGTTCCACCATCGCATAGTGATCCAACAACGCGTCTGGGTCAACCGCCATGTCTTCGCAGTAGATTTCGTGCTCTCGTCTATCGTTGTATTCCTGGATAACCATGTCCATCTCGTTGTTGGTGAGGGAATCCGTCGCGTCGTTGGAGGTGGATGACGACATGTTGAGGATGACAATTCACGTGAAATTCAATACTCGCTCGCAATTACGACCAACATGAATACCCGTCCTCCACCTAAAAAGATGATCAAGCGGCTCCAACCACACCAACAGCTAGAGAAATCGCAGCCCTCTCGAAAAAGAGCTCCTATAGAGCGCGTTTGCGGCAACTCCGCAGAAACTCTGCAGAGCTGATTCTCGGGGCGCGCAGCACACTGCGGCGGCGGCGGCACAGTGTCGACGGAACCATTCATCACCGCCAAAAAGACCAGCCACGGCAATTGTCATTCAACATAAACTACTTAGAGACAGTACATTTTTCACCATAGGATATGCGATAAGACAAAAGAGAAGAGGATGACGAGACAGGTATAGCGGAGTAAGAGAAACAGACTCAGAACCCTGTTGTGGAAAGCCATACTAGGCTGTCCACCTACCACATTGAACCTCTGCCTGATGTGGATAAAAAAAAAAGTCAGCGTGTGTAACGAGGTCCAGCATGTCGACTCACCACTGTCCGAGTTGTCGTATCCGCTGATCAATGTGTACCCTTTTTTTTGCCCTTGCCGTCCTTCTCGTCTTCCTCCAGCTGCAAGCGCCTCCTTTTCTCTTTCCCCAGGTCGTCGATCTCGTCGTCCTCCAGCTCGTCTTCTCCGAGCGGTTCGTGCTGGTCGGGCGGAAAGTAGCATTTCTTCGAGTCGCAGTAGCAAACATGACGCTTGGGCCCGCCCACCCTCGGCGTCGATATGGAGCTCTGCAATGTTGCATCCAATATGGTAAAGTCGAGCGTGCCGAGGTCGTCGAAGCTTGCAAATTCAGCTTCGTCGTCGTCGGCGTTCTGTTGCTCATCGACCCCTGTGCTCGCATTGCCGCTCGGGCGTCGCAAGCCGCACTCCGGCGGCGCTGGCGCGTGGGTGGTTGGGGTGCGAGGCGTCTGCGGGACTCGGATGGTGTTCGGCGTGGTCGGGGTGGCTGGGGTGCGAGGCGTCTGCTGGACTCGGATGGTGTTCGGCGTGGTCGGGGTCGCTGGGGTGCGAGGCGTCTGCTGGACTCGGATGGTGCTCGGCGTGCTCAGGGTGACCGCGGCCGGCGCGTACACCGTGTCGGCCAAATGCGCCAAGAAATGGTCTCCCTCCCGCCCGATAATCACGCCGTGCACCGACACAAATTGGCCGACATCGGGCAGTGGCAGGCAGGGCGTGTACCAGTCCGGCACGTCGACCCTGATCTTGAATTGCTCCCCCTTCCGGGTCTGCTCGGCGAATTAGTCAATTACCAGCAGCCTCTTCCGTCTACTCACGACAAACTGTTCGCCACATATGGCAAATCCCTTGGGCGTGAAACTCTTCTCGGAGACGACCCCCGCCGCCCAGAAGCTGGGCTCCCTGATGTCCAGTCCTTCCCCGAGCACTGGAATGGCATCGTCAGCAAAAATCGCGCAGCGACCGGGGTCAACACACCTGGTGCCTTAAGGACTATGGCGCGCCTGTAATTCGGGATGCGCCAGCTGACCCGGGTGGCAGTGTGCCCTATTGCGGCCGCGTCGACCTCGACGAGGTCTCCTGCCTGAGGCAGCTGGACCTTGTCACCAGAGGGCCATATCATCTCGAGATCCAGCTTCGTCTCTTTGTTCAGGCGAAACGAGAAGCTGACCTTGCGGTCACCGGGGTTGGAGTCGAGCACCCTTGCGAATCCGTGAATGTGGAAGAATGGTGCGCCAGTCATGACCGTTGAGTAGAGGGAATGTCGAACTAGCGCCCAGCGCTTTGCTCCGTCATATATCGCACACCTGCATCAGGATAGATTGTCCGATATGGCAGTAATCATGCAAGAAGCGCGCACGAGGCATATATATATATTCCATCCCGAAGCTTATTTACACGCGCCCAAGGCTGTGCGCGCCAATATCTGGCGGTCGGCGCAGACCTGCGTACCTACCCACAGCAGGAGGTCGCCCACGCAAACCATAGCAGACTATGCAGCTGCAGCACGTCGGCCCTCCAGGGTGTTCCGTCGTTCTTGATCACACGGAACTCGTCCGTCAGCTTCTTGCACCTCTGAATGTTCTCGACCGAGACAAAGTCGATCGCGACCTTGATGCAATCGGTCGGGTTGCGGACCTATCACGGCGGTCAGAAATGCACGCTCCCCCCCAAAAAAAGAAAGGCAATATACCTGGTGAGCGCAGCCGGCCGGGATAAGCACGGCTTCCCCGACCCGCTGGTGGATATGATAGCTGGCAACGCCGTGCCGCTCCCAGAGCCTACGTGACGCTGGTGTTGGGCCTAGTCCAATCGGCCCGCGTGATTGATTGTACTTGTTTGCCCTGATGTGTTGCCAGAAATAAATGTCACATGGACTTTTTGGACGATTCCTCAACCACTTGTCCTCCAGGAGGAAAAATAAGAAAGCCATTCTGGAAAGAACTCGAATTATGCTGCTTTGTTGTAAGGAATTTTCAAAAGAGCCATTTTAGAGTGAGATACAATGAAAATCCCAAAACATACGCTTATTTTGGCAGGGAGAACGCGATTTTCAGTTGTATTATCGTAACCGGGAATATGTCACTAAACTGAAGAGACATTTCTCTTCAAAAAGTATATATCCGTGTTTTGTTGTGACAGATTTTTGAAAACGGCAGTATTGAGCTCAATACCCACGAAACTCGAAAATTACTGTGTAAATTTGGCGAGGCAACCTGATTTTCAAAAATTCAAAGCGGTGGGATAAGTGGGTTTAAATTTTAGGAGGCCAATATTTTCTAAACATTCATTTCCGTGTTTTGTTGTGAGGCAATGTCGAGATGTTACTTTTTCGTCAAGATACTTTTTCGTCAAGATACTTTTCTGCGGTGGCAAGCCTTTATCTTATCTTATCATTGTGTTTATTTGGATCCAAATAAACAAACGCTCTTGTCCCAAAAAGGGAATTCCAAATGTGTGTCCATTATACAGCTGATATGTCACGCTCAGGTTCAGAAACAATATAATATATTCAACGCTGGTGCAAACAACTCTACCATCCATTGAACCTATTTTCTTTTAGTGAAAATTCATGAAGACATAATCACCCAGGAAATATCATCGGTTGCGAAAAACACAGGTCTCTTCCTTTGAATAATTCGACTCACTTGTCTTGGCGCCTAAAATAACACCTGAGATTTGGAAAGCAGGCCCTATGCATCTACGGTGCCCGCGCTTCTTTCAAGTGCGGTACATATTCTCACATCCTATTTTATAGGCGCGTGACAGCAACATATCCGGACATAGACGCTGAGCTTTATATATTTATGTTCGAATACCTCTTGATTTCCACAAGTGCCAAATATACAACAATGTTCTTCTAGACTTGGGGGCTCCCATCCGGCGAGCCAGCTTCTCCATCTCGTTCTTGTACAATATGGGATGAGGAAGAATCGTGACGAACAAAATGGGCGCCCCAGCCCAGCGCATCCTTCACCCAGCCGTCCCCTTGACGATCAGAATGTAGCACAAGTGTACCACGAGAGCCCTCGAAATGGCGATTGAAATGCGTAATATCGCAAGATGGAAAGATCAATATATCTCCCATTTGGAGATCAAAAGAAAAGCCTGTCTCATACAGACAAAGATGGCCTCCTGTGAAGGTAGGTTTCCCATCGGCACCAGGCAAAGGTGCAAATGCGGCGACCAAGCAGATGTTCTTATCGCCCGAGTCCCGATGAGCCCATGTGCACGCACAGAGGTTCACAACGAAGCCGGCGAAAGGGTATGCAGGGGAAGCAGCACTCAGAGGTAATGCTTCCACATACACGCTGAGTGCGTCATAATCGTCGGGCAGATATTCCTTGAGCTGCAGCAATAGGCCGTCAGGAACAGAAATCACAAACTAAAGGAGCAGACATACAGCAATGCGGACGATCTCAAAGAAGTCCGTATACGCCTCAGCAAGGAGGGCCCACTCAGCCGTATTCTTCATCTCCTTCGATCGGCGGGGAACTCTTTGGCTAAAATTTACCCGACCTTTATCATTTTTGCGAATGTGGTCAGGATGGGCGTTGACAGGTGCGTTCTTTCCCTGGTTGTGGTTATCAGGAACACTGCTAGAATAAATAGGGAGATAGTACTTACATTCTCGGCGTAGCGCGCATACCATGAATAATGACAAGAGAAATATTTGAAGAACTCGTCCATTGAGTTGGCATCTTTGAATTCACCGGGCATGCAGGCGTGGATGGCTTGAATGGCATCGTGGAGGACCTTCTTGTATTCCTCAGGGATGGTAAACAGCAAGGACAGCAGCTTCCCTTTGGAGTCGACCAGCTTCAGCGCGTTGCTGCGAATAATCAGTCAAATGAAGGAGGATCATACATAACAGCGATACGAACCCCTTCAAGATGCCGCTACTTATCTCAGTGTACTTCCCGGGACTATTCTTTCCACCGCTGTGTTGGCCGTTCAGCTGAAGGAAGGTTAGTATTGGCCAGAGACAAACGCAAATACTGGCACCTTTTTCTCCAGATCCTCCAGATCCTCCGCTACAACAGCTTGCTCAGCGTATTTCCTTTGCTGATCCGTGAATGTATTGCGGTTCTGCTTGTTCACGGGAGAAGGCCCTTTCTTGAACTGCAAGGGTGTTTGGATAACGTGAATGGGTGCTAGCTTCAGGCGCATCGGGTCTTCCAAAGGCTTCCACAAGGGCAGCTTAACATCCCATTTGGAAGATCGAGGTGGAAGTTTAGGATAGCTGAGGATGATGCAATTAATCAACGTCTTGAACTGTAAACATTGGACTGACCCGGTGACCACACCATCCAGAATCGCATCTGCTTGAGACATATCTTGAAAGGCGAACATTACTGTTTTGGGGCTTTGGCCGACCGGTAGAGGCAAATCGTATTGCATGCGCATCGACTGGATATAGCTCTTGGTCGACCGCATGTGGTGCACCGGTACCATGAAACGGCGGACCATCGGGAGCCATGAACCGTCTGGGTTCGTTATAAAATGAGACAGGTAATGCCAAGACGTCAGTAGAGACAACTTACTTTGCACACGCCGAAGTGCCTTGGCAATAGAATGCACATCCTCCTCGGCTGTCTTCCTAGTTATCTCAGTACGTAGGTCTAGGACAGCGAGGATCGGAAGGATATAGAATGTTCCTGCAAAAGGATCGTGACGTGGTCGGAGAAGGCAGGAGATTACTTACCGCCAGCACAAAGCATCAACAATTTCTTGCCAGCAGCCAGCCACTCCCGGAACGTGCTCACTGGAGTCTCGGGAGCGTACGTCTTCACCAGATGGTCGTCGGTCACCCTGGGCAGATACTTTTTCGCAGCGTCACTTCTGAGGCTGAATGCGTTACGGATCAGTTTAAAGCCCAAGATTAAAAGGCTTTGCTCACCTATCGACATTCAGGGCCAACTGGACGAGCGTCTGCATGTATTTGAGCTCAGCTACCTTCATCCCCTGTGCCTGGAACTTCAATCGCTGGACTACGCCCGCCATATTGTTGTCGTTGTCATTAATGCTGGACTGTGCGTTGACCTCTGTGGCGAGCAGATTATCGAGTTGGAGCCGATGCTTCCGGCCGAAGATAGAGACTAGCTGGGCTAATAATTCGCCCGCAGCCTTGGAGATGGGTGGGCCTCCCTCCGGATCCACTCGCCAACCTACTGCCGCCTTCTTCCTCTTCCGAGCTCCCTCCTGTGAGTTGTTTGGCTCGGGCGCTTCCACCTCGTCTTCAGCATCATCATACCCTTCCGCACCATCTTCACAGCCTGGCATATAGCCAATGTCCGTGTCGCTCCCCACGCGTCCACGATCCCCGCGCCGCCTGCACTCTTCCGTCCAAAGATTCACAGGTCCCCCACCTGCTCCTCCGCCTCCACCTCCACCGCCTCCGCGGGGATTGATGACGCGGATGGGACCAGTCCACCGCCCTTCACGTCGTTGAGTCTCACGCTCTCGTTGCCACCAGTCGCGCTTCCCCAGAATAGATCTAGACGGGAGGGAGGGAGAGTGGGATGGAGGGGGAGAGGGAAGCAAGGGTGACATGGGTACCATATCCTCATTGTCATCGCGGATGCTGGCACCAGGGACAGAAACTTGAGGAGAAGCCGCTGGGCGGTGAAGAGAAGCTAGCACTGACATGAAGGATGAGCAGACGAAAAAGGATCGCAAATTCATACACACCTTGGAGGAAATCCTCAGATATATCGCCCTCATCAGCTGGTACGCTCTGAGCTCTCCTCACCAGTTGCCGTCCGCGCCTTCTGGTTTGCCCAAAGGAGGGCTGGCCTGGAGAGATTTGGGGCGACGGCGGTATAGGTTGGGAAGACGCGACTGAGGGTTGGGAAGCCGTGGTGGGATTGACGTGCACCGTGTTTATCAAAGATGAGGATGAGGTCAAAAGAGACCCCAGAGTGGCAACGGCTGGAGGAATAGAGGTACCGTTTTCGGCCAACTCAGCCAGAAACGAAGCTAGGACGTCGTCAGGGACAAAGAAATTGGGCATGATAGGTGGCGGAAAGTCGTATCGAAGAATATTGGGTGAGTTTGAGAGGCAGGCAAATCTACGGACGTCCACGAATCCTTGACGCGTCAGGTCACAAACTCCCACGGCGTTACGCTGACTTGCTGTTGCGAAATTTGCTTCACGAAATTTGCGTCGCAAACGTTTCGAGTCGGCCGTTACGCCGACCGGCGTCCTCACGTCGTCCGATACTCTAATGTCCCAGACTGCTGTGTGCTGTTGCTGGTATCCAGGTGTTTAGATCTACAGCCTTGCACGCGGACAGCGCGTCAAAGGTATCAGCATAGTTGAAAGTACGCGGTTGGGCAGCATGCACGAGTAGACTACAACCTGGCACGTTCCGAAAGGGGATCCAGCTGGGCTCACAATTTATCCTGCTTCTTATCCTACGTACCAGCTGGACTCTGACTTGAGATGATATTGCCACTGACCCCTTCTCCCGCAAGTTCCATAGTAATATTTATTTTGGAGTCCCGTATGATATTCAGACATACACATATTCTTTACGTCTAGGCCATTGCGCCATACGGGCTACGGCCCTCTCATTGCGCTCTCTCGTCAACCTTTCCCACTCCGTGCCTCCCATGACCTTCATGTGGTTGTCCACCGTTTCGTCCAAAGTCTGCTGATAGCAGGACTCAAGGCGGTTCCATTCCCTGGCGGACCATGCCTGGTGACCCTTTTCCCACTCGGTTTTCCTTTCCCGCCACTCATCGCTCTGGAGTCGTTTACGAAGCAACTTGTTCATCTCTTTCTCCTTTGTCGGTGCCTCCCTCAGTTTTGGATAAATGTTTCCAAGTCTTTCCCACTCTCTGTTCTCCCATAGTCTGTCAAGCAAGCCAAAATGCTCGATTTGGTAGTTGCGGTCCCAAGCCTCGCGTCTTGCACTGACCTTCTCCCACGCGGCGAAACGTTGAGAGGGAATAGGGTACAGCGAACCAAGTCGGTCCCACTCGCTCCGCTCCCACTCTGCAGTAGCCGCGGCAAACATGCAGTGCTCGTCCAACTGCTCCATGTCCACGGGTGCTGCTTCCAAGAGCTCAATGTCTACGGGCGGGGCGAGGTCCACGTCCATATCAGTGGTAGAAGGCTCGAATGGAGCATCAGAGAAGTCGGTTGGTGGTGTGAAGGGGCGCTCGACGATGAGCTGAGAGAGCAATTGCTGTGCTGAACGCTCACTGTGGATACGCAGATCACGGCTATGCCTGTTCCTCTTGAGGGCTGTGCGCCATTCGGTGCTTGAGAGAGGCTCTGCGCGTCCAGCGTGAATATCAGCCTGGCGTTGAAGGTACCATTTTTCGCATTCGGGCGACCAATAGCCCGGATTCATTCCTGTGCTTGCAGACATCCATGTTTCATGTCTTGGCCACCACGACTTGAGCGCCTGTTGCTGTCCATCACCAGATCTCGTTTCTGAAGAACGTTATCAGTATGAAAAAGACGAATAGCAAAACAAAACAACGCACGACCGTGGACAATGATCAAGCCACAGATGCCGTCCAACTCTTCTTTTGTAATAGTGTCGTCCCAGGTACCTGAAGCGTTGAGACGTGCACCAATTTGATATTTGGTGACCTCTTGCGACGGACCATCAAACACCAGGTCAGCACTGAGGAGATCGCGCGCACGGCGGGCTACAATGCCCCCAACGAGAAAGGCGGCGCGGGAACGTGGGCTCCGAAGGACGGCCCTGACAGTGTGCTCATACTGGTAGTAGTCCTGGAGATCAAAAATGTAGTCATACCAGCGCGACTGTTGCAAGCGCGGACCGGCAGGGAGCCATGAGGTCGGAACGGGGGGAGGATTCTGTGCAACAATGGTGGTTCTGGTGCTAAAGGGGATGCAGGAATAGCTGATGCGTTGCAAAATTTGGTCGGGAGAGAGACCAGAAGCGTTCCATCGCAAACAATGCAGGGTGTCTAGTGCCGTGGTGAGATGAAGGCTCCACTCGGTGGGACCATTGGCGAGTCGAAGCTCATACCACGGGTCTTCAACGTCTCGAATTTCGCCTTCCTCTTCTGAATCTTCAGAGGCGTCAGCCTCAGAGGGCGCTGAATCGTAGAGGTAGACGGTGGATATCGGGGAATGACGAATGACACGGCCGCGAAACTGCAAGAGTTGGGTGTGACGCGGATTACGAGGGTCAATATCCCAGATCTGCCAGGGCGGAGTGTCCTGTGTTTGGAGGCTCCTTCCCTGGACTGCCATCTTATTGTGCTTCAACTGCGTACCGCGGATAAAGTCGCACATGGCTCCCGCATTTGGGGGCATGCCATCATCAAGCATGCACAGCGCTCGTGGAACACGTTCCCAATCGGAAGCAGTAGCTTCTTTGGTCGGGACGTAGACTCCTGCGGCAGAATAGTCGGGTGTAAAACCGAAGCGTTCATCCAGGATCTGGTGGACTTGCAAAAGTGACGTGTGCTGGTCCGACTGCAGCGAATTCTCCCACAACAAAATCCGTCTGCGCCTGCTCATCGTGGGGGTGGTCGTGGGGCATATCTTCTATTTCAAGCCGATCGCCGCCTTCTTCTTCATAGGCGAGATCGCGCATCGCTCGTACGGCGTCCCAGGATATGCTGAACCACGAGCAAACGTCCCACTCACGCGAACGCGCGTCGAACCAGCGCTGTCGATCCTTGTGATGCTGAAGGGTTCCGACAAAGTAGCGTGGGTCCACGGGTTTCCGAACGAGGGTATCGCCGTTTGGCACCCATCTGAAGACCTTCATGCCAGCGACTCTCGAAAGCGGCGGTGTCTCCTGACTTTTCGCCCAGGCTTCCTCCTGCTCCAGAGTACCAGGATGCTCCCTGTAAATGCGATACCTATTTTTGAAGAATTCCCTCCAAGGTCTCGCGTCGAGGGATGATACTGTAGGGGGCACAAACGGCGTGAAGGGCTGAGCGCATTGGATGATATTTGGTGGGGGGCACATCTCCTCCGGGCCCAGATGATTTCGCGGCCAATTGGGCATCCATATGTACCAAACAGGCACGCCGCGTTGGTAGTAGAAGTGGATGTCGGGTGGGTCGCCCTTGTGAGGACCGGTAACATCTCTGAGAACACCCGCACGTGGGACCGCTTTGGAAAATTCGGACAAGTACGAGTTCTTGATCCCCGCCAAAATGCGCTGGGGGACGCCGCGATTCCTAAGGCTTTGGTTATGCGAAAGGCATGCTTCATACCATACTGGTTTGGGAGAACCGTGATCTGGTTGGGTGCTGATGAGGTACGAGATATAGCTGAGGTTGAGAATGAACTTTTCGCGTGCGAGTTCGCATGCAACCTTTGCCGCCCTGGGGGTGTTGTGAGCTCGCTGGTATCCAGTAGAGCCGGACGGGGTTGGGGGGGCGACCCCAGTGATTACGCGGGACATGGGGTCTTTGGAATTGAAGATGCTGATGATGAGATTGCAGGCGCACTCGAGGTCCATCCATATTTCCAGTATGGGAGGGGCAAGCTGATAAGTCTGCTCGACGTTGCAGAATGGACGCCTCTCTCGTTTTGTGATGATTTCAATCTCGTCGAGATCGCATACGTCGCAAAGGTCAATGTCTTCTTCGGTGGGTATGAAGGGCAACCACGGCCGGTAGGGGTCCCACGGCCTGGCGGTCCGCAGCTCTTGGAGACGCGTCGCGTCCGAGAATTGAAAGGGAGGGTCCGAGATTTCAGAAGGAAACGCGACAGCGTTTGGTGAATACCAGGTTTTCCCCAGATGTGTGAATGCCTGGCCATCGCCATGAGTGATCTAGGATTTCCTGTCAGTTTGGTGCAGGGCGGGGAGGAAGAAGGATAGGGAACAAACCACTGGTGCTATGAGCGGATTACGACGAATAATTGGTGGTTCGGGCTTCATGGCGGGCGCAGGAGCGATCGTCAGTGTCAAATTGGCATCATTTTGATGCGTTTGGAACGGAGTTCCAGAACTGGCCTGCCAATCAAGGGATTATATAATGGGTTCTAGACTCCGAAATATATTGAGCATTACATGGAACATTGGGCCGCCGTTTTCAAAAGGCTAAGTATTGCAAAAGTGGAGGTAATATCAACATTTTTGGAGGCTGAATAATCCTGGAAATGTAGGGACAAACACAATGCAGACGAGCGGAATGGTAGTATGACAAGAGTGCGATTTCCTGCAACAACCGCAGGGTAGGCGTGGCGACAGGGTGAATTAAGGGCGACGTACGTGGGTTGTGGCATGAGCTTTGTTGGCCGGTGCCCACTCGCTGTTGCTGGCGTACTAATGAGGTTGGTCAGACAGGGCAAAACTGAGGGGGGTACGAATAAACCACTCTGAGAGTCAGAGTATTCCGCTTGTATTTTCTTTCCGGAGGAATGCCAGTGGAGGGAGAACACCAGTGAAAGGGTTAGGGTTAGGAGGGGGCAGGGAAAATGTTGGGTGGGGGTACGTAGTACATGTGTGCGGACAGCTGGTTGGCCAGATCTGAAAAGCGTTTGGTGCATACGAGGAGTGCGAGCATCAGCTGCGCAGCTCCTTGGTGGGGTGGAGCAGAGTACGATTGTGATAGTTGGAGGAGAGTCTCTGTGTTTCGGTGTTTGACATGTGGTGTACAGCGGAGATGCGGAACAAGATGCCGTTTTTTTTTTCCGACAACGGCTCCTGTAATTCGGGCCAAAAGGTGCGGGAGATGTGACCAGAACAAAGCCGTGTGCTTAGAAGATTAAATCTTACACCCCAGAGTACAGATACGTCCACCTATTCCCGTTCGCGGTCGATGTCTCGCACAATTTTTGATGCGTTTGGAACGGAGTCCCAGAAAGGAAGCACCGAAACGGGTGTCTAACTGGCCTACTCAAACGGGCGATTATATTGATGCGTTTGGAACGGAGTCCCAGAAAGGAAGCACCGAAACGGGTGTATCCAAACGGGCGATTATATAGATATTAGCTGAATCACGCAGGCGCCAGAGTTTAGCAAGAAACGGCCTTGGAAAGGCTCAATAGTGATTGGAGAGGTATGCGAGGTGCCAGAATGGCTACAAACGGGAACGAGTATATAATAAATAGGTGCCGGATGAAGAGGACTAGTAAGAGAGAGTACCCAGTAAGACTGTCCAAGACCTGCGACCTAGGCGGTGGATAAGTATTAAGCACGGGAGACGGGCTGGGGAATAATCTCACCAATTAGACTTGCGTCAACAATAATTGGAGTCCGATGCGCGAAAAGTCAGAGCGAAGGTGACGGGGGGTGCAAAAAATTATGAGAATCCAAGGTTGGTGACAACCTGCGAAACATTCGGCTTCTCGTCTCGGTCTAGCGAAACTTCTGCAATGACGGTGGTTTCAGCAGGCTTGGCGGTGCGGGACGTAAGGCGATTTCGGCGAGAAGGTAAACCGTTGGTAATCTGGTGAACGGTTGATCAGTCCAGAGTTCGCATGTAGCTCAGGCTAGGCGAGTAACGTAGCGGATCGAAGTGCTGTCCAGCCCCCTCTAGTTGTTGTAGGCCACGAAAAAAAAACCCTGCAATGGATGTTGGCAACAATTGCAGGCAAAATAGTTGTACGAACCGTGCGAGGAGCGGCCCTCTGTCTTCATCGATTTCTGCATCTTTTATTCAACTGACTACTGTACTACTCAACGCAATACGATAGGGTTAGGGTTAGCGGGTGGGCGAGTGAGTGGGGATGCTGAGTGTTGAGCCCCTCGATCCGGTGGGCTGGCGACGTCGCGGTGGTGGAGGATGCTAGGCAGGGCTGAGCATCCGTACGGCGGGTATGAATAATTGAGTAGGTGTGCGTAAAGAAGAGAGACTCTCCGTATTTCGCATTGTTTGACATTGACAAAGGCTGCGCCGGGATGCCGAATGTGATCACATGCGCAATAAACAAATGTAATAATAGCTGCGGTTTGTCACGGTGTGTCCCCATTTTTGCACGTCTCCGAACCTCGAATCAACGTCTACGTCGATAACCGCTAATTCCTGCATGGAGACACGCAAGCGCACGCGCGAAGCGGTCAGCAAGCCACTGTTGCGCAAGAAACGCAAAGTCGAACGGGAGAGTCAGGCTGACGAGGTGCAGAATTTGTATCCTTTGCAGGGGATGTATAAGAATGAAACGGACCGGGCATGGTGCGTGCACCATGTTTCCGCCATATTATGCTAACGTCTCTCAGGCTGCTAGGAATGAGAGAATTTCAGAGGGAGGCCGTCCTTACTGCGCGTTTCGACGAGTTGGCCTCAATTCGCGACCGCGAGCACGTCCGTAAGCTGCACGCACAGCAGCTGGCGGGCGTGGACGATACGTTCGAGGAAGATGCGGTCGAGCACACGCCGCCCCCCCGCCACGCCCAAGTCGACCCACGCGCCGCTGGTAGCTCGCAAGCTGGCGGGCGTCGCGGCTGTCGAGGACGATACGTTCGAGGAAGATGCGGTCGAGCACACGCCGCCCCCCCGCCACGCCCAAGTCGACCCACGCGCCGCTGGTAGCCCCAAAGTGGCGATAAGACAGCGACCGTCAGCTACGGCGAAAGATAAACCTTTGGAGAACCGTGATCTGTTGAGATTGTCCTTGACGCGGGACGAACTGGCGGGTTACTCATCTTTGCCTTGGTTCGAGAAGCTAGTCACTGGTGAGCATGATTAGCTGCCCGACACATGTGAAGAACTCACTGGTTATCCCAGGCGCGTGGGTCCGCTACCTCAGCCGCAGCGATCAGGACGAATCGAGGGCATATCGCATATACCAAATAAAAGGTACCTGCGAATCTCTCCTTCGCGTTGATTGCTAACGCAGCACAGGTGTTGGCACGGCCGAGGAGCTGTACCAGGTGGGCGACTACACGACAAGACACCTCTTGGAGCTCAAAAACGGCGGTATGGAGGTAATGTTGCGGATGGATCGGGTGTCGAACTCGGGCTGGAGCGAGGTGAGCCCGTTCTCTCGCTCATCCTTGTTGCACCTTTCCCTTACAGCGTTGACAGGAAGAGTTCGACTGCCTCGTGGAGATCTGCGCAGCCGAACGGGTGGCCCTGCCCGACGCGCAAAGAGATCAACGACCTCTGCACCGAGAAACAGAAGCTCATGTCTCGGGACATCACGGAAGTAGGTGCCTCGCGCACCTTTCGAGCCCCATCCTGGCTCACCGACTCCCCAGAAACAGATAAACAAGATGCTGGCTGACAAGAGGAAGATCGGCGCACCCCTCCGCGGCACACAGTCCACGCGTCTCAGGGCGGAGCGCGAACTCGCGGTCCGCCTCGGGGAGCACACTACCGTGCGTCGCATCGATGCGCGACTCAGTAGGTCATCTGCGCCGCATCCGCCGACGGAAACCAAGGACCCGCTCGCCCTGGTGAACGAGCGGAACCGTACGGCAAACATGGAAGCGGTGCGTAAGGCGGAGAGGCTCGAGGTTGAGCGCAAACGCAGCATTCGCGAGGCGCATATGATGCCGACGGTGGTCGCCGACGAGTCAGGGTCTGGTGTATTTTCTTCAAACTTCCTCCTCAGGCTCATACTTTGATGGGTAGGGAGAGCAAATCGAGCCCCACAACAACACTGTGCGTCACATCGCCGCGAGACAAGAAGCCGTCGCCGTCCATAAGCTGAATCCCGGCAAGACCCTCATTGAGAAGTGCATAGAGTCCATCGAGCTCGACCTCGGGGACTTTTAATAAATCTAGATACTTTTTCGAAACGACGTCTATCCTTTTTGTTGCTCTGACCCACATGTTTTACTTTGTTTTCAATGATGTCGTAGGCAGAATTCAATATCAGCAAGGAAACCAAGATATGTTGGCAAATGCCGAACAGGCTTTTCAGCTGTATAAATTTAATAAGTACAATCTCGCGAAATTACGTAACAGATTACGCAAACAATCGTAGTCAGACGCGATGCCATTTCGCCAGACGGCCGCTGAAAGACAGACAATTATTGATAGCTACAGTCCTTAACCGGGAAGCGAAACGATCAGACGATGCCGTATTGCTCTATGATGGAGACCGATTTCCGGCCCCTTTTTTTCAGTCAATGTATCTACTCAGTGGCTACATGACTACTGAAAAGTTTGAGTGAATTGGTGCAAAAGTGGTGGAGAACGGGCCGTATTTAGTGGAACCATCAAATTTGATGATTCACTAGGAAGCGAAACACTACAAGCTCATGATTTAGGCCTCAGGCAAAGAGTTTAAAGACTCGGGGTATTCATATTCAGAATCCACGACCTCGAAAACCCCCAATATATGCCTTGACTGTGAAATTTACGGACAGCAGCGCGGGCACAGGGGCTGCTCAACTGGTCGGAAAACTGGGCCAACAGTGGACCAATATATCAACATTTCTTGGGCTCTAGAAGGGCTACTTGCTCAAATCTTTTTGTGAATATGAGTTTTGGATAGTATAGAATGCTCTCAAAAAGATTCCGGCCCTGTGGGATGTGCAGAAGAGGCAAAACATGTAGTGTTTCGCTTCACCGTTTGTTTCGCTTCCCGGTTAAGGACTGTATATTCCTATACTATGGTGTCCTGTCCAGTTGAATTTCTTTTTTCGCGTTTTTTCTAGAGCATGAAGTTCTTCGGTTTCCTTCGGGATGGATACCGGTACATATAGTCGTTGTATACAAAAGACATTGAAGTGATTGAGGGGGCACGGGGGGGTGCAGGAGACGGCGCAAAGCGAAGAAGTGGGATCAAACCATCATCCCGACAAACTTCGGGATCAAATTTCTTCGATGACGGATTCAGTCCACTTCCTTGACCCCAATCCCTTTGTAGATTTACAGAGAGCAGAAGAGGATGTGTCGGTACTCTTTCGAAAAACACCGAAGGGATATGTTTGATTTTTTAAAAAGATAAAATTTAAATTCAGGACCCCAGGGAGGATTCAGACCCATAGGGCACGATAGTAGCAACAGATCATGTCCCTTTCAACCAACTTTCAACTACATCGAAATTCAACTGTGTTTAGACCTCTTACAACTGTTCAAACAAGAGCGAGTCTGCGCGAGTCCTACAGCTTGGAACTGAATGCTACTATTTCGCAAAAATATTCTCGGGATGAAACTTCCCACAGTTCAACAACACAAGTACACAACCGAACAGAATATTCTGTCTCGTTTGTTAAATCAAAATCTCGACTTCCACCTGGCGCAGAGTCGACTTACACTTTGAATATAACAGCCACTATGCGGAGGGAGAGCTTCAAGATCTTCCACGCTGTCCAGAATGCGCCGTAGGAGACCAGACTGAAGCTAATATTTTTGGTGAGTCACAAAGGAATGAAACTAGCAAGAAATACAGACGCAATGAATACACAGCCGACAATCGTTAAGGCTCTGTTAGCAGTGAGAAATTGTACCTCGGGAAGGAGTATAAAGGCTTCTCACCCAAGGACCGGCCATTTCAACACTTTGTATGCTGCCCAGCCCAATCTAGGTTCGCGTACCTTAGGGCAAGGAAGATGGAAAATGAATATGCAGTAAGTACTCACCCCGCTGGAATGGCGATACAGCTGCTCAATTGTTAATAACGTACGTCCTTATTCAAGGGACCCACTCACAGAAATAGAATACATCCCAGAAAATCATAAGTTCTGTTCAAGCGGTTAGTTTTCCAGCCCAGTGGCAGGGTCATGGAAAGCGCACAAAGATACAAGCCATTTAGCACATGCGATGCCTCTACAGGACAAAAAGCTTAGGATCGTTACGGTTGCCCTACAAGATACAACACTCACGTCCTGATTGCCCGCTTCACAAATTTCTGCAACCTGCAAGATGGTTGAACATTTGCCACTGCCGCTGTTCACGAAAGGGAATAAATACCTGCGAAGGAGTGGTTTCATAGTGCGCAACCACACGGGCTGGGTATACACCACCTGAGTCTCGGTATCTTCGTTAATGGAGGGAAAGGCTGTTCCTGGTTGACTGGAGTCATTTTATATGCCAAGACATTAGGTACGAAATTCGGTACTGTGCGAAGTCCTCGTCTAAATATTCCGTCTCATTGTTCGAGCTTGTATTTTTGAGATTAAATCGAATATCAGGGCAAGAGAACATGCACACCTAGTGGTATGCAATTTCTGTGAAGATACAAATCGGATGAATCTCTTGCGAAATGGGAACCGCTCCGACATTAGGACAGACTTCAGGGAAGTTTTCTGTGGCGAATTTAGGGTGCCTCCGTCGCACAGTAGTCTCTTCCGTATCCAATCTGCCCAGCTTAGAATTAAATGGTGATGTATAGCGGAAGGAAATGGCACACCTGCGAAGTTTGGGCCTGAGTCTCCCAGAGGATAATCTTTCAATGACACGCTTGCCGCGAGCCCACAAGCCACTCCTAGAATGCGCTGCCTTTCCCTCGAGCGTACCGGCATCCTTCTCGGTATCTGATAGCTTGGGTGTATATCCCGGCTCGGCCAACGACCTAGTCGAAGAAACTTCTTTGTAATCCAGGCCCACTAATGTCGAATCAGTGCCGACTCGGTGGGCATTATATCTAATTGAATTGTAAGAGGGGGGTCCTCTCGCCGGTCTGGTGCTATCCAGTGATTCACGTTGCAAATGGAAAAAACCCATAGCAGAGAATTGACACAGAGGCGACAGAAGGAATTGGGAGGAAATTGATTCTCGAAGCAGGATTGAAGAATGGAATGCTGTATCAGTCTGTCTTGTTATTTATGAGGTTGATTGTCCGAGACAAGGGTAGTGTGGCCACAATCGATCAGTTACAGAAGTACAACACCTTGTGCCCACCGACGCCACAGTGCACCCTATTCCTCCTTCTGTTAGGAGAACAACACCCAAGGTCACAAACGTGGCCTAATGTTAGTTGGAGAGCGTTTCTAGTCTCTGAGAGTGTAAAATAACTTTGGCCACATTGTGTTGCAGCTAGTCTCTCCTAGACGGACACTTCAACAGTTCTAACTCGTACCTCGTTTGTTGAATGCTGCAGTGCAGTTTGCTCGGCCTGAGTGATTTAAAGCATCCGTTCGAGTGCGTACAGTTCAAGGTGATCGTAGGGCCTAGCTCAGACTTCATTCCGGGCTCCACTGCCAGTTCTCGGAGCATAAATGAGCTAATTTGAGACAAAGACGAGCGTTGACTTGCAAAAGTTGCCGGCTCCGAGCCAGACTCCCATATGCTGTTCAAATTGTATAATATTCCCGCGCGCCGTAATATCAGAAATGTCAGAATCATAATTTTGGACGGGGTAACACAGAGGGTTCACTTTTGTAATAATTGTACGTGCCAAATTGACGAGATGTAACAATGAAAAATCTAGTGCCGGGCGTAGACTCGTAACAGTCTGTAACCAATTGCCAAAAAATGTGGCAAGCACTTTCGGTGTTTCGGTGGTTACTGACTGGTACAACTCGATTGAGCTGTCCCCGGAGTTTGAAAATTTAGCAAGTGCCGTGATCGGCCAACACAAGAGCCATCAAAGCCCATCAATTCTGGTCGAAAGTTGATGGGTCTTTCCACTCTTCCAAGCTAGATTAAAAAATAAGTGAGGAGGCAAATTGAACCATTTTTTAAGGCGAAATCGTTCCTGTGCGCTCCAAATCCATTCATATCTGCAGCCCAGAACAGGACCCTTGCCAATTTTTCAAACTCCGCCGACAGCCCAATGCAGCGTCCCGAGTTGTACCCGTCTGTAACCACCGAAAGTGCTCGCCATATTTTTCGGCAATTAGCTACAGACTGGTTATGAGTCTATGCCGGGCGGTGAGTGACCAGTGGAAAAGTTCACATAAATACCTCATGTACAGACATCATCCAGCTAAATTCAACCTCGACCATCCCGCCTACCGTATTACAGCTAGATGTCTGGCAAGATGTCTGCACATAAGGTATTTATGCAAACTGTTTCATTGGTCACTCACTGCCCGGCACTGGATTTTTCATTGTCGCATCTCGTCAATCTGGTACGCACAAAGGTGAACCCTCTGTGTTACCTGTCCAAAATTATCATCATCCGACAATGGCGCAGACGTACGCACTTGTATTCTTATATCTCACCATCAACAAAGTCCCTTCTCCCGCATAGGTTTCACGGAGTTCGATCGGGATTTGAACTACTATTCAATGTCGGCGTCTATGCAAGGTAGTACGTAGGCGCGCGCTACTGAGATTTCTGATCTTACGGGGCGCGGAAACTCATTCCGTGCGCGCGGGAATATTTATATAATTTGAACAGCATACTCCCATGGCATAGGAAGAAGTTATGGGTTGAATCCATGGCAACCTTCAAAATCGGAATTGGCGGCTGTATCTGTGCAGAACCGGACTCGGCGGATGAAAGGGGAAAATAAATATATAGCGCCCCAGTTAGGCCGCGTCCGACGTTTCCTAATTCCTCGAAAGTGCCGGGAAAATAATATATATTTCTCCTTTGGGAGTGAACTTGCCGAATCCCAAAGCTAAACGCGTCTTCACTCGTCAATTTTTGACGAGTGTGTGACAGCCATGTCACTTTAACCGCGGATGTTACTTTTAACCGCGGTAGGTTGTTCTGATGATGCACTGCAGCTTGACTGAATCTGATTCATGCCTCGCCTTATAACACCGCCTGAGTCCGAGGCCTAGGGTCCTTGAGCTTCTTTAATCTGTCTATCCGCATCGACCTCAAGCATTTTACAAATACTGCGCCATAGCGTCTCGCGTTTTGTTCTTGAACCACCATGTACAAGTTGTCGGCGACCCTCTCTGGCCACACTTCCGATGCAAGTTCTGTGTGGATTCCTATAGTCTATTCTTACCTGAGGCGCAGGTACGCGCGGTGGATACCCCCACAGACGATCTCATCTTGTCCGCTTCCCGGGATTCGACCGCGATCGTCTGGCGGCGCGACTCGACTGGCGCGCCATTTACCTCTGATTCGGTGATCCGCGCGAGCACTAGATACGTTAACTCAGTCGCATACTTACCACCGACCACCGAGGCACCAAAGGGTGCGGGATTTGTCAGGAAAATGAATAGTGCGCAAGTTGACAATCCAGCACAGGCTACGCGGTCACTGGCGATCTGAAAGGCTGTAATAAATGTCTTTTCCTTGGAGCCCACAAAGGACGACCCAGATTACACCCTGCTTGGCCACACCGGCAATGTTTGTGGCTTACGCACGACCAGCCGCGGGAAGCATATTATCTTGTTCATGGGACTCGTGAGCTGCCTTTCTCTCAAACTTTGCAAACAAACAACTCCGTCAGGACTGCGCGGGTGTGGACGAACTTCAGTCCGACATTCGAACTGAAGGGCCACGAAAACAGTGTCTGGGACGCGGTAGCGATCGGCGAAGACGAGTTTATTACCGGTACGCTGTGATCCACTCGCGCCCATTTATTTACTAATCGCACACACAGGCTCCGCCGATAAAACCATCAAGCTGTGGAAACAGCACAAGGTGGTACACACCTTCACCGGCCACGACGCAGTAGTGCGTTGCCTGGCAGTGATCCCCGACATCGGATTCGCTTCGTGTGCAGACAAGTGAGCGCCTGCCTTTGTTCGCCCCGTACTGCGTAACCTCTTCTGCAGCGAGATTCGGGTATGGTCTCTCGGGGGTGATCATCTATATACGCTCTCTGGACACACATCTTTCATTTATCGGCTGGCGGTGCTGCCCAGCGGGGATCTCGTATCATCTGGCGAAGACCGTACAGTGCGGGTCTGGAAAGGTGAGTCATCGTGTACCGCACTGTCGGCATCCTTGACGACATCCCACCAGGCGGCGAATGCGTGCAGATACTTGTACACCCGGCCACCTCCGTCTGGGCTGTGTCGACAATGCCAAACGGCGACATCGTGAGTGGGTCGAGCGATCGGATGGTGCGGGTGTTCAGTGCCTCGGCGGACCGGTGGGCGTCGGAGGAGGATATCAAGGCGTACCACGACATTGTGGCGCAGCAGGCCCTCCCGGCACACGACGTCGACGAAATCAAGGTGGAAGGGATGGATGCTCTCAACACTCCTGGTACGTCCTGCATTGCACGCCAATCGCGGCTCATCCCCAATGCAGGCCAAAAAATCGGGCAAACCAAAATTGTATTAAACGGAGATATATCCGAAGTATATCAAGTGCGTGATTCGGCGTCCGATAACGACTTTTCGACTGACGGGGGGCGTTTGTAGTGGGACCGCTCGAACTGGCAGAAAATCGGAGAGCGCGCAAAGAGGCCCAACAATGAGAAATGCAACCTGTTTGAAGGCAAATTATACGACTACGTCTGGGACGTCGCCCTCGAGGATGACGAGCCATCCCACAAGCTCCCGTACAATATTTCCGGTACGGTAGATCTCAATGTCAGAACTCCGCATTGCTGACGCCCGCACCAGAAACTCCGCAATTTGCGGCCCAGCGCTTCCTGGAGCGGTACAAGCTCCCCCTAGCCCACGTCGACACGATCGTCGACTTTATCTTACGGAGCACATACATGGCCAAGAACGCTCCTCCCAAGATGTCAGACGTACCGACGCTGGCGAAATACATTTCTTCCGATAAATGCCAAAATATCGTGCTCATGGTACGTGCTGGATTGCAGCTCTCGAACTGGGTCGTTTATCGGCAGTCTTCCAAAGATTGGAGCAGGTAGGCTCCTGTTTATTGCCTCTGAAATAACGATGAACTATTGTAAAATAAGGTGTAAGCACGTCAGCAGGCATCCCCGATTTTAGGTCTCCAGAAACAGGTTAGTGGCTTCATCCTATGCTAGGCATTTGTTTATACTCTAGCAGGTCTCTACGTACGCGCAGCCCAATACTGATAAGAGGTATACGACTCATAATGCAGCTAGGCTAATTTAGCGAGACTCAACCTCCCATACCCGGAAGCCGTGTTCGATATTAATTTCTTCCGCAAAAATCCAGTCCCATGTTCGCATTTCCTCTCATTGCTGAATCATCCCGTCGTTGACCATGAAATAAATACAGTCTACACGCTAGCCCACGAGCTCTACCCAGGCAAGTTCCGACCAACCCTGACGCATTCCTTCATCCGCCTCCTGGCGGCGCACGGGCTGCTGCACACATGCTTCACGCAGAATATCGACACCCTCGAGCGCCGCGCGGGCGTGCCAGACGATAAGATCATTGAGGCACACGGTAGCTTCGCAAGTCAGCGATGCATCGACTGTCAGCGAACATACGACGACGCGAAGATGAAGCGCATGGTCCTGGATATGCAAACACCTAAATGCGAGACATGCGGCGGGCTCGTCAAGCCCGATATCGTGTTCTTCGGCGAGGCGGTGGGTAGAGCGCGGGCTCACTTACACTGCTCGTATCTGAATTTAAATTCCGGCTTAGCTCCCGGATGACTTCATCAGCGCTATTCCCAACGTCGCAAAGGCGGACTTGCTTATCATTATGGGGACGTCTATGAAAGTGCACCCGTTTGCCGGCCTCGCGGAGCGCACCACTCGGGACTGTCCCCGGGTCCTCATCAATCTCGACGCGGTGGGGAACATCGGTTGGCGCCCCACGGATTGGGTGTTGCTTGGGAAGTGCGATGACGTGGTGCGGGACCTGTGCAAGGAGCTAGGGTGGGAGAAGGTGCTCCTCGACCTGTGGGAAAAGACGGAGCTCAAGGAGGATGAAGTGGACTGGGAAGCCGTTGGGGCCAAGGCACAAGCTGGCGATGTTGACGACGTCCCAGGTGCGGTGGGAAACGAAGCTCCCGCTGAGGATCCCCTCGTCGCAGTGATCACTGCTGCTTTAGAGAAGCAGTTAGACCTGAAGCCGTCAGAAACCGAGAAAGATGCTACGCCTTCTGTTGACAAGGAGGAGCCTGTGGTGAAGGAGGTTGAGAAGGAAGCAGCTCCCACTTCGACTGATCCTGGAACTTCCAAGTCGATCCCAACCGCTGCGCCAGGGAAATTCTAAAGGAACAGTCAAACGGACTTGACAGATACGGCGTGCTATGTATTGGATTGTAGTTGGTGCGATTTACTATATATATTGTATTCAATCCCGATTCCTGGCCGTAAAACAAAGCCTTTCTTCTTGTAGCCAACCAAAATGTAGTCCTACAAGAAATAACAAAACAAGCCTTGATGTGTATTCCGGGCCGTCCCTGATGTCCAAAATGTCGAATGTAGGGAATTGTTGCCTACCTCTTCACTACGCGGCAGAATAAAACCCAATCTTTCGAGCCGAAAAAAAACTGCGGGCTATTCAGAGTTTGAATCAAAGTCACAGCGACCCTTCCAGTCAAGACGGAGGAGCTTGTCATAAACGGTGGGGGGAAGACGAGATATCCGAAACAAAGAGGCCCAGGAGCGTTTTAAAATCGCTGGAACCAAGAACCGAACAGAGGCGGATGATGAAATGAACATCGCGGCAGTTCGTGCTGTAAGTAGTGGTCGTGCATATTATATTTACATTGACAAGCGTAATTGCTTATTACACCCTGCGGGTAAACGCTTCCTGGAGCCGACGAATGGAACGAACGAGAGCACAATAAACGAGAGATGGTCTCCGAGGTGTCACATGAAATTTCCAATCGACATGACATGGTGCAAATAACGCAGCCAGTCTCCTTTCCCATAAATGTTTGACACGTTCAATGATTCTCGAGATGGTGGGAGCTGGTAGGAGCTTAGGTCGGAGCGCTGGCAACTGCCAAAGTTGCTTCCGGAGAGAGAAAGCATCTTCAGGTACGAGAAATTAGTCGTCATAGGGCAGTGGATGTATTCAAGGTCGCCGTGCAAACCTCAGGCTGCAGATTTATGATATTTACGAACGCAGAACATATTCTGTCGATGACCAACGGCAGTAATGGTTGCGATTCGCGCAAACAGCGACAAGAGGCTCATGAACCCGAGCTGAACTCTGGATTCTATATTCAACACGACCGGATGTTCTTCAGCCTCTTACAATTGACAGGCATTTTAGCGAGAATAATATGTGAAAAGCTCGACCCAATCAAGCCTAGAATCTAGATAGACCATGCTGAATGGTGCTGACTGGTAAGTTATTACAACGGAGAACACAACGTGCCTAGGGTGCAGTTCAGGTTGCGATAGGGCTTTTGTCCAGTTTCTCCGTGCCTGAAACGCCATGGCCGACCCCGAGTTCAACGTTCAACCGAGTACAATTTGGGTTCCTTGATACACCTCGCCATGTGCATGGAGAGAGACTGAGAGAGATGATGTCAATCCTTTTTCCCTTTTGGTTTTACTTAACTTTTTAGCCTTTGTTGAACCAATCGGAACGGACATGATCACAACATGATTCTGGGTGCGGAGATCTCTTTCGCTTGGGAAAGAAGCACAGCTAATTAACCTGAATTAACGCAAGTAGATTGCTCTCAGTCAGTCTCAGCGGCGCAAAAAAAAATTCCTGAACTGTTCAAAATATTATACCGGGAGTGTTTTAGTATCGCTCGTTGAAACCAACGGCGGGGTTTGGGTGTAGACCGCCGTCATACCCTTGACTCTAGATCGAGCGTATTCCATCGAGGTGGCTGCTTGGGTGGGGGGGGGGGATGGCGAGTATCGTTTAACCGCCACTTACGTCCTCTCCCAGGTCCGCATCGCCGGGGGGCGGTATATCGTGCAGCGAACTCGACAGAGCCATCGTTATGCTCCCACGCAATGTAAGATGAGCGGGGCAATAGTGAGGGAATGCGACTGGCACCATGATGGTCTGCCGCCTGCGCCGAATGAGGCTGACTGGGTCTGGCACGGTTTCCTGGGGAGTTATCATGTGCACCAGCACGTCGAGGGAGTACAGGCGGTCACTAATGAAGAACAAGGACCCGGAATCTGATAACGGTGCAAGTCGACGGCAGACTTTGAGGTAGAAGGGGCATTTATTTACAGGGGGCGGCCGGCGTGGACGCCATAAGGAGTGCGAGCGTCAGCGTCAGACATGCCATGAGGATTCCGGAAGCTACGACGTTGGTGAATATCATGCGGATGGGACCGCAGCTGGGAGAGGTTCAATCAAAGAGACATTTCCAAAGGCAGAATGGAATCACTCTGGAGTGGACCGCCATATGAGCGTGACGCCACTTAGGGACCAAACAACGATAATCGCTATCAGAGTGTCGGTGCCTGGAGAGAATACCGCTAAGGCGCTGTGAACGTTAATCCAGACTCCCATGGCATAGGAAGAAACTATGGGGTGAATCCAAATCAGAGACGGAATTGGTGGCCATATCTGTGCAGCACCGGACTCGGGGGAAAAAAATATAGCGTCCCAGTGTATAGGCCGTGTCCGACGTTTCCTAATTCCTCGAAAGTGCTGGGAAGAGATATATTTCTCTTCTGGAAGTGAACTTGCCGAATCCCAAAGCTAAGGCATCTGAGACGGGTCTTCAGAAAAGTTTCTCATCAAGCGGTGTGTGACAGCGGTGTCACTTTTAACCGCGGATCTGTGACTGCTTCGGGCCTGTCCTGGCAGTGGTACAGCTTCAATACAGCTTGACTGAATCCGATTCATTGCAACGCCTTATAACACCGCCTGAGTCCGGAGGCCTTTAGACCCCCAGAGAAGATACACTTACATGGCCAAGAACGCTCCTCCCAAGATGTCAGACGTGCCGTCGCTGGCGAAATACATTTCTTCCGATAAATGCCAAAATATCGTGCTCATGGTGCGTGCTGGACTGCGGCTCTCGAACTGGGTCGTTTATCGGCGGTCTTCCAAAGCTTGGAGCAGGTAGGCTCCTGTTTATTGCCTCTGAAATGACGATGAACTATTGTGAAAATAAGGTGTAAGCACGTCAGCAGGCATCCCTGATTTTAGGTCTCCAGAAACAGGTTGGTGGCTTCATCCTATGCTAGTCATTTGTTTATACTCTAGCAGGTCTCTACGTACGTGCAGCCCAATACTGATAGGGGTATACGACTCATAATCCAGCTAGGCTAACTTAGCGAGACTTAACCTCCCATACCCGGAAGCCGTATTCGAGATTAATTTCTTCCGCAAAAATCCAGTCCCATGTTCGCATTTCCTCTCATTGCTGAAGTCATCCCGTCGTTGACCATGAAATAAATACAGTCTACACGCTAGCCCACGAGCTCTACCCAGGCAAGTTCCGACCAACCCTGACGCATTCCTTCATCCGCCTCCTGGCGGCGCACGGGCTGCTGCACACATGCTTCACGCAGAATATTGACACCCTCGAGCGCCGCGCGGGCGTGCCAGACGATAAGATCATTGAGGCACACGGTAGCTTCGCAAGCCAACGATGCATCGACTGCCAGCGGACATACGACGACGCGAAGATGAAGCGCATGATCCTGGATAAACAGACACCTAAATGCGAGACATGCGGCGGACTCGTCAAGCCCGATATCGTGTTCTTCGGCGAGGCGGTGGGTAGAGCGCGGGTCCACAGCAATGCTCATATCTAATAATTCTGGCTTAGCTCCCGGATGACTTCATCGACGCGATTCCCAATGTCGCAAAGGCGGACTTGCTTATCATTATGGGGACGTCTATGACCGTGCACCCGTTTGCCGGCCTCGCGGAGCGCACCACTCGGGACTGTCCCCGGGTCCTCATCAATCTCGACGCGGTGGGGAGCATCGGCAGGCGCCCCGCGGATTTGGTGTTGCTTGGGAAGTGCGATGACGTGGTGCGGGACCTGTGCAAGGAGCTAGGGTGGGAGAAGGAGCTCCTCGACCTGTGGGAAAAGACGGAACTCAAGTCATGGAAGGAGGATGAAGTGGACTGGGAAGCCGTTGCGGCCGAGGCACAAGCTGGCGATGTTGACGATGTCCCAGGTGCGGCGGGAGACGAAGCTCCCGCTGAACACCCCCTCGTCGCAGTGATCACTGCCGCTTTAGAGAAGCAGTTAGATCTGAAGCCGTCGCAAGTCGAGAAAGATACTACGCCTTCTGTTACCAAGGAGGAACCTGAGGTGAAGGAGGATGAGAAGGAGGCAGCTCCCACTTCGGCTGATCCTGGAACTTCCAAGTCGATCCCAACCGCTGCACCAGGGAAATTGTAAACAACCAGACGGACTTGACAAATACGGCGTGCCACGTATTCAACTGTAGTCAGTGCGATTTACTATATACATTGTACTCAATCCCGATTCCGATTCCTGGCTGTAAAACACAGCCTTTCCTCTTATTTCGAGCCAACCAAAATGTAGTCCTACATCGGCGGGATGCAAGAAATAATGAAACAAGCCTTTGATGTCCAAAATAGGTCAAGTGTGGTTATCAGGGAATTGTCGCCTGATGAGGGCGTCCACTTCTTCGCTACGCGGCAGAATAAAAACCAATCTTTCGAGCAGAAAACTACGGGCTATATAGTCACAGTTAGACCGAGGAGTTGATCGTAAATGGTGTGATTTAGCTCTATCACCAGTGTGAGAAGAGCTGACATTTGCCAAAGTTTAATCCGGAGAGGGAAAGGATCTTCAGGGACAAGAAATTGGATACGAATTTTGTCATAGGGTGGATGCATTCAAGGTCGCCGTGCGAACCTCAGGCGTGATATTTACGAACGCAGAGCAGCGCAGAGCATATTCTGTCGATGACCAGCGCAGTAATTGTTGCGACTCGCGCAAACAGCGGCAAGAGGCTCATGAACGACCGAGAGTTCTTGCAATTGGCAGACATTTTGACTCGAGAATAATGTAAATAGCTCGACCCAATCCAGGCTAGATAGACCATGCTGAGTGGTGTTGAGTGGTAAGTTATTAAACGGAGAACACAACGTGCCTGGTGCAGTTCAGGCTGCGGTCATGCGATTGGGAGCTTTTGTCCAGTTTCTCCGTGCCCTGAAACGCCCCGAGTTCAAGGCGGCCGTCCAACAGTGAAACCTATACATAGCTACTTTTGGTTCCTTGATTTCTCGAAAGCGCCACCATCGCACCTCGCCATGTGCATGGAGAGAGATGGAGATGATATCGAGGCTTTTCCCCTTTGGTTTCATGTTTTTAACCTTTGTTGAACCAATCGGAAAGCACATAATCGCAACATGATCCCGGGTGCGAAGATCTCTTTCGCTTCCTATCGCATTGGAAAGAAGCACAGCTAATTAACGTTAATTAACGCAAGATTGCTCTCAATCAGTCTCAGCGCCGTAAAAAAATGTTCCCGGGCTATTCAAATATTATACCGAGAGTGTTATAGTATCGCTCGTTGAAAGCAACGGCGGGGTTTGTGTGTGGACCGCCGTCATGCCTTTGACTCCAGGTCGAGCGTATTCCGTCGAGGTGGCTGCTCAGGGGAGTCAAAAAGGGACGGTGAGTATCGTTTAACCGCCACTCACGTCGCCTCCCAGATCCACATCGCCGGGGGCGGTATATCGTGCAGCGAACTCGACGGAGGCATTGTTATGCTCCCACGCAATGTAGCTGGAGGTGGGTGTCACTGACGGGGAGATGATGAGCGGCGCTATAGCGATAGAACGCGATCGGACGCACGGTCCAGAGTGTTCACCATGATGGTCTGCCGCCTGCGCCGAATGAGGCTGACTGGATCTGGCACGGTTTCGGGAGGAGCGCTGCATGTTATCATGTGCACCAGCACGCCGAGGGAGTACAGGCGGCCACTAATGAGGAACAGGGACCCGGAATCTGATAACGCTTTAAGTTGACTGGCAGACTTTGAGGTAGAAGGGGCATTTATTTACAGGGGGCGGCCGGCGTGGATGCCATGAGGAGTACGAGCGTTAGCGTCAGACATGCCATGAGGATTCCGGAAGCTACGATGTTGGTGAATATCATGCGGATGGGACCGCAGCTGGGAGAGGTTCAATCAAAGAGACATCTCCAAAAGTAGAATGGAATCACTCTGGAGTGGACCGCCATATGAGCGTGACGCCACTTAGGGACCAAACAACGATAATCGCTATTAGAGTGTCGGTGCCTGCAGAGAGTGCCGCTGATGCCCTGTGAACATTAATTAAAAAGGATCTGCAGTCCGGGAAATCGATTTCACATAGGCTATAAGTAGTCAGACGGTGGAGGGAAGTAATATCGGCCCTACATACCAGGACTTTCCCGACAAGCGACGCGAACGAGTTCTTGAGCGTGATCATTGTCACAGCTGCGAGCGTCAGAGCAAGCTATAAATGGATCTAAGAAGATAGGTCCCTGGTTGTCGAGACAGACGCACATCGGAAGTGGCGATGAGCACAAGGAATCCACTAATGATTAGGCTCCTCATCCTGGGACGAATTAGTAGATTCAAACGGCGACTATCGCGAGTGTAGAGGAACTTACACTGTCCACTGCTTCCTCTGAGCGCCGTTGAGGAGTATTCGAGATAATTAAAGACGGACAACTCACGATAAAAAAAGCGCGCTCAATGGAAGCCGCCAGTCCGGTAAGGATTACCCGCGCTGGGAACGGCCATGCTGACCACGGCAGGGCGCCGCCCCCAAACCACAAGATAATCATGAACACCTCGCTGCAAGAGACTATAGTAGACAGAGCATCGCAGACGAGAAGCGAGTACAGGGCCCATTTACAGGCTTGCTTAGGTTTCCATAGATGGAGGTAGTAGAAAACCAAAATAATCTCAAGCGTGTACACTATGCGATGGGCTGATAAGTAATTGATTTGCAGGGGAACAGGGTGGCTTACTGGATACATTAATCCATGACGCCGCGAGTAGGACTCTGAGGTGAAAGGATCAGTTGGCGCGCTCAGCCGAAATCCGGGAAGCATTTTTCATACCCAGTCCAGATTTTGGCCTGAGATGTATCCATCGTTCACGAACGCCCCGCAAAGAGCCCTGGGAGGGAAGTGGCTTGCACCTGCACCTTCAAAAGTAGTTGGGGGTAAGGAAGCAATGGGGAAGACGGCCAAGTGGGGCTCAAGGCCAACATGGCTCCGAATCAGTGATATCAGCCTAAAATTCAATTGAACAGTCATTCAGTCACGGTCACAGGTCACTGATGCATCTGCATTTCCTCCGAGCTGACCCACGCCTCCCCCACTATGACATTCCTAATAAGGAAATCTCGTCCGGTGCCAGCACTACAGGCATTAATAGAAGGTGTTAGAAACGGAACTGTAGCTGACTGGTTACAACGCTCGCGGTCAAATGATGCGAGTGCCGGCGGTCAGCGGTTCGAACCCCGTAAAATGATCTATTTTCCTTTTTCCCCCAAAAGGCTGTTGCCCACGAGGCCTATCCCCACGAGAGGCCCAATTTCAGAGAGAAAGCGCGAACGAGTCTTTAGCGTGCCCACCTGAGATGCCCCGGTTCGGGGGACCCCCCGAGCTTGCGAGGGAGGGGAGGGGCATCGAATGGTGGGTACTCTTCGCGCACACTACGAAATGCCTAGTGAATCCCCCCTTTTCACCCGTTTTTCAGTGATAAATCAACAACACTAATGAAAAGACACTTTTTTCTTTTTATAGTTAACTCATAAAAACTTCCTCAAACACATTTACTCGAGCAGAACGGTGAAATTTGATCGTATTTGTAAGAATTTCCTTTTTAGGGTGTCATAGTGGGGGAGGCCAAGGGGACTTTTTCCTCCGCATCGATGGATTCTTGTGGTGGATTCTTCGGCAGTTACCTGAACTCTACGGAAATTGCAGGAAGGAAGTAATGAGCCTGGTCTCAACCTACGAGGCGCCACCGCTTACCTGGCTCCACCTCGCTTGAAAATTGAAAATTGGATCTTGACATCAGCAGACCACGCACTGCCACCTCACACACTATCGTGAATGTTCGAAGACCATGTACCTTAAATACTTACCTCCTTTTGAAATTTTGGGCTTGTCTTTTCACCCCGTACCTCCCACGATCTGAAAGGATGAACGCGTCGGAGACGCAACTTTGGCTAGGGTCTGTTTCATTGCGGTATCGTTCGCTCGCGGAGCTGTACTGATATCTGTCCCTCCAGTTTCCTCCTAGCGGGATCCTGGCTAAATATGTCGCTATACACCGTGGAACTCTCTTTGGGGATCTTCTTCCTGCGAAAGTGGCAGCTGTCCCGGCTGTATAGATGGGGATTCTGGGTGGTACTCGCGAACGATGCCATTGGGACACTCGCAGTGTGCACTAATATCGCGCTGACATTAATTGAAGGCGCCGCGTCGGCGGGGCCGGGTCTATCAGTCCTAGTACTGTTACTTTCCACCTCTCTGTCTGCACTCATCGAACAGACGTTTCTCATTGCAAGTCCAGCTTTTATTTATTGTTCATCGCGAGTGCTTACAACAGACCCAGCACCGCTATTGGAAAGTGTAAGTGCGGTCAACGACTAGGCTCTATGCGTTTTCACTTATTGTCCCCTGCAGAACGCGTAACCACTTCATCACCACATTTCTCATGCTCCCCGTAGCGGGCCATGTACGATGTTGCTTGCCGTCGGCAGTCGCCCCTTCTCATCTTTCATAGGTGGTTATCGCGATAATTTCTGTCGTATCCACTGTGATTACCCCAAACACGGGAGATACACGCCTGGATCTAGTGCGTAGGCGATTTTGTGACCTCCATTTCTATATCTGACTCGGCCGTTTACAGGACGCGTAAAGTCCAGCCGCTGCCCTCTTACTCTTGTCTAATCTTCCTGCAGTGTTGGTGCTGTGGTGTGCACCATCGGCGACGTTTTTATCGCATCAGCTCTGGTCCATTCTCTTAGTCGCCTCAGACCTGCCTGGCGCTCAACTAAAGAGTGGGCCTCCTGCGGCCACTATATCCCATTCCAGCTAACCGACTCCCTTATAGACTCGTTCACGCCGTCTGCATCAACGCCATGGCCTCCGGCGCCGTCGTCGCCGTCGTAACCATTCTCTCCATGATCACCCTCCTTCTGAATGGCGTCAATGCGATAAGTAAGAGCCTACATGTCCCTCCGCTCAAGCCTAATGCTGTTTTTTTTGGGACTACCAGTCTTCTCCCCGTTCTTCGCGATCATGGGCCGGGCCTACTCACTGACGATCATCTTGAACGTTGTCGTCCACAACACACACCGCCCCGAGCCGAACAGCCTGCACGTATCCAGCATGTCCGTCCCCGGGATGACCATGTTCCGTTCGTCCCGCTCCCTCTCTGCGGTGCTCGGCACCGCCTCTCTCATCTTACTGATACATTTCTCAGTGTCGACGAGAACCCCCGCAGCCAGGGCGCCGGAACGTGACAGCGGCGAAACGGACGACACGGCCAGAGGCTCTAAGCTTAATGCTTCCCTCAACCAGGTGCATTTCTTTTTGTTGTATAGTACTGGCGCTGATGTATTCATGTCCTATAGCCCCAGCCCCAATCGGACCTCCGCGGCTCGCTTTCGCGCCGCCACTCGCTGCGCTCCAACCCCGTCAGTCCATAGAAGCTTATTAATATTACCAAGGCCGCCACTATACGACGGTAACTCAAGCTCACGGTGACGGTCGTCTTCAGTCAACATTTGCACCGGACCACAGACGAGGACTGGAGATTGCTACTGAGCGCCATGTCCTGCGGACTTGCAACAGAAGCAGGGGGCTCGAGAGGGATGGGATAGAAGATATTTCTTCAGGAGAACTGGACATAGTGGTCGTTTTTCAAAGAAATAAAAGGAAGGGATAATACACTAATGTACAGTACGAACAGGAGAGGTGTCGCCTTCGTGTCCCCGGCCTTCGCCGTTCCTCTTCCTTTTCGTTCTCGCGGAGAGACGCGTGCGCGTTATGGTCGAGTATTTGGTTCACGAGCCATTGGCCTCTCTCGGCGAGGATGTTGGCATCACGATTCGGATCAAAGATCTTTTGTCAATTTCCTTTTAAGTTTTCACCCTCGTTTTGTACTCAGGCTGTTTCAGCCCCCGCATGTCTCAAATCGTTCATATTCCTTTTTCAAAGTTAGAAAAATGCAACGCGTACAAGAATCTGAGATTTTGCTCGGCCTGCGGGGAGGCAAGGTTCCATTTTGATGCATATTACGCCATGACTAAAGGTCGTACTAATGCTCGAACACCTCGCCTGATTTCTCGGAGTCCCAAAGCCGGGTTCGCTTGAAATACAGAACATCCCCGATCTCGGATTTTGGTGTCGCCACGGGCTCGACGCTTGTTGAAACCCCAGAACAGGCCGGGGTATTTCAACCTTGCAGATAAATCATTCGCCCGACGACCACTATTGGATTTAGGTGGACAATATCTAATCTCGATCTAATCTATTACTATTCTGAGCCAGGTTCAACTCTTTGTTCAATTTCAGAGCGATTATTGCGAATCAAAGGTACACTGTAATAGTAATCCAAAGCTTTGAGAAGGAATGAATATTCAAAAAACGTTTGGGAGCGGCTTTTCTTTTTTTCTGTCGTCATGTTTCCCACTTGCACCACCTACTAATCAGAGGATTCAGATTCAGTAAAGTTGGGATTCTTTTCGGGAATATGAGCCTGGTATGCTTGAGATGAATGGCCTATGAGTTGTATGGCTGAAGTGACTCACCGATGCCATTGCGAAAGTCACTGGAGATGCAGATCTGTGGTTAGAGTCGCTGCTTGGAATGGTGTCGATGGGGGTCGAGTTCCACCCCTTGTCGATGGAGAGCCTACCCTTCTCGCGGACGTATCGGCGCGTGTTGAGACTGTTGGAATCGGGTGAGTCAGTATCTGAATGGAATGGGCTAGGGAACTAACGTTGCGAGCATGCTGTTCAAGTAGACTGATATAATACAATTTAGTTACGCCATTGGTAAACTCAGCAATCGAAAATCTCACATTTGCTGCTCGGGGCCAACCCGAGGAAGAAGCAAAACGTATTGGGCGTCACCAGAAACTAAAAAAGAACAGATAAATGAGCGGGCGTCCAATGTGGCTGGAAAGCATGCCCACTAGGATCATCGTTGCGGCCGCCGAGATGGAAAGTTAGCATGCCTCGATTTACAGCGTTGATAATGAGCGTGTTCAGCATCGTGTTGGTCCTGGATACAGAATACGTGAGCACAGGGTCTCTGAGAGTAAATACACCGACCTGGGGATCCCTGTTTTATTGCGATGAAGGAAAACACAGAGGTAGACGGTAATCACAACGTCACAGGCGAGTGAGGCGGCAGTTTGCAACGTCGTAATGGCCTGGATGATTTGTATTGCAGTTTACAATATGCGTGAACATGTAATACCTTGGTTTCCTCGAGCTTCAGGAACGACCGAAGCTCGTAGCTGGGGTGGAGTCAGTGTCTGTCTGTGCATCGAAATAATGAAACGAACGTCAGAATTGTTTGAGTGATTCCGGCCGCTGCAACTGTTATGATAATATGTTTGGCGTTCTAACTTATTGGCGTACCCACTCCCGTAACAGCCAAACCCAGCTTTGAAATCAAAGTGAACGGACCACATGCAAAAAAGAGTTAACTTACAACGATATATATCCCACTGCGAGAGGAGTTGTAACCGATACGCTCACTTGTCACTAGAGATAATAGGAGCAGATATCTTCGAGAACAGTCAGTCTTTACTCACATTGGTATATCCGGCTCGCGAAGTAACTAAGATGCCGATGATTAGTTCCGTCGCAAACAGGGATGTAAGGGTGCCTACATTTGTACAGTAACGGCTGAAAGATACTACAGGTGGTGGCAATGGTCAGTTGAAACTCGCTGCTGCTGATCAACGCGCTCTAAAACTTACGTTGGCGAGCAGTTGAACCTGCTCCAGGTAAGCGTGGAAGACCAGGTAACAATTTTAAATACCTACCGAATCAGACCTGAACATGAGATGCATCGGTGAATGGGTGTAAAGGAGCATCTGCAGCGCAGGATGACCTACCAGAGTAGATCAGTTTGGATGAACCCAAACCGCTCGACGAAACGAATGTAGGTTGAGTGAAAGAAAAAGACAATCTGGATAGTCTCGAACGCCCTGCAAAGTGGTCGGCGAGATGATTATTGGTGCGAGAGCTGAACCTACATGGCGGCGATGACCTACCGCCGACATGGGTCTTGGCTACGATACAAAGTACAGCACTCACCGGTAGTTTTGATTCTCCAGCCATCCGACCACCATTGAAAATAAAGGAAGCACTGCAACGCGCCGATTCCGTATAGGCTACAAATATCCATCGTAAGTAGACAAAACAAGGGCGGTGAGTCGTTCAACTCACATAGTCTCAAGAAAGAGGGAAACAAGCCAGGCGCCATATGTGGGGCCGAGCGGCGGATATTCAGGAATGCAGACTGGGCTAGACATGTTGAAATGTGAGCGTGATTGGGGAAGAGAAGAAACCGTCGAATAGAGCCTTTGTGAGCCCTGACATATAAGTAGACGCGGTGAGATGGATCTGTTGTAGGCTACCAGTGAGATGCGTCCAATTGAAGGTGGCCCTGATTCCCTGAGGCAGGCACACATTGACGCAACACAAAGTTTGAGTCAGGATCAAGTCTGGTCCGCCCGGCAGTGGATTACACAATAATGCGGCAGGGTCGTTGTTGCATGACGTTACGCGGGGTGAGATCTCAGCGAGCGTCGGAGCCAGCCTACAAGCAGGTTGTTCAGCAAACACGAAGTGTGAGTTCCAGGCGTCTCTTCACGGAAATTCCCCAGAAGACGGTGGAAGACCTACATAAATCGCTTGACAATTTTCAACCGCCAGAAAGAGACTCCGACGGAAGCGAAGGCGAGAGGCCACCAGGTACTGCTTCTCCGAGCCATCACTGGCATGCCTGATCTACAATGGAAACGTGCGGATCTGGAGGTTCTGTGCCCTGCGTGAATTTAAGTTTGTGGTGTCATAGTTCTCAAAAGTACTCAAACCGAAATTCAACAGAGCCAAGTACATGAAGCTCGTTACCCATATAAGCGTCGAAGAGACCTTTAAACGGGATAAAATACAACGCATGGCGCGGCGCAGCGTGCTAAAAGCGAAGTACGCCCTCCATTCAGCGGCTTCGCTTGAGGAAAATAAGAACATTACGTGAGCAGTAGGAATCGAAATGTATGCTCCTTGTGCGAAGCCCAGAAAGAGAATCTCGTTCTCCAGCAGTCCATCCGTCTTCAACATACTGCGGAGAATTTGAGTCACGCAGGCCAATGTGTGCATGTTCCGTTCTTCCATGGCTTCATATACTGATTCAGCGATTGTCAAGTTGACAGAGTTTGAAGCGGTTGCGGTCGTGAGTTGGTCCTGAGAAAGGATGGGCTCTTAATTCATTCCATCTCATTCAACTCACTATTCGTACAGTGGAACTTGTGTTGTCAGGGATGTCGAACAGGAACTTGCTTTCTCTTCCGAGGCCGCGATCCAGAACTGATTCAAGTTGCTTCAAAACGAAAGTTTGTTGAGGACGGAAAGGATTCATCACAGATTGCTAGATTATATCACATTGATTCGGCCACTATTCCTCGAGCAGGATGACTTGAATGGATGACTTTCCATGGCGGTTTAAAAAGTCTGGGGAATATCTGAGCTTTTCCGGCTGTGATGCCGAGACAGCTGTCAGGACCCCGGAAAAGCCATCACCTCAAAACGGATGGATTTTAATGTGAATCTGTAAAAATCTGTACAGGGGGTAGGGACCCCCTGTCCAGATTTTAATAACCACATTGTTGTTCGAATAAACCGGTTTAGGCCAATGCTCCGGTGATCCTGCTTAACTCTTGACTTTCCGCCTCATATCACGACCGCTCACGGCAGGCTTTCAAACTCCGCAAGCCAGAACAATGGTACCCCGAGCATGTCAGCCTCTTCCTGCTCTTCCCTTCTGCCCCGCCAATGCGCTCGTGTCCCTGCTGGCCTCCACGACCGAGAGGGCCCCGCCCTGATATCCTATGGCCACCTGCCAGCTATTCCTCCGAGTCCTTCTGCTCTGCCGCTGCCGACCACGCGTACACACCCTCCTTATCCCTACACACGATAAGCCTACGCCGGCACCCGCCCGTCAAGCACACCCACAAGACCGACGCGTGAGGTGATGGCACACATCCGCAAGCACCCCGCGGCGGCGCGCCCGCAGCGACGGGGCGTGGTATCCCAAGCCCGCACCCGTGCGGTGATACCGGCGGGTGACACAAGACAACGTGCACTGGGTGAGTGCATGTCCAGCGCGCATTAGTGTGCGCCGAGGCTAATGAGTCCGGGGCAAGGCGTGGAACCATGCAGTCCACGAGCGTGGCCCACGCCTCCTCCGCATATGCGCCGTGCTCGCCGAACTGCGCACAGACACTTTAAGGACGCTGGTATACTTGTCGCGCACGCAACGAGGCGCGAGCTGTGCATTGATCTGGGGAAAATAGGTGTGTCTCCACTTGCTGCTTTCCTTTACTGAATACACCGGCGCACACTTTTCTTACCCAGGGTACGGTTGGGGCTTGGCACTCGAGGTGTGTCGCACTGTCCTCGCGTTTATTCACTCGCTTACTCGCTTTTATTTAGCTGTGCAGCATGAAGGGGAGAAAATTTCCCAGCATGTGTAGTCAGTAGTTATGATGAATTGCATCTACTTGTTTGCGTCTTGTGCTTGACTTGTGCGAGTGGCTCAACATAAAGCCTGCATCCGACGCGTTGTTTGGCACCGTCACGAGCTCCAAACACCCGGTTAGTGACGGGCCGAGCCCAAAGCTCATCAGTAAAACGTGATTTTTCCCATAGTGGCCATAGTGGGCTGTAGTGCGGCTCTGTCTCCATAGTGGCCGGTAGTGCTACATAGTGGCCATGAGGGACTATATAGTACTACATAGCAGCTCGTGAGGCCTATACGGGACTACATACTCCTAGAAGACTAGATAGAACTACGTCATCGCGTTTGCGTCGCGTAGGTTTTGGTGTGCAAAATTGTCGGTACCAAATCTGCCGTTTCCCGATTTGGACCCCAAGACAATACCAATATCTCTCGGTAGTGCTACCTAGTGTATCGTGAGGCTTATATAGTAGACTGGCCTCAGAATACATTGCAGTTCAGGCTGAGCTTTTCCCATTATAAGTAGCTTTTCTTAGATTTTTCTTATTTTATCTATTTTCGGAATGTCTGATGAAGAGCCAACGTTTTCCGCCAAGTGAACGAGAAAACCAATTTGAATGAGTTTTATGAACACTCGCTACTGATGCGCCACTCTAAGACTTGAGAAGTACCAACTCCATTACACATCGACCCCATCAACATGCTTGCCAACTTCATTGTCCTCGCGCAGCTACTGCACCCCTTGTTTAGCGAACCGCATTGCAGAACCACAGTAGGCTCTGTTCGCGTCATCAGCTTTCTGTCTTTGTATCAACAATATAAAAAGAACAAAAAACCCACCTTGGCAGTCCCCAGCGCATTCGCTTGCACAAGCGTGCAAAAGCCCCTAAACACCAACTCCTTCTCCTCATTATCCTTCCACAGCGCCTGACACCACGCCTGCGCAAACTCGGGCAGGTGAACTGCGACCAGTCCCGGGTGCGTCAGCCCGATCCTGCCAATCGGCACTGCCTCGTTCTCGTGCAGGCTGCGCGGCGCCTTCGGGTGCAGCAGAATCGGGAGCTGCGCGATGAGCAGGTTCATCCACTGCCGGAACTCGGGGTCATCCCGGCCGTAGCGCAGCGCGACCTCCTCGACGGACCACGCGGCGCTGTTCGACACGTCAATGAAGTCGTATTTGAGCTCGGGATTGAGCTGCAGCGTGAGCTCCGCCATGATGCCGGGCATGTGTGGGTGCAGGAACATGAAGCACCCCATCACCATATCGCCGACGAGTGCCTACGTGCTCTGGCGCAGGGGTGCCTGCGGGTGTTTGGGGCACACGGTGAACAGCGCGAGTAGGTTCGGGTTCGACGCGGTGATGAGCGGCTGCGACTCCGTGCCGAGGCCCTGCGTGAGCCCCGAGAGCAGGTCGAGCGCGACAACAAGGAAGGACTTGTCCGGCTCCTCCATGTTGGGGTTCTGCTGGTACTGCTGCTTGAGCAGCACGGTGTGGATGATGTTGGTGCAGCGCTCGAATACGGGCGGCGCGTATGGGAGGAAGGACACGCCGATCGCGATGGTGACGGACGCGAGGCACTCGAGCAGCGGGATCAGGTCCTTGTCGTCCTTCAGCCACGCCCAGCGGATCGCCAGCGGCGGCATCAGTATCTCGACGTACCGCGGGTCCTGCAGCACGCGCCCCGCGGTGTCTGCGAGCGTCTCGACGTCATTGTACAGGATAAGCATGTTCTTGTGCTGGTACTTGTTGAACGCCACCACAAGATTCTGCGGCACGGGCTCGAGGTATGTCACGAGCTCGAGGCCCACTTCTTCTTCCAGGGTGGTAAAGGCGCTCAATGCCGCCTCTTGCGTGCGTTTGTTGTTGTCGAGGACCATGCAGAGGAGCTGGGTGCAAGATCAGTATACATATTACAAAAATGGGAAGGCAGGGACGTACACCCTCCGTGGTGGGAACAAAGTATTGGTTCTTGCGTTCCTCGGAAAGCGGCTGGATCGTCCAGCTCACGTAGCGGCCGAGTGTCCAGCAGGTGACGGAGCGTACGAGTGGCTAGAGAGATAAAAATAAGTCGGAAAGAAATAGAACATCCAAACAAAAACTCTACCTTTGGATCTGAAAGCGTATTAATAAGATACGGTACGAGCGTCGTCAGATGGGGCTCAATCGCCTCGATTGCTGTTGATTTCAACGTTCATTTCGCGCGGGTAGTCTTCGCAGGCCTTTTCGAGGACGTTGAATGCGGCCTGGGCAGGTCAGTATCTTATATATCGAGCTGAAAATCAAGCAAATTACCTCCTGCCTATCGAGATCTGTTGAATCAAGTGTGTTCATGAAGACACTCTGGCCGGTTGGGCGGCTCGAGGTGGCCCAGAAATGTAACGACGTCCTGGCCCTCAGTGTTGTGAATCATGAGGGACTGATCGCTGCAGCACGGCAGTTGAGGCAGAAAGAACTAGGGCAGAGGATATTTTGGCCAGGTCTGGCCAGTTTTTGACGCGTTCAGTCACAGGCACATGGAGAGTGTGATGTTAACGCGATCCTGGGGTAAAATCTAGGCTACGCTGCCTACGCCGAAGGCTGCGTCCCCGTCGAAACCCAAGCTGTCCCGTCCCAATCAAGCCGTGCACCCGAGCTGCTCCGCCGCCAGCCCGCCGGTTGTTGTTGCCGTTGCGCCTCCGCCACCACCTGCGGAGCCCGAGGTAGATCCCGAGGAGATGTTCCGTGCGTGCGAGGAGGTGATCCGCAAGAAAATTGAAGAGTTAGCGAAGAATGGCGATGCGCCCACGTGATGGGAATGGAACAAAACAAATATTTGGCCATGGTTCGTCTTCCCATCCTTCTTTCACCTCAACCACCACCACAACCGCCAGCCAACTCACCTTCTGGTTAATATCCCTCCAATCCATCTCTCCCAACTCTTCTCCACTCTGGGAGATACGACTACCTGTCGGATAGGCCGGAGTGAAAGCCTTTCGGGCGCCGTGGCAACGGTAAGTATGTCCTCTGCGGCTCGTTCTCTGCCTTGTGCCTACTTTGACCCACACTGACTTTTGCACTGCAGTATCCATTGTGACATCTTCAAAACACAGTCACTACGTCCTTCACACACACAGCAGTATCCCACTGGCAGTATGTTCGCTGCTCTTCCGAACTTGTGACTAACGGTGTTCAGACACCATGATGTCTGGACATAGGCTCTTCCACAGCGTAATAATCCTCATCTGGTGAGCTTTCCCTCTACATCCTGGTACTATCTGACCTCTTCTACAGATCTGCGCGCGCATCATCTTTGCGGCATCCCTTGTAAGACGCTGGCCTTTGACTACTTTCTTTCAAGGCACGCTCTTATGTCATTCTTGCTTTCACAACTAACGACCATATTATTAATAGCCTGGCGTGTATCAATTATAAGTGGTGTACATGGTATGTGCGCGCAATTGTTCTTTTTTTGCGTTTCTCATCTTTTACTAGAAACTCACTATGCTACGTATCATTCGGTCTGGACCTCTTTGCTGCGTGTCCGAAGTAGCAATAGTATGGAATGATGTACCTGAGATCACTAATATAAATTGTTCGCCGTCTTTTATTATCGTGTGCTGTGTAAGATGCAAAGAAGTGCGGGATTGGGGGTTTTTTTTTTCATTGGTGAGCCGACCCACTACAGAGCGCTATGGAGAGCCCCTATCTCACTATGGAGCTCTACATAGTGCGGCCATTTCACTATGGAGCACTACATAGTGAGGCTGTTTCACTACGGAGCACTATGCAAACCAAGACCTACACTACAGCCACTATGGCACTATGGCCACTACATAGTGCTACCTAGCACTGGATAGTGGACCCATGTTTTACTGATGCTGTAATTGTTGGATATGTGGCTTCAACTTTTAAAAATGGCTCCTGTGCGTTTCCCGTAGCAATGCGTGAATAATTACTTTGATCCAATCACTGGCACTCTCAAAGAAGCTCGGATAGTCCCCAGACTATTTAAACCGCCATGGAAAGCCATCCAATGTCACAAAAAGGTCTATTTGCTTATAACGGATGGTGGCCGTTGATGGTGCTGATCAGCAGTCATCAGAGTTAGGACCTTAGTTGAAAGCAGTGGTCAGCATTCATAATTCACGCTCTTTCAGTTACCAGCGGTCATAAGCAAGTCATAAGTAAGATGCATGGAAGAGATGTAGAGATAAATTTATTTCGCATTGAATCAAAACGAGGCAAGGGGATTAGATATACACGTCTATTTAATATTATTGAGCCTCAAAAACATGTCATTGTCAGCAGTATCCATGGTAAAGTATAAGTTCCGCCGAGAAGTTCCACGCGCCGGTGGGAGGAGTGCATCGCGGGTGATATAAGTCAGTGGTAAAAACTCTGCCTTCTCCACCTCGAGGGTTTCTGGGCACTCTGCGGGCCATGTAGCGAGAGTACGAGGACTTGGACAATGGACGCGTTGGTGATTTCGACTGGCACGTGAGGGTGATATCATGTGTGACCAAATGTGACCATTGCTCCACCGCTCCTCTTCAACCACCACCATGCTTCGCTAGCGACGGCTATAAAGGCTGAGCCTCTACTGCCCAGGTTCGTTACCAACCACCATGTCCAATAACTCCCAATCTCACTCTTCCCAGTCTTCCTCCCGGGACTGTACTCCGGATTCCAACCACGACTACACGGCCACGCAAAAAGCATTGATTCTGCTGTGTACGCCGAGTAAGAGCGGCAATGAGCTTGCCCAAGTGCGTCCCTTGCTACACTCTCTTTCTCATCTGATTTCTGTCCAAGCTCCGTTCTCGCTTGGCCGCATCCGTTGATGATCACGGCCGCATCATCACACGCCTCAAACGCCGCCTCGACGACTTGGAGAACCAGTCCAACAATCCTCGCAAGCGTGGTCACCGTGCGCGCAACCACCGCACCAAGGATGACAACATACCATCTGAAAGGCGCGTGCATCAAACGGGCCGCAAGTTCGTTCTCATCTGCGGCCTCTGGCTGCGACTCGATGACGACGATGCAGAATCTTTCCTCAAGCTATGCTCGACGATCACTACGGCCCGGAACTCCGCTTCAACAGCGATGACGACATCCGCCAGGGCCAGCTGCGTGAGCTCTTGAATATTCTCCCCAACAATCTCGAGACATTTCATAGCTGCGAGTGGTTTGCGAGCGTGGTACGTGATCCCTGCTCATCTTCTTCATGTACTCATCTCCCTTAGTTCATGGATGGCGACGGCGACGGCGACGATAATCAAGGCGGTGATAATCAGGTGGCGATAACCAATGCGAAGACTCAGACGAGTAAATAGCGCTTTTTGTCCACTTTTTAATGCCCTAGGCGGGCCTTTTTTTTTTTTTTTTTTAAATTTGCCACCTAGTTATGAGTGCTGAAGACCACTTATATATGCCCACGAGCGGCTGATGACCGCTTAAATGCCTCAACCATCGGTTATAAGCAAGCTTATTGCAGATGGTGTTTGTAACGGCTGACGGGCGCTTACCCACCAATATAAGCATATAGGTGTTTTTGTGACAAACGTCTTTATCCTTGGGCATCATCAAAGTTTCTGCATTGAATGCGACCTGCGTGCGGGTCCAATTAGCACGAATACAAAAGGGCCGCTCAGAAAAATAGAATCAACCTTCTTCTGCCGTTTAGCTGAGCGCAATGCGCTTTAACTGCGTCGATATACTCAGTTTGCGCTTCAGGGGCATATCAATAAGCTGCACTCACGCGTATTCGTTGTCTTATCGAAGAGAATCCCGTATTCTGAGAATGGGATCCGAAGAGAAACGCTTCTGCGAAGAGGGCTAGTTGAATACCAAGTTCCCGAAGGTCGGGGCCGTAGTAGCACTACCATGAACAGAGTACATTTCCCAGGTTTATCGTCCAATTAACTTCTCTTCTGAGGTCAACAGCTGATGTAATCTCGTCCGTTTGATCTTTCGGGAGGAACACTAGTATTAGGAGCTGGTTGACCTTTGAAGTAGCTCCTGGCTCGTGCCCCAACTTTGAATCCAGAGATTGGATATTCTTTACAAAAATATAAGTTGGGATAGAGCCTTCAGCACTCCAGTTTCGAAGCCTTTCCCTGGCCCAGGCCTCAGGCCTCAGAAGGTGGTAGTTTCTCGTTTGAGCGCTAGAAGTTATAGAGGGCGCGTCGAATTCTCTCCAAAGCTCGCCAGTTGCACTAAACACCACTTGAACGTTAACCGAAAAGAGAATCGACCGTCTGGATGCATTTGCAAGCTGTTGCCCAGTGCACAGCCAACGAAACCGCAGCAGCCAAGATTCACACAAATAGTGGGCTGAGATAGTAGAGTGACAGACTGATAGAGTCAGAAATAGGTCCCGAAACGGGTTTGTTTGGTCAGTATTGTCTCATAACGCGTCTTGCTTCCTACCACCACCACCTTCGCCGCCAAATTTCCGAGGCTTAGCTCTTCTTGAAGTTCCCATTATGCCTCGTCGCGCGCGCCATTACTCGCTGTTCTCTCCCCCAAGTCTCTCGATGTCTGAGCTTGTAAAGACGACGCTGTCGCACGATTCTACGGACATGCTGATTGACAAGTGGCTGGAGCACCGCGGTTACGGGCACGATTCATACCACGAATGGTTCAGGGACGTCCGAGAGCGCAGACATGCTGCCCATGATGCACAAAGCATCGTCTGGACGAAAGGCGACTTTGTTCCTGAGAATATCTTCTGCCGCACAGTCGACACGGGGCGTCTCATCCCGCTCGATCGGACGTGGACAACCCATTTGTACCATCACCGCTCGATGCAAGAGCGCAAGCTGCCCATGATGCCTGTGGTCTTTACCATGGTGCGCCCTTTGTCTTTGTCCGCCAAATGAGGCGATATTTATACCCCGCAGCTCCCAGAGCTCATGCTGCTGCGCGGGATGCACGACGCTGGCTGCGACGAGATCTTCATCATTGTCACAGACCTCAAACGCCAGGAGATGGACGACGTGACCGCCTTCTTTAAGCTCGTCTGCCGCAATACATTCGGTCGTACATGCAAGCCGAGCATGGAGCAGCGTATCCAGTATGACCGTGCGTATCGTCCTGTCTGTGACTACTTTGTCTATGTCTCACCTTCCATCTAGATATGCGCATCAGCCACACTCTTGCAAGACAGCGGCGCACGCCCTGCTTTCCCCAGATCGACCTCACCTTCCGCGCGATCCTCTACGAGAAGCGCCCGCGCTTCCTCGTCCTGTTCTCCCACCAGACCACCTCGTACTCCCAGATCATCTTCACCCACCGCTCCTACGTCCCCGACGAGGAGATCTTCTACGACTACCCCACCGGCTGCCCCAACCCCTGCTGCACCGACGACTGCGAGATGATCCGCTTCCCGCGCCGCGGCCCGCAGTCCGCCCAGGTCCTTGACATCAAGCGCGGCGGCAAGTACGGCAAGCGCGTGCGCGCGCGCCAGATGTGCAATTGGATCGATTGCGACGTGTGCTTCAACGAGGAGGGCGGCGTGGGCAGCAGCGAGGGTTCCGAGAGCAGCGTCGACGCGGCGCGACCCATCAGCCAGACGTGCAGTAAGTGCCGGTTGGTCAAGTACTGCTCGCTGGAGCACCAGCGGAAGGACTGGGACGAGCACAAGCGCGTGTGCACCAAGGGGCTCCCCGTGTAACGCCTTTTTTGGTCTTTTATTTTGTTGCAGACATGATTACTTACTGCTGCGTATTGTTCGCTTAGTGTACTGGCTGTGTAAATTTGTATGTACATTATCCCTACGGTTCTCCTCCTGGAGACAATGATTATAACCGAATTGATGACATGACGGGTTCTTGGAAGCGTTTTCGACTTGATGCCCGGAAAATTCCAAATAGATGCGACACTTCAATGGGACCACATCCTCCTTACTATTTGGTGGGTTTGTTCAACTCCGAGATTATTTTTGTCTTCTTTTCTGAGGTGATGACGTAAGTATGATCGACGTCACCACAAACTTGCCTTCAACCTTGATGTCGCTGAGATATCTTTCCGCAAAACTTGCGCAGCAAGTGGGTTTCATTCACCAAAACCGGGGGCTTGAGATTCAAGGTTCAATTCTAGATCGATGATGAGCTCATGAGCACTGCTGGGGCCTTTAGCCTCGATCAAGTATGATTGCGCCGTCCGTTCATGCGGTGGTGGCTAACAGTAGATTGCAGCTTATGGAACTGGCCGGATTAGCTTGTGCACAGGCTCTCGCAAAAGTGTACAGAACGGAAAAGCATAGTCGTGTACTAGTATGCTGTGGTCCTGGAAATCAAGGTAGGATCGGTCGCTCTTGAGGCGCAATTTGGATCCTTGATGGCATAACGTGCTTAGGTGGGGACGGGCTTGTCGCCGCTCGCCATCTATGTAAGCGGATCCTTAGTCTCCTTCTGAAATTTCTGTTCAAAATTTACCGTCCAGCGCATTTCGGCTACAAACCCACTATATATATGCCAAAGGTTGTTTCTTCCGTTTTCGTCCCGACTCTCCATTAAAATCGGCTTTACAGCCAGGTTCCAAAGAAATATATCAGGTATTTGGCTGGGGGGCTGCCATGATTCACAGGAGTTTATGTCTCTCCAGCGTTTGCACACTCAATGTAAAAACATGAAAATAACGACCCTGCAAAACGGGGATCCCGATTCCTTGGCCACCGCCTTGAAATCCTCCGACGTCATCTTGGACGCCATATTCGGGTTCTCGTTCAAAGGCCCAATCCGTGCACCGTTCGACTCCGCCCTCTCCTTAATCTCTACGTCTGGCCTCCCCATCGTCTCCGTCGATATTCCATCTGGGTGGGACGTCGAGCAAGGGAATGAGGCTGGGGTTGGCTTGAACCCGGATGTGCTTATTAGCCTGACCGCACCGAAGCAAGGAGTCAAGATGTTCCGCGGGCAGCACTTTCTTGGCGGAAGGTTTGTTCCAAGGTAATGTGTTGTTCGACCGCAATTTTTCATACTAACAATTTAACATAGGACCTTGGAAGAGAAGTTCCAACTGAACCTCCCAGCATACCCCGGGTACGAACAAATTGTTGACATAACAGAAGCTACACAAAGGACTGTAGTCTAACTATCGAACAATCAAACACGGAAGACATATTCTGGTTCACATGCAAAGTTGATATTTAACTAGCCTGTTTCGCAGCTGCAGCGGCTTTTCTTTTCGCGTCCCATTCCCAAAAGGCGGCATTAAGCGCTTCCTTGTTAGCAGCTGCCTTCTTGTTTTGACTCCTCCACTTCTTCATATACTTGTACCATGCCTCGCTATCGCCCTCGCCGGTGCCGACCATCTCCCCCGGGTCCGCTTCAATCGCGAGGGTAGGCTCCTTAGGCCATGTTGTCCACACCCGACTTTGCAACGTCACGCCAAGCGCGCCACAGCTCATCCTGGTGTACTTGAGAGCTAGATCGAGTTCCACCTCGGACATTTTCCTCCCGGAAAGGCCCTCCATGAAATCCTGGACCGCCGCGAAATCAGAGCACTCGAGCCCGCTGGCAGCCACTCGATGCAAGTTTTCGTTGCGGAGGACGGACATGCGTCTCCGTTCAGTATGCAGTTCCGGCGTGCTGCGACTGATGATGCGCTCGCGGAAGAATGCCGGCGCGAACTCAACTGGAGGCAGCCCCGGGCAGCGGTAGACTTGCATGGGAACGATGAGGCACATATTGAAGGTGAACATGGCGCAGTCGAGTAAAATTTACTCTCCCTTGATGGTAGTGAAGTAGATCCAGTAGTGGTCATTCGGATCTTGACCATGCATAAACTGAATTATCTGTGAGGTTGAGGTACGCGAGCCTGTCCTGGTTCTTCACATTCGCCGAACCCGTGATGACACCGAAATCCATGATGGGTGATGTTTTGTATTTCAAGCGAATGCGCCTTTGGAGCTCGCCGTCGGGAGATTCGGAGGCAGGGACGGAGGTCGTGGTGTATATTTCAGAGAGGAGGCCGATGCAGATAGCCGTTGCGATCTGGAGAGCGTAGCCCTCGCGCATGATACGCCTTAGCAGCTTGCTCCTTACTTTAGGAGAGAGCGCGCTGGGCCACCATTTGGGATCTCCCGCTTCCCTTGGCCAAGAAATTGGGTCACCCAGTAAGATGAGGTTGGCAGCGGACCCGTCTGGAAATTCCGCTGGATGGGAGCCAGGGTTAGGGGAGTTGACAATTGTGTGCTTGACAGCAGGGTGTGTCGGTTTAGCAGAATGCTGGTGCGCCGATTCTGCGAGACAGGCCATGAATGGGTAGAAAGAGCCGATATCAATGCGATCAGTTTTACCTGTGTAAATGTTTTTGGTTGAGAACAAAAAGGTTAGCAGAAAGTTTAAAGTTTACCACATGATGACTTGTGGCTAGGCCAGTCTTTCTTCTGACATTCAGCCGAGCAATATGTACGCTACATTAAATCGGGAAGTTGTAAGGCTTGAACTTGAATATCAAATGGATGGACATTTACCTCGCCACAGGCTGAGCATAGCCTCAAGTCTTTCTTCTTATTGCACTCATGACATTTTCCGAGCTCTGATAAGGGCAAGTGAATCGTTCGAACATGAGACATGACGGTTGCAGAAGGGAGAAAGATGTGACGATCATTTTGATGTGACTGAACGCGTCGTCGCGTTCTCCTCTTGTCACTCATCTTGCTTGCCATGTCTGGGGATCTAAGTCGGTTAGAGGGCCTTTGCGACGACTCGGACACGCTCGAAGAAGCTAAAAAGCTCTTGCGCCTCGCTCGCGACAAAACCAAGGCTGGGTCTGGTTTCGATTTGGGCCAGGTCAGAACCTGTTTGCCCGCAATTTGTGCTTTCCTCGCGTCTGAAAGGTACGCGTTTTGCCTTGGGTAATTCAAGCTACTGACACGACGTTAGCCTCAACAACACCGACGTGTCATTTGAGGCAGCCCAATTGGCGTCATGCCAGCCCAAAGCGCAATTCGAGAAATATGTGGAACAAGTGAAAAAAGCAATCGGGGAGCGCAAGCGAGCGCGTCGAGAGCCACTAAAATACCAGGAGCTTCTTCCAAAATTCTGTCCCAGGGTGTCCGTGAGGGCGATTGTATACATGCACAAGGCGGAAGCCAGGTTGCTTGAAAGCGAAGAGTGCAGTGACGACATGCATGAAGACCACATTACATGCGCTATCTTCGCATGGGTGTGCAACACCGTCAAGGTACTGGTCTCATAATGACACGAAACTCGGTTAAGAATTGACACCTTTGGACCCAGGGGATTAAACTCGTCGATTCTTCCGTCTTTACGGAGGAGTACCGCATCGCGGCCACTAGTTTGCGGCCAATCACCAAGGTGATAGATGCCACCTGTGCGGACCTGAAGGACAAATTCGCCACGGACTATGTTAAGGTCGGCTCGCCCACCAAAGCGGCGGCGTCCTCCCCAACGAAGCGAGTGCTCAGGTCATCTCGAGGCACCAATGCGCACTCTCCCGATTCCGAGGAAGAAGTCATGACCTCCCCTACCAAACGAATGTCTGTGTCCCCCCATAAGTCCCCATCGAAAGCAATTCGGGCCGCGAAGGATCCTAAGGACACAGTAAACACCCGCGCACCCCCCGCTAAAACCCCAGTTCCCTCCCCACGCAAATCCCCATCGAAACCGGTACTCCGCGCGCTCCCATCCAGGGACTCTCCCCAAAAGCGCACTGTATCCTTTCCAGACGAGACCCAGTCTCCCGCGAAGAAGCAGAAAACCGCTTCCTCCTCCCTCGTCACCCTCGAATCCATCAGACAGGCCGTGTCCTCGAGCAAACCCCCTCCAGAAACGCCGTCCACCCCCCGGAAATCCCAGCGCCTCGCCGCGTCTCCGTCCACTTCGCCGGCAAAACTCCAGCCGCTCGCCACACCCTCCCGGCGTCAAGTCCAAGCCGACGTCGTCCCCATGGACGTCGATGACGCGCCGTCTTCCGCAGAGGACGAGGACTTCGATCCACCCCCGCGCCGCCGCTTCCGTCCCGTGTTCCTAGACCAGAAACAATGGGCCGCCCCCGATCCCCGCCTCGCCAAACTCACAAAGCTCGCCGAGGCACACATGAAACGCATGGTCGGCGCATGTGGAACCCCTTTCGCGGACTACAGACGCGCCGTGGATTCAGAGGACGTGGAAATGGACAGCAATTAACACCACGGGGTATTAAATATAAATATGTACTGTCTACCGAACCGAAGTTATAAACAGAATCGACCTGTCTACTCTAACGAACGTATTTGCTGCACGCAGCCGCCGGCGTCCGCTCCACAGCACACACCCACCACACATGTGCAAATGCCTGGCGGTCCGATACGTGTGGTCTCAGTCAAAAGACAGATTGGTATCGTAGTTTGCTATTAGCAAGGTTATCTAGGCTTCATATCAGGTCATAATGGGATACTCTCAGACAGCTCGGGCTTTGAATCATCGTCGTCGTCATCCGCTTGTTTGGGTTTGGTAGACTCGGCTGGTCGCGGGGCCTCGTCTGCAGGCGCTGCGGGTGGTTGTTGTGCCACAGGCGGCGGCACAGGTGCAGGTCCCGCGACGTGGTGTATCGGGGCAGGCGGCTGCGCCGCAGACGGGCTCAGGAGGGTCGGCTGGGCAGCCGGCGTCGTGCTGGGAAGCGTCGAGGGCGGGAGCGTCGCCACCGGGGTCGATGTGGCGGAGATTGGCGCGACGGGTGTTGGCGGAAACACGGAAGGAGAGCGGATACCCGAAGGCGACGTCATCGTGCCGAGGAACGACGGCGTCGACGCCGAGTGCGGAGATTCCGGCGTCGTGACAATGGGCGGCGGCATGTCCGCCGACTTGCCGATGCCGCCCAGCGAGAACTTGGACGCGCGGTTGGTGATGAACGACCCGAAGCCGGAGCCCCACGAGGAGATGGACGGGCGAGGGGCGGGGGGTGGTGTCGTGTCGACCGTCGATTTCCGCGCGAGGAGCAGCGGGCGCGCCGTTGATGGTGCGGGAGTCGCGGGCTCAGGCGCATCTGCGACGTCGGCTTTAGTCACCTCGACAGGTGTGCTAGCGCGCGAACCCTTCTTTGATCCATCCTCGCTTGGTGTCAGCGACTCGCGCTGCGCATTCCACCGCCCGCGCACGCCCTCCACGGCTTTGAAGAAGTTTGTCGAACCGACGGTGAGTGCCTGCGCCACCGCCTCTCTTGCGGGAGCGAGCTGTTGCTCGAGCTTCAAGTCCTGCAGGCCCTCTTGCAGCCGTAGCCCGATGTCCGTCACAACCGACACTTTCTCGTTGCACGGATGTCTGCAGGCCGGTCAATCCCAAATGCTATATCGGCACCAACTACGAGACTTACCTGGGCTCGACAATATCGAAGAGCATCGGGTCGGTAGTGCGTTCCCACACCTCGTATGCATTCGTATGCTTGAACTCTGATATCCAGAGCGGATTGAAATCTTCCGTAGAACTCGCGTCACCGCCTGCGCACAGTCGCAAAGTAAGCAAAGGATATTTACCTTCCCAAGGGGTCAACGAACCAGTTCCCCCCGTAATCACGCCGTTGCTGTTGCCCTTTGCCATGAAGTCGCGATACCTCACAGACGACAGTGCAGCCGAGATGTATTCTTCGAACTAGCCATGCACAGTCAGTAAACTGGATGATGCCAGGATGACTGAAAGGACCTTGGTGCGCAGATAATCGTCGCTACCCTTGAACCTGATGTCCTGTCGTGAGCAAGAGGCGCAATAAACAGAGGGGGCACAGGACTCACATCATGCTAACGGGGCGGCCTTCTTCATCGCTCCAGCCATCATTGACATCCTTAACGATGTCGTCCATCCATTTGCGATCCGCCGCCGTCAGCCCCGCGGAGCGTTCGAGCTTCGGGTCCCTGAACTCGAAAACGCCGGTCTCCGTCTATCAATACGGGAATCAGCAGACTGTGTATGGAAGATAGACCGACACACATTGACGAGCAAGTCGACCTCCGGGCGCTGCGTGACGATCGAGTTGGTGCTCCCGCATAGCCAGCTCTTGGTGTCTTTCGCGACGTCGAGCTGCTGCAGCGGCAGATACGGCTGGAAGAACGCATCTTTGCCGAAGATGTCGAGCGGGAGGCCCGTGTACGCCATCATGCTCTTGTGGTCCGAGGTGCGAAGTTCGGTCGGGCGAGAGAGTGTCGGCGCGCGGGCGGCGAGCGGCGGGGAACCACAGTCGTCCAGCGTCTGGAGAAGCCCGGGAAGTAGCGAGACGAGTGAGTACTGGTATGTGCAGAGTCGCTCGACCGGGTGTCCGTAGAACATTATCTGCATCCGATCAGCACAAGCAAGCATTTATTATTACCGAACGCACCCGTTTCTGAAGCATCAGTGCTTTGACAAGGATGAGGGTCCGCTGTCGGAAGGTATGTACGAGCTCGCGGCTGGGAAGATGAGTACGAGGCGTGCAGAGGGATAGAAAAACATACAGGTTTGTACCCATATACAGTCCACTCTCCGTCAGCTGCCCACGAAGTGAGGATTCCAGAGACTCGGCAAAGTCATCGAGGATATTGGTTTCTCGGAAGTCCCTGCTAACGGTCAGGAAAATAATTGAGAACGAGAAGAAGCGCTTACCTCTGATTGAACAGGGCAGTTGTTACCACGCCAAGTTTATCGCTGCTGAATGTCAGATTCTGTCACTTGCGGATATAGATCTGGATGTACCGTATGGGACCGAAGACAGGCTTCGAGGCCAGCACAACGACAGCCTTTTGCACCGTTGACCGTGTAACGTCGGGCGTCTTCACCAGCAGGGCCGACGCGGCGATCTGCTGGTTACAAGAATATGCCGAAGACGGTCGTGGGGTAGGGTCCCGACGGCACCAGGTGGAAGTATGAATAGTCCTCGGCGCTCTGGCGACGAGCAGTGAGTCAGGTGTCATACGTATATCATGTGTACGGGCGCGACGTACGAGGTGTGCACCGTCTGGCAGTGCGAGAAACGGCAGAATCTTACAGACCTCCTCGTCGTCGAAGATGTCTCCGGTGGAGTATTCTATACGTGGCCCCACCTTTGGAAAGTTCAACGAGAGAGATGTGAGGGAAGAAATAAAGACTGACGAGGTGATTGAAGTCGACTAGCGCGATGCCGAGGACGACCGGACGGTCGCCTGGCAAGACGAGCATTGATTCTGGCCTCGCCTTGCGCGAGGAACCAGAAGCGAAGGAGGCAATAGACTCCTGTATCGCCGTTCGGCGGCGACGGTGGATAGGTCGTCGTTACATGGTCCTTTATGGGCTCCTCGTACACCGAAGGCGCCGCAGATGTATTGGGGCTCTCTGGAAGGCCCAGCTCGCGGGTGAACGTGCTAGAATCGTCGGGCTCAGAGCTCAAGTCCGTGTCAAGGGTGTATGGGGTGGATATGCGGTTCGAAAAAGTGTCCGGGGAGCGTTGCGAGGCTGCCTGAACAGAATTCCTCGGTGAAAGTGCTGGAGAAGAGAGAGAAATTGAGCGTTGAGAGGCAGTATCGGCGTCGTCGTCGTCTCCAGGTGCCAGGAAACCGTGAATGTCCACAGCAGGATGAGGTGTAGCTTCAAGAGACATAGCTTGGGCTAAGCAGTGACAGCGCTCGGATTTCAAAGTTCTTTCACGTGGACACCATCACAAATTGGATCAAAAAGGAACATTTCAAGAAGCCGAAATAAAAGAGAGCCTCAAGCGACCAAGTTATCATAAGAGTGGGGTAGGCATTCAACATAAATCAAGTCATCGATAGACTGGTAGTTAGAATAAACGGGACATATACACTATTCAAAGCCTGGATATGGTGGGACTTGGCAAAAGAACCGAGGTGGTCCGTGGATGATGATGGTAGCGGAGGTAAGCCCAAAACATCGACGGGCGTACACAGAAACGTCAATAGCGTTTCATCCAGGTAAATCTGGGTCGGAGGCCGTGCCCGTTCCGTCATCTGGGCTGTCCGCGAGTACATAGCTGTTGATCCAAGGGAAAAGCGGAGCAATAAATTGAAGCAAGCAGACGAGCGCTTTTGCCGAATCGGATCTGGGGAGTGCCGTCGGATACGAGCTTGCCGAGGTTCAAGCTTCGACCATCGACGTCGTTTCGCCACCTAGTATTATTTGTCTTGGCTTGGGCTCCATTCCGAAGGGCCAGTTATTGCATTACCTTGTGCCAGGTCCTTCTGTTCTACTATCCATTGCTTCGGCATTTGGGCACGAATACACCGAGTCAAGGAAATGTGTTGAGTATCGTTGCGGTGTGTTCGTCCCAAGAGCCTTCCCGCACCGCGCCGTGCCGAAGGATGGTCTGGATTTCGGGGCTGTGGGCCCTTTTGAAGCAACAATCGTGGAGGACAACTTGAAGAGGTACAGTACGGAGTAGAGGAGCAGGTAACGTCGATGTGGGATCGGGATGTGAAACAATCAGAAGTGGGAAGACATCTGTTCTCATACCATAGCCTCGCCGGGATCCAAAGACGGACCCGGCTTCGGGACTCAGGTCCATTTCTGTACTGAGCAGCGAGATCGGCGGTGAAGAGAGGCAAGGGCGAAACGTTGCTGTCCACACTGCGGGTATGGAGAACCAACCGAATCAGAATAATCCATCCAGCAGCTTGCCAGCGACAGCCACTTTTGGCAAAATTCCCTGATAAAGTCAAACGACGTAGTGGAGATAGGGAGCGAGTGGTCTGGAAAGCTCTGAGGGTCGGGAGCTGTTTGTTTCCGATACAGGTCAAGTTCTGTAATCGATAGATGCAAGCAGTCGGTTTGACAGAACAGAGGAAGCATCCACCATCTGAGTGTCAGCTTTCAAGGTTACCACTGTGAACAATGGTAAGTGGCTCTTCCCCATCGTGGACAAGTGGAAACGCCTAGAAGAGCGCAGTAGGCTGGGGATCCATTTCCGAGTAAGAACGCCACCGATGAGTTGTCCCGAAGAAGGCAGCCAGCTTAGATCAAGTTGAGCTGCGTATAAAGCTTCGTCTACTTGTCTAAGCTAGACCAGTTCAACAGTAGCGGTGATCACTGCAAACTCAAGTCTTGTATAAAGGTAAATGCCTTGACAATGTAAATCGGTCGATGGTTAACGAGATAAAAAAAGGATGAAGATGCAAAAGTACTGGACGATGTCAAAAAAACTTGGCGCAGCACTCTCGCTTGGAAAGAAGGCAGAAATTTCGTTTGAATGTGGAGGTAAGGGTTCAAGAGATGAAGCAAAATAAATTATTGACACATGTTGTGCTAAAGCCTTTCAGTCCCCGCGCCTGCCACAGCCCTTGTGCTACTCTTGTTCTTCCGTTCTGACTTGTTCTTGCACTTCTGAGGCTCGATGGCATCCGATGATGAGCTTTACTCGTCGGACCTCACAGACCTCGACGAAGACTATTCCTCAAAATCGGCTAAAAAAGGTAAAGGTAAAGGCGCAAGCTCTGGTGAAGGAGGATACAAAATTCGACACGCCCTGAAGGCTCCACGGGCCACGACGTACAGCACAGAGGCTTTATACAGTGCGCTTCGCCCATTCATGTCCAGTAAAACCGAAGTCAACGGCCCATACTTCAGAACAGATACACAGTGGCGACATTAATTTAGAGCCGGATTATCAGCGGGGTGGGCCTTTTTGTTCCTGGTCGTGGATGCAGCATCTAATTCTTCTCCCAGAGGTCGTCTGGCCCGAGAGCAAGCAGATAAATATAATTGATTCGATATTTCGCAACTTTTATATCCCACCAGTGATCTTTGGTCCGTCGCCACTCGAGTTTTATTGCCTCTAACTCATCAGGTCCGCGTTTTCTAGCTGTGAAGTCTCTTGACGATGGTACTGAGACGAAGACTTGCATCGACTGGAAAGCAGCGGTTAACGTCGATCCACAAGTGTGTTTCTACTGTCATTACGCACATCAGTATTTTAACCTTTTGACCTCAAAGATTCATGGATGGACTTGTGAGTCATTTCGTGTTCCCTGCCATCTCAGTACTCGTTGCTCACCTTTCCGCAGATACCTCGTTCGTCTCCTCCTTCTAGAACACGACAGTCGCTAATCTGCTATCTTTCTGCGAACCACAGATAAAGACCCGTATGCTGTCCTTACTTGTTAGTTTCATCTCGCTGATCCATTATTCCCTTTAAAAGCGCAACATCGGAGAAGCTATGGTACCGTGATAACCCTGCCCACCCAACGAAAGCCCACAAAAAGCTACTGCCCGTCAAGTATCGCAATCTGTTCGACAACAAGGCTGTCGTCTGTGTGGAGTATCAAGATCTCAAAGACGCTGATGAGCGCGAGATCTTCCAGGTAATCACTGCCACTCCATTGACACAGCGGACACAGCACTGTCACTTGATGCTGTCACTTGCTGTTTGGGGTGCTACAGTCACTTGCTCTGTCACTTGCAAGAACGAAGAAATCAAAGGCGCATCCTTCGTTCTTGTTATGTGGCGGTACCGGTGACTGGAGTACGGCAAACGGAAAGTAACAGCACGGTGTCCGCCGTGTGGATATATCCAGCATTTACTTACTGCCTTTCCTAGCGTGTCCAATTGGGTGTAGCTCTCACTCCTGCGGGTAAGATCTGCCAGCCTTCCTCATACTAGCTCACCCACCTTCCTTGCAGAGAAACTCAAGGTCCTTACCACCCCGCGCGCGAAATTCATGCGCACCCTCCAGGAGACCTTCCTCAACAAGGAGGAGAACGGGCTCGGAGGCGATGCACTGGACTGGAATCGCTCCCGCGGCTCTGACTTCCGCTGTCTCGCCCAGACCGTGACGTGCATCTCGCAGAACAACCCCTAAAACCAGCTCCATCAACATCACAGAAAAGTGGCTCGCGGAGAACGACCCGGTGTCGCCAGCGTTCGTCACCAAGGTCACCGAGACATACAGCATCTTCGAGGCGCTCGCGTGCGACCGCAAGCACACCAAAGTTTTCAAGACGCCATCCAAGATTGCGCCAATCGAGTTCATTGCGATCGGGCTCCTCATCGCAAAGCACAAAGACCGTCTCAGCTTCACGGGGCTTGCGTCGGCTATATCTGAAATGCGCGCGAACGTGCGGGTGACGCACACAGATATCAGGAACAACAGCCGCATATACAAGCACCTGCTCACGTTTATCCTCGAATACAAGGGGGCTGCGCTCGGGCGCGGCGAAGTGACCGCCAGCTCGGAGGTCGCAGACAAGGCGGTCAAGCTCACACAGAAGGCCGCCTCCGCTGGCACGAAGCGCAAGAAGACCGACGACCAAGAGGGCGAATCTTCTTCGGACGACGACTATGCCCCCGCGCGCAAAGCCGTGTCGCCGCGGAAACGGAAGGCGCCTGCCGCAGCGCCGCCAACTCCACCTGCGTCGGCGTCGACGTCGGCGCCCGCGTCGGGGACGCCGCCGTCTGGGATGGACGCGCTGCGCGCAACGCTTGCGGCGCAGGCGCGCACGGGATCGTCGGCGGGTGCTCCTACGGCCCCGCGCGGGGGGACGCCGCCGTTCGCGTTCCAGGACGGGGCATCGCACCCCGGGTATGCGAGCAACATAGGGGGCTATGGTCCGGGGCAAGCGAATGGCGCGGGCTGGGGGGGTACCAACGTGGCTGCTGCGTTGGAGGCGGGGCTCATGAACGGTGGGCCTGCGTGGGGAGGCGCTCCGAATGGAACGTGGGGCAGCATCAAGCAGGAGAGCACGGGCCCGCCGCCTCTGAGCGGCGGCAGCGCTAGCAATGGGCGCTACGGAGCATATCACGATCGTGGTGGGGAGGACAGGGACCGCGACCGGGATCGCGACCGACACTCACATCGTGGGGGGAGGGATTATGATTACGACCCGCGGTATCGGCAGCGAGATCGGGACGACACGAGTGGGCGATGGGGAAGGAGATAGTAATGCGCACAGAGTTTGTACACTGGTTTTATCAACACCGCTTGTTCGTGTAAATTATCTTTTGTATCAGCCTGTACATATATCCAAAGTCGTGAATATCATGGATAATTGCGATAAGGTTCGTCGAAATACTCTCGCGTTGGTAGGTAGGTAATACCGGTGCAAAATGTTTAAAAAACAATTGGTACATCGAGACGAGATCTCTTAATTGGAAGCTGGACTGTGTCGCTTTTCTGGTGGACTAGCTCGAGGTGCAAATGTCTACTAGGCTCATGTATTTCCTGAGGTATATCAGCACAGTTCCGTTGACTGAAGGATGGCAACGACTTACGACTCTTTCAGAGTAAGCAGTCCTTTGGTGTCGATAGATTCCACACCCTGTTTGGCGGCTAGCATGGCTCCCTGGACGTAGTTGGCGTAGGCGTTGATTGGAAGGGCGCCGACATGATTCGTGAATAAAATGTCCGTTACTTTCCCACCACTAGCAACTGCGGCGGCGATATCCGCCCATTGCTCAATGGCATTCTGTAGAAAGATGGCAAGACCAACGTTTAAGACGACAAGCTGAAGGCTGGGGTTTGCGGCGCAATCGTTCACGATGTTGATCAGGCCGTCCGCATTTGTGGCCCCACGGATGACTGTGAAACGAGCGGACCGTAAACTCGATAACAAGGCGAGTCCAGCATGGGGTAGGTATGGGTCCCCTGCGAAAGAGTAAACATTTGCACGGCCAATTCCGAAGGGAGATGACAGACCGCGAACAAACCAAATATTGAGGTCCTGCAGTACATTTCCATCTTCGACCATCGTATCAATCAAAAGTCGAATTTCTGAGATGCCGACGCAAGACAGAGAGAGGGATTGAAGGCGAGATAAATCTACAACAGGATTCGACAAGCTGCGCGGTATATGATCATCCCAGGCGTTAAACTCGATGGCAAGCGATTGGAGCCTAGGAAGCCAGGATGGCGGAATGACGTGTGCACTAACATTCTCCCGTGGCGCGCTATAAGACACGGCCAGTGTCGTTAAGCTGGCAGGGGCGTCGCGGAGAATATGGAAGAGAGGCAAGTGAGATGGATTGCCAATATAAATTCCACAGAGCTGAACAAATTCAAGCCCTGGGGATCTAAACACTGTCTGGAGAGCGGCCTTGAGTTCTCGATGCAGATGGTCCCAGTCCAAAGGCATCCCTCTGACCAGGATAGAAATACGTTTCAGGTCCAGAAGTGGGAGTAGCGTGGACAGGGCTCGTGAGGATTTTGAAACCCACTGTCCAGGGCCGTCCGCTATGATACGCAGGTCCTTGATGAGGGGGGCGAGATGTGACGATGATGCCAAAAGGCGACAGAGCCTTTGAACTGGAGAGTGCACCAGACCGCCACCCGATTGTCGGGGCGATGTCAAAATGACTTTGTGAAAGATGTGGATTTGCACAGAGGCAACTGCCGCGCGACATGACAGCGCAAACGCCTTGAGGCTGGGGATGTCGTCGTGTAGTTGGTCGATGACGATATCGACCAGCTCTTGAGGGAAAACACTAGGCATTATGCTGCAGCGTGCAATTTCCGATTGATTTTCTAAAGGAATAATACGACGACACAGGTAAGCAAGAAGAAATAGGTATAAAGGACAAACCTCAGACGGGCACGTACGGTAGCTGAGGAATGTCCCTAGAAATATAATAAGTAAGCGGTATAAGATGCCCGTAGAACGGAAAACAATGGCCCCGCAGAGATGTTACAATATTGAGGAGCGAGGTCTGCGCGCTTGCGCGCGTGTGCCGAGGAATTGTGATGGCTATGTGTTGATGTTATCTAACGGCCTTGTAATCGTTCAGACGCAAATATTTCTCTATCAAGGCAGTGTGAACGAAACCAGTGAAAACATGCACGACGAGATAAAAATACATAAAAATTACAGGGAACATTCATGGTCGAAGTCCGCCGGACAGCAAAAGTTTTGGCACCTGCTAAATTGGGCCTTGGCAAGCACACGGCGCAGTCAAAGAAAAATTGACCTTGGGTGGGGTCAAGGTGGGGCGAGGCAAGAATGAAAGTAGAACTGAAAGTTGAATATGACCGGTGAGAATGGGACGAAGGACAAGGAAAGAAGGAACACAGCGAATATGTAAAACCAAAATGCCCCCATAGTCCATCGTCGTTGCGATCGAAGAGCGAATCTAAAGGCGGTGTGCAGTTGATTTAGCGTCGGTATGCGTTCTCCGCCGTTGAAGCCCCGCTCTCTAGACACCAAGTTGGCCAAGGCAGATCCTCGACAGCCAGCCTGCTCCGAGGCGTGGGGGCTCTCCAACTAAGATTCGCCCCGTTATCCACTGGTATCGCAAAGGCACCTCAAAAGGTCCCGCTACCCGCAGTGGCATCCAGGGCGCGACTCGAAGCAGTAATGCAGCTAATGCTGGATAGTGATCCCTTGATTCAACGTTCTGTGGCGCGGGCCCGATGCGCCATGCGTGAGGTCGATGGACAGGCTAGCTATTTAAATGGGTAAATGGTAAATGAGGAAAGGATGCACACCGAACATGGGAGAAGAAGAGTGACCAGTCGCCAGGTTTATATCGTTTTCCGGTAACTTGGTCCTTTACCGGATTGCTGATGGAGCAAACACGGTCACATGCGACGCGTCGTGAAACGTGATCGGAAAAAGAATACACTTTTCAATTTGTCATTGATAGCAAATTGATAGCGCCCAAATCCTCCAGTGCAGCGATGTTTGAGACGTTGTGCAATGAATAGGCTACTGGCAGTCGAATGTAGTTTAAGAGACATTCTAGAATGAGCGCAGAGCTCCGCCAGAATTCGCCAGTATTGTTAAGAACAATAACTGGTTACCACGGTCCAAGTCTACCGATCTTTGCTGAGTGCAATGGGATAGGTCGCGATTGGTGCGAAGTAAATCATTTCACACTGCCATGAACTTTGCTCAGAGAAATAATTCAAGTGTGCAGAGCCAGATGTACGGATTCTCGGGGTTGTTATAGAAATTGCACAATACAACTGATACATACATCCCCGACCAAACCAAATATATGATTCCTCAATGCCAGAAAAAAATTACTCGAACGCCAGCCGTCAAACGTGGGAGGCGATGAACGGAGCAGCAGCCGGCATGTCAATGAGGTGGAAGTCCTGCCCACCATTGCATCAGCACAATGATCTTTCGAAAGAAAATCAAGCGTACAAATGCGGCGCCAAGACGAGAATACCACCTTGACAGATATTGTCCCCATCATGACAGAATACCTTCGTGTTTGCGGCTGAAACACCCTGTACGCTCTGGCCGTTGTCGGGATCACCCTGTTCGTTAATTAATACGGTGGTTGTGTCGGAAAAATCCAAAAAATCTTATCAGGGGCTGACGACACCTAACCGCCCAATAAGGCATTATCAGGTTAATATCAGGTACACCGGCAAGGCATATTAGGTGTTTTCAGACTCATATTAGGCAGTCCAATGGTGCATATCAGACATAATTATGTACCTGGAAGAAATGCATACAATAAATTGAAGGAACACCATCAGCCCGCAGAACCATATCGGCATCGACGGTGTCGACCAAAATGCAATTCTAAGCAAATATTCCATCCACAGCATCTAAATGTCCAGGGTGGTTAGAGCTTGTATGAAAATTACTAGAGTACTGGGGAGCTCACATATTCGGGATGACGATCATCCTCAACAGATTCTACTCCATTTCCTCAGCATCCCGACGACTCAGCGGAGTCCTCGCTGCGGATGCAATTTGCACCAAATATTATTAAATATATTTGGTGCCTGTCAAATGAATCCCTTTCGATCGCGTGTCGTTTTGCACCTTTTCGCTGCTGAGTCGTGGGTTTAGAGGCTTTGGATCTGAGCTTAACTCGCGGCATGTTGTGGAAGAACAAGGGAATAATGTTCTTGACCGTGTTGACCACATCGACATTAATGACACAACTATTGGCAAACATTAATTGCGGTGCTCCACAGTCTCCTGCGCCACCCACAAACTGTCTCCCCACTTGTCGGCGGCGAGCCGTATGGTAATTTGTGAAGAGACGATGATAGGAGCACATCAGGCGATATCAGGCCTGATCAGGCGAATTTTGAACGGTATGTATTTAACATATGTTCTTGTTTATCAACAGATTCATGACGAAGTGGTTATAGCGCTACCCGTGAGTTCGAACCCCGCACTAAGCAATATTTCACAATTTAGAAAATGTAATAATACGTAGTACTGAGAGTCAGAGGGTACCTAGTAATGGGTGTAAAGGTCAGTTCATTAGAACTGGCGGTTCAGTCTTTTCTTTTCTTTTTGCGACTCCCTGATCAGCCCCTTTCAGGCTGATAATGTCCATTAGGCTGATAAATACTGACAATGTTATTATAAACCATTACTGAGGCTGATATACCCCCCCCTAATCCTGACAGTCTGACCAAGCCTGAAATGACCATTTCATGCCTGAACAGCCGTTTGGGATTTTTCCGACATTGAATATTGGCACCGGAATAAATACTGACAAAGATGACGGCTGCCTTGATATGGGACGCGACACTGGCGGAGATCAATTTCGCTGAGTTGTGTACGAGCTGACCGCCTTGACTGTATCCAGAAGTAACGAGCGCCGACTGGTTAGTTAGCAGTCAGTAAAATACGAAAGAGAAAGAAATCGAACACAGCTCACATTCGGGCAGGCTGAGGCCGCATTGGTCAATTGATTTGCCATGTTCCTGGAACCTTGGGGGTCGCCACCTTCGAGGAATCCAGCAATGTTGGCTGGATAGTTAACTCCAGTGAAGGTCAACGATTTTCCTCCCAAAGCGGTACGAAGAGCAGACTGGAGCGCAGGGCCGACAGTTGACCCGATAGGCGCCACCTCCGTCGTCCCCCGCGCGAAGAATACCTGTACAGATCGCCATGATTAAGTTTCGAAATATCATCCGCAGAAGGGCATCAATTCAGTCTTGCCTCATCGGCCCGATGTGTTCTTGATGTCCCTTTTTTCGTAGAGTGAAGTTACTGTAGATATCGTCCGAACCGTGGTCCGTGGACAAGTTGGATATAAGATCATTTAGTTGGGAAGTTGGAATCATACAGATAAACGGTAGAAACAGTCCCCTCAGGTTCCAAAGAATCTTGCCTGCAGGTCGCCGTTACACAGTGGCTTGCGCTTGGAGGCTGTGCACCGAGTTTCGATCAGTTGAATGATCGGCTCGGATCACGAAAATAGCCGGTTTCGCTACTTTCTCTTCGGAGTCCACCACTTGAAGTTGTAACTCTCCATCGACCCGCTATGGATTGTCTAACTGTCTGCTACAAGCGGGTCGCTGATATCTCTATCTATCTCGACGTGTATCCTCCGAAAGCTCGACCTCAGACCCAAGGACCCTTTCCCCGTCTCCCTACGGTTTTGTACTTCCACGGCGGTGGCCTAACAGTGGGAAACCGCAAAAGTTGGTTTCCAACATGGCTGAAAGGTCAGCGAAGCCGCCTTGGAAACAATTTCCCCCGCTCATCTCACCAAAAGAGCGTGTTACTACCGCTGGATACGTGTTCATTTCCGCCGACTACCGACTTATGCCGAGTGCCAACCTGCACGATATCACGGATGATATCAAGGATCTCTTCTCGTTTCTTTCTCTGGAGTCCTCTACGTTTGAAGTAGACGCCGGTGGCGATTTGGCTCACTTCGGCGTGGACACAGCCTCCATCGCTGTCGCAGGATCCAGCGCGGGTGGAACGTGTGCGTATTTGGCGGCAATACACGCATCTCCAAAGCCCAAGGCGGTACTAGGACTGTACAGCATGTGTGGTAATTTATTCGTCAGCTCTATCCCTGTAAACTTTTTGTATCAAAGCTAATATACGAATTTTGCAGACCCCTCAATATCTCGAGCACAAAACCAAACCCTTTTTTCTCGGGAGAGAGATGCTAGATCCGCTAAACTTTTCCGAATTCATCTATCCCAATTCCAAATCTCTGCCGGCGACTGCCGAGTCCGAATTAGCCTACCATCCCCCGACGTCGCCAACCCCTGGCTTCCCCGCCAACCCTCGCATGCCTCTCGCGCGTCTCTATTTACAGCTCGGCGTGGCACTTGACTATATGTGTGGGCAGCACGAACCCAGTATCTCTGCGAAGCTCCGACCAGTGCTGGAAAGCTGCGCAGACGAGGATCTTCTGACCCTGCAGGCCAAAATGAAGGCTCTCATTCCCTCTGAGCACCACGCGGTGTTTCCTCAGTTCAATGTCACCTCCGGCTTCCCGCCGTCGTTCTTGTGCCACGGATCCGTCGATACTGCTGTTCCGCCGGAAGATAGCCGGCATATGCACATGCTGCTTGAGAAAGCTGGTATCACTACTCGTTTACTTGTGCTCGAGGGCAAGGACCATTCCTTCGACTACGCTCCGGATGCCGAAACGTTATATGGGACGCATTTTGACGAGATGGTTGATTTCCTGAAGACGTGGCTAGGAGATGCGACCGTTTAGATTATTTAGACAACGGGCCCATAGATCGTTCCCTGAAAAGTTAGACTCACATAGACTCCATTGAAAACAATAAACAATATTGCGAGATGCAGAGCGGGCGGACAAACAGGCGGTCATGAAAGCATAGGACATACGAAACGACGCTCAAGTTCCGGTCCAGCTATAAATAACCACGGAGAAACATTTAGGGGTTCGGAGTCTTGACGAGTCATCAAAGGCGAAATCAGTATATCAGACGCGTCGACAAGACAAAACAACGCGCCACTGATTGCTAATAAACGTCGCATTCATGATGATAACGGGACTTATCTACGCGTTTCAAGTTAGGAAAATGCGCTGAATACAATTTCTACTTCACTTGTGGCTTTCAGCATTTTTTCTTCGATGTGCAACCGAGATATCCAGTCTATGAGTTTTGTGTACAGATTGATGTGACTGATGGCGCATTATAAGTGTGCCCAAGGCCGTCACGCGTTCTGACATTCACCTCTTGCCTCCTCCCACCACCTCCTCCCCGACACTTCCCTCTTCCCTCCCCCCCGCCTCCAGTTTCCAGATGGCCTTTGTTTATAAGCGGGGTAGGTCTCTCTAAGGGTCTCACTGCGGCCTCAACTTACTGACTGCCTGTTGTAGATGGGTAAGCGGTGGCCTCGACGCGTTTATACGCGTGTTTCTACGTCTTACTCATCTTTATTTCGCCTCAGACGCAAGGAGAAGATCCTCTTTGACAAGGCGAGTCGTCGCGTCGCGTCGTGTCGCGTCTGTTCATCTTATACACCTGCGTAGATCACCGGCAGGATCGACAAGCTCGTGTACGGGCTGGACAAGAACTATGTCATCCCCACAGAGTGCGCATTTTGCTCTAACGACTGCGTGCCACTCGCTAACATGGCCCTAGAGTGACCCAGAAGGTCGTCGCCGGTGTCTACAACGGTATAACAACCATGGAACTCGATGTACGTTCTGTTTCTCGCTCGAGAACCTGGCTCATCTTCGTCTCAGAACCTCGCTGCCGAGACCGCAGCCTACCTCACCACCAAGCACCCAGACTACGCGATCCTGGCTGCCCGTATCGCCGTTTCGAACCTGCACAAAGAAACGAAGAAGAGTTTTTCGCAGGTCATCTCTGACCTGTACAACTTCGGTGCGTCTTTTGCATTGACTGCCGCGTGTTCTACTGATGTTTTGCCACCAGTTAACCCCAAGACCGGTAAATCCGCGTCACTCATCTCGAAAGAGACATACGACGTCGTCTGCGCCAACGCAGCCACTCTCGATGCCGCAATCATCTACACCCGTGATTTCAACTACAACTAGTGTGTACGCTTCGTCCATCCTTAGCTCCCCTGCTTATCCACCCCAGTTTCGGATTTAAAACCCTGGAGCGATCATACCTGCTCCGTCTCAACGGACGCGTCGTAGAGCGGCCTCAACACCTCATCATGCGGGTCGCCGTCGGAATCCACGGCTCCGACCTCGATCGCGTTATTGAGACGTATAACCTCATGTCTGAGCGGTACTTCACGCATGCCACCCCCACCCTCTTCAACGCTGGCACCCCACAGGCCCAGCTGAGCTCGTGCTTCCTGGTATGCATGAAGGAAGATTCCATTGGTGGGATCTACGACACCCTCAAGGACTGCGCCTTGATCTCGAAAAGTGCTGGTGGGATCGGTGAGTCTGTTGGGCAGTATTCAGAGGCATCCCGCTTACACTGCTGCTAGGCCTGAGCATCCACAACATTCGTGCTACCGGGTAAGCTTCTTGTCTCAACGACCGTTTTTTTCTTACGCTCTGATAGTTCCTATATCGCCGGCACTAATGGCTATTCGAATGGTATCGTGCCCATGCTGCGTGCATTCGATGCCACCGCGCGTTACGTCGACCAAGGCGGAAACAAGAGGCCCGGTGCCTTCGCTATCTACCTTGAACCTTGGCACGCGGACATCTTCGAGTTCATCGACCTACGCAAGAACCATGGCAAGGAGCAGATGCGGGCTCGCGATCTGTTCTTGGCGCTGTGGATCCCCGATCTCTTGTAAGTGAATGTGTCCGTGAATGTCCGCACACTAACAGATTTCTTAAGCATGAAACGCGTCGAAGCCAATGGCGACTGGTCGCTCTTCTGCCCCAACGAGGCGCCTGGTCTCCACGAGGTCCACAGCGCCGAGTTCGAGGCTCTGTACGAAAAGTACGAGAAGGAGGGTCGTGCACGCAAGACGTTCCCCGCTCAGAAGCTCTGGTATGCCATCCTCGAGGCGCAGGTCGAGACCGGAGGTCCCTTCATGCTCTACAAGGATGCCGCCAATTGTATGTACAGCTCGTGCATTGGATGTTCCCGTACTCACTCTTCTCCAGCGAAGTCGAACCAGCAGAACCTCGGCACCATCAAGTCCTCCAACCTCTGCACAGAAATCATTGAATACTCCTCGCCCGAAGAGACCGCCGTCTGCAACCTCGCGTCCCTCGCACTCCCCAGCTTCATCTCCAACGGTCAATATGACTTCCAGAAACTGCACGACATCGCAAAGGTCGTTGCGATGAACCTGAACCGCATCATCGACGTCAACTACTACCCCATTCCCGAGACGCGCCGCTCGAACATGCGCCATCGCCCCATCGGTGTCGGTGTCCAGGGCCTCGCGGACGTATTCCTCGCCCTGCGCCTGCCGTTCGAGTCGGCGGCTGCGAAGGAGCTCAACCAGCAGATCTTCGAGACGATATACCACGGCGCACTCGAGGCCAGCGCTGAGCTTGCGGAGAAGGACGGTCCGTACGAGACCTTCCAGGGCAGTCCCGCGTCGATGGGCCAGCTGCAGTTCGACATGTGGGGCGTCACGCCTACTACGCTGTGGGACTGGGACGGGCTCAAGGCTAAGATCGCGCGGACTGGTCTGCGCAACTCGCTGCTCACGGCTCCGATGCCCACCGCGTCGACGAGCCAGATCCTGGGCAACAACGAATGCTTCGAGCCATACACCAGGTACATTGCATTCCTAATCACTGTATGCGTTCATTACTGACGTCACGTTTGTAGCAACATCTACACTCGCCGCGTTCTCTCGGGCGAATTCCAGGTCGTGTGCCCGTGGCTCCTCCGTGAGCTCGTTGACCTCGGGCTGTGGGACGACAACATGAAGAATATGCTCATCGCACACCGCGGCTCCGTCCAGAACATCCCCAACATCCCTGACGACGTCAAGGCGATCTACAAGACCGTCTGGGAGATCAGCCAGAAGCGCATCCTCGAGCTCTCTGCCGACCGCGGTGCCTTTATCTGCCAGAGCCAGAGCCTCAACGTGCACCTGTCCGCGCCGACGATGGGGCAGCTCACGAGCATGCACTTCTACGGTTGGAAGAAGGGCTTGAAGACCGGCATGTACTACCTGCGCACGCAGCCCGCGGCGCAGGCCATCCAGTTTACTGTCGACCAGAGCGTCCTGAACGATGCCAAGGTCCACAACGCCAACGCGAAGGCCAAGGCCGCGCTCAAAGTTAACGCAGTTCCCGCAGGCGCCACTACCATCCCTACTTTAATAACCCTCGTCGCCTCCTCCCCCTCATCTTCGTCCTCTTCTTCCCGCGACTCTTCGCATGCGCCCGTCACACCGCCCAAATCCCGCGAGCCGTCTGTGAAGATTAAGGAGGAGTCTGTCACCCCAGAACGTTTACAGTTCTCAGCCCCACCTGTCGAGGAAGCGACTGTCGACGCCGAGTCGGAAGCCATGCTCGCCAAAATGGCAGCGGAGGACCCGGACTTTGCTGCTGCCCTCAAGAAGCTCAAGGAGCGCGAGCTAGAGGAGGCAAAAATGTACTGCGCGCTGGAAAACAAAGACGAGTGTCTGATGTGCTCTGGTTGAGCGATGCGTCGCGGAGGTTGTATACCATATTAGAGGATCCATGTATTTCTTTTGCTTTCGTTTTATATCTATCATCTCTGTTGTTGTACCACCATTGACACTAATATAATATTCCTTTTACTCTTCAAGCAACGACTCGAGTCTGCTGCTGCGCATTTGAAGGTCGAACACATGGTTGTTCATGTCCTCCATCTTGAAGCCTTTACTGATCCACTGCTTCTCCAGAGCGACCAAGCTGTCGACCGTATCCAAGATAGTCTCCTTCCAGGACTTGTACGAATCGGTCTGGATGCCATATACTTCAGCGGCGTCTGGTCGACGTCCATCGTATATGAGGGCCAAATCGGGGCCATGCTGGTCGGCGAGGCGGTTCCGTAGCTCGGGGCGCTCCTCGGCAATGAACCTGATAGCTTCCCTATAGTCACTGCTGTGCGGCGAGCATGTAGCAATGCGCCTCGGGTGGTCCTTCGTAAGCGGGTTCAGGCCGGCGATGTGAATCCGTGCCACATCGCGGACGTCCGTGGCTCCCGTCAGAAAATAAGGGTAGCTAACGTTGTCGGGGCGTAGGAGTTTATAAACGAAGGCGTTCGAGGACAAAGTTGAAAAATCGAACTCGGGAGCCAGATGCTCGAAGCCTGGCGCAACAGACCCAGGGAGGGCAAACTGATAGCGGAAGGTGATACAGGTGAGTCGGATCGCGATATCCATTTCCGGTGACTGGCCACAAACTCGACTACGGCACGCTCTCCAAATAACTTCTCTCCTAGGTAAAGGGTTATAGAATTAGCGCACGATATGGCGTGTTTTTTTGACGTTTTAAAGTCGCCTGCAAGATCGGTTCAAAATCTGCTCATGAAAGGAGCCACAAGAGTCACCATTTCGATTGGACTCGGTCACGGCCGTCGTATCCGGGCTACTGTCCACGGTCTGCTGTCCAAATATATTTTCTGCCAGGTAAAGGGAAAAGGGGGTAAATGCCTGACATTACTTCTTCTTTCGTCAATTTGGCGTAGTCTGCGACACCTGCTCAAAAATTATTGATGAAAAAAGCCACAAGACTCACCATTTGGGCCATATTCGCCTTGGGGAAAGGTCACCATGGGCCCTGTGACGACGACCTTCTCGATATCGGCCCGAGAAGGTCGGCCTTGTCGGCCTCTCGAAGGATGTGGACAGCAATGTCCGGCTACGCAGATCTGAAGTGGATGGACATACGAGGAAGATAGCGCGTACGTTGAGTGCAGTGGGAACATCGGCACAGCCAGGCAAAGGGGCGGCTGTGTGGATAATCACATCAACACCTGGCGGACATGAATAGGCGGACAAGCAATGAGGTGAACGAGAAAATACCGCTCAGGACCGCAGAAAAGTCGGACGACGCGACGTCGGTTATTTCGACGGCTTCAAACTGATACTTCTCCAGAGTCTTTACCAGCATGGGAAGCTTGCGGCCCCGGGCAGCCCTACATGCAAATATTAGCTACTCGAAGGACTGAAATATGGTAAAATTTGATCACCCGTACAGCGTGTCCTGCTTCGAGCGGTTGGTGCACGATTTCAAAGTCGATGAGCCCTGAAGCTTCAGTTACCTGTGCACACTGTCAAGGGAAAGGCGCGGAAGGGAAAACCTTCCTCACGAATACAAGAGGCTTGGATTCCAGCATGTTCAAAGAGTGGGGTGGCAAGCTTAGCTTCAGCTTATATCGATTTAATGGAGCGGATGAGAAAATGCAGGTTCCGAGGAGGTGAGAGAATGACGGGGATCGAGCTAGGGTTTATAGTCGCTTGGTTCTACTGGCTCGCGAAGAGCTTGTCCGCGGCCGTCCAGACTGTTGAAGTTCCCGCTCACAAATGAGTCTTACACGTTTAGACTCCAAATCTCCCCTCCCACTGGTTGTCGTCTCAGGTCTTCATTTAATACACTCACCTAGTCGTCACGCTGGCGCAGTTCCTGGTTTGGTACGGGCCCACCCAGAAGGAGAAGTGCAAAACCGCTCTTTCTCCCCCAAGGTCTTGCGATCGAAGGAGTCATTTAGGACAACAAGAGTATACGTAGTATTTTGTTCGAGGCCCGAATCGTCCGTGACCATCCCAATTAAAGCTATCAGGAGTTGGTACTCCCGCGGCGACTCGGAGTCCTAAGAGCATGATTGGGTCTCCAAGAAGATAATATTTCCAAATGCTTGCGAAGTACTAGGTCCGTAAAAGGTCAGTGGGGAGTGTGGTATATGTCCTATCCGTCATCAAATTCCGAGGGGCCAGGAAATAGGCCCCGGGAAGCTCCACCCAAGGGTTGTCCGGATTTTGAGGTTTTTGAGGGCGAAAAATCGCGATTTCCTTGTCCGAAACGTGAGGTTTTTGAGGCCAAAATTTCCCAACCTTTGTCCGGAGTTGAGGTTTTGAGGAACTTCAAGCGGAATGCCAAAGGCTGACATGACTCCCAGCATAAGAAGTCAATTTTTGTTCTGAATGTGAGCGCATGTGAGCTCTGACTGACATCTCCGTTGAAGCTAGAAACCCAGCAGATTTTACCCGCCTTCGCAAGCCGGAAATTTTTTTTTGAAAAAACGGGGCTTTCAGAACCATTTTCCCACGCCAAGACAATGAGAAAGCCCTGTCCGACTCGAGGTTTTTGAGCTCCAGATCCTCAGGTTTTTGAGGCCAAAATCTGGGATTTTTCCGGACAACCCTTAGGTGGAGCTTCCCGGGGCCTCAGGAAATAGATAATATGGGCAACTGATAGTCGCAGCAGAGAAGGTCGTCATAGGCCTGGGTTTGAAGACCGCTGAAGTTGAAAGAGAGGTGCCTAACCAATTCAAGGCTTGAAAGTTGAAGCGCCCTAGTCTCTCCTAGACAGACGCTTCATCAGTTCTAACTCGTACCTCGTTTGATAGAAGCGCCCGCCGCCTGGCAAGTTATCCGGAGTTGATGCCCGAGCCGGCATTTTCCGAGGCAACTCTTCCGACTCCGGGATGCTCACTGGTCGGCTCAAGAGTGAGTCGCTGGCGGTTATTGACCCAGCCAACCCTTTGACAGCCCTCGATTCGGTGAATTTTGACTGGTTTCTGTGCATTACTGGTTCAAGTTGGGTTCAAGATCCTGTCGCTTCCGCAACTTGAGGGACTCGGTGCAAGCTCGGTGCATAATCGGGGCCAATCGCAACAACATAACTGAGTAAATGTCCCCCCTTCGTGTTCTAATGTACTTCTGAACGGGTTCAGGTGGCGCGTGGGTAAGAAAAGTAACTCGGAATACATGTGTTTGAAAGTCTACACTATTTATTATATTCGTCTACATCGGCGGAGCGGTAGGGACTTCCACTTCAAAGCCCTTGCTGATCCAGTGATTCTCCATCTCTATGAACCTATCGACGGCGTCCAAGATCGTTTCCTTCCACGTCTTGTACGAATTGAGTTTAATCCCGAACGCCTTGTCCACTGGTGTCAGATCGACGTCGAGCTTGTACGAAGGCCAAATTGGGACCTTGCTGGGATCAGCGAGACGACCTCTCAGCTCGGGGCGCTCCTCCGATATATATTTTATCGCGTCCCGGAAGTCTGCAGGGTATGGCGAAACGATAGGCACGCGCCTCGGGTGATCGGCGGTCACCGGGTTCAAGGCAGCAATATGGACTCGGGCGACATCGCGAACATCCAACACGCCTGGGGAGTAATGGTAGTTGACATTGTCCGCTCGCAGGAGCTGGTAGATGAAGCCGTTGGTGGAGAATGAGACGTAGTCCGGCTCAGGCAAGATGTGTTCGAAGCCTGGGGCGAGGGGGCCAAAAATCCAAGGAGGGCAGACTGTTGAATTTATGGTAAGACGCATGGCAGGAAGGAGAGAGGTGCTGCTCATCGACTTACATATGGTGACATCCATGTCGGGGTGGTTTTTCGCGAATTCCAGAACAGCTTGCTCGCCAAGCTTTTTCTCGGTAATGTAAACCACAAAGGTGTTCCCTCCAATAGCCTCTTCTCTGGTACCCGCAACCCAATCTGTGCGTGCAACAGTCAGAATCAACAGTGCAAAATTGACCTCGATGAACCCACCATCTGGCCCATATGCGTTGTCAGGAAATGTCACGATGGATCCCGTGGCGATAAATTTCTTGATGCCGGCTTTCTCAGCTTCACGGAGGATGTGCAGAGATCCTTCGATGGCGGTCTGGGCGGTGCGTTAGACTTATCAATATCACCACACACAAAAAAATACATTTAGAGCAGTTTCCCCGTCAGCACGGCCAGGTAAAGGGGCGGCAGTGTGAATGATTGCTCCAACACCTGGGGCCAATATTAGTGTATCGTATCGGATTGTGATCTGAAAAGAAAATCTTACCCTTGAAGGCAGCGGAGAAGTCGGACGTCGCGACGTCGGCGATTTCAACAGCCTCGAAATTGGGGTACTTTTCTAGCGCCTTCTTTAGCAGGGGGATTTTGCGGCCTCGAGCGGCTCTGATGAGAAGATATTTAGTACCGAAGCTCAACTGATGGGAATTGATTAAGAGCTTACCCTCGAACAGAGTATCCTGCTTCCAGTAATTGGTATACTACTTGCAGCCCGAGGAATCCGGCGGCACCGGTAACCTGCACAGTATGAGCACGAAACACGGTCGGAAAAGGAGGTAGAGCTCACAAACACAAGGGGCTTAGATGCAGTGGACATGATGAGTTGAAGTTGCAATTGAGGTTGGAGTGGGAGGCTGATAGGGAAAGGAAGACGAAGATATCGGAAGGGCCAGAATCCAATTCATATACGGGCACGTCTGATGAGGGCGCCACTGGGCCATTAAATGAGACATGAGTGATGCCTGTGGCACTAAGCGGCTTTGTCAAGCTTTCTAAGACTGCGAATTGGGATTAAATTTCCTGAGCTGACAGTTAGATGAATCAGCCCAACCCGGGGGAGAATTTCCCGACGCCGCGCTGTTCAAGCTTCAGCTTCAAACGTTGCTGAGTTGAGAGATAAGTAGGAGGTCAGAGGATATCTCAGATAAGAGTAAAGGATCAGCCGGTATACAATCAATTCTCCGCGTCGATCATGGCTATCATTGATTGGTGGCAGTGCCGAGTTGACGAACGCGCGCGAGTTTAATTTTCGTATAAAACCAATATTAAACTGTTCCGAAAAGACCGTCCCACTCCATAAAAATTGGCCATAATGGTATATACATATTGGGATTTCCTGGACCTGACGATTATCTATTATTGAGACGACAAGCCTCACGAGTCAAAAACCTAGCTTGCCAAGGGCCGAGCCCCCAAAGCTAGGAGAAATATCTTAGGGCTGGGATATCTAAATCTGGCTGAAAGTAAATGGATCTTACCTGAAACGAAATTCGCCACCGCCTCATCGGAGATTCTGCGGATGTTCCCCCTCGACCGGCGCTGGTAGAATTCAGTTTGTATATTTTAGTACTAATGGGCACCACATACAAGCTGGTAAAGGGATGTTTTCAGGAAGTAAATGAGATGAATTGGTGTGCCTGTAATCATCAAGCCTGGCCAATTGTTCGACATTGGCATCGTTGTTTTTCTGGATATCTTCTGGAGGAGTTGTAATGAACCAGGTATTGGATTATGGTGAGCTTACCATCCCGACGCAACGATCGGAGGCGCGTCAAAAACTCTTCCGGCCAATCTGCTTCATCTCTGTGAGAGATCATTGACAATAGGTCGTTGACAATATCTGGAGAATCGAAGGACAACTGTTTCACGAGCCTCATGATAGAATCCAAGAGGTTTTGTAGCTCCCAGCTCCACTCTTTTAAGTTATCGGAGATTTCCATCTCAGCTCTGTGTATGTAGACGAGGCGAAAGAGGCGGATGTTGTTGTCCAGATGTTGGCGGGAGTTGCCAGTATGGACACTGCGGTTGACCAGTTCCACGACTCGAAGTGGCAATAATCCGAGCTTGTGACCGACCAAGTAGTCAAATATTTGGGCTTCTTCTCCAAGATATGCACAAACGAACTGCATTCTTCGAGGACTCTTCCTGAAATTTTCTGTTCGAACCATCGGAGCAAGCACATTGCGCCGAAATAGCAGCTATCTTTATCTCCGTTCAAACCTTCATTATATCCATAGGGCGCATCCAGCCCAAAAAAGAGAGAGTTCATGAATTTTCGAACAAGGGACATTTCCTGAATCCATCCAGCATCGAGTTGGCCTATGGCATCCATGATCATGCTGTCCGGGATGTCCTCGCGTCTGTGCTCTATGTTGGAGTCCAGACCGTTAGCCCGAATAATGTCCATCACTCGGCCTTCTACCACCTTCAAAAGATACGCCGTTGAACCATGCATTCGTGGAATATCGTCTACGTGCTCGGGCCATTCAGAGAGTGGAAGGTTGATCACCATTTGCGGCATCCCGAGAAGACTAGCTCCTCTCACTGCTTCGGAGAATTTGGAACCCCATAATATCCCATGACTGGGGAAACGGGATGCATATCGTTGTGCGGCGTGAATGAGGGATCTCGAGATGAGCTCTCTGTCGGTCGGAGAAACATAAAATTCCGAGATTTCCCAGTCACGATGACTGTCTGCTAACACAGCCGCAGCAGATAGATTGCAGCGTAGGCTGGCCTCGGGGGAAAGGAAATGCAGGAGTGTGTGCACTCGTTCTGTTGGAAGCTCAAGCCTGGCATTTTTTTCAGTCCATTCCTTAAGCTGCTCTTGAAGGCAAGTAGAAGCGTAATCGAGGGAGTCGTCGTTGTGGGTTAGCTGGACGACTTTGTGATAAATATCGTGCTCCATTGCAGTCACGACGACACCAGACAAGTCAGTGAGCTCGGCATGATTGGCCTTCGAGGCTGAAGTTTGCTGCTGCGGCTCCTGATCGGAAGTATCCTTGTGAAGAGGTGCATTGTCGCCAGAATCCATGAGTATCTGGACAGAGAGTATGATGCGAGATAAACTGGAGTGGAATGGAGAGACGTTCGGCCGATTCAAACCATCAATGAGGCTGTATATCAAGAACATTGCAACAGCGGCAACAAATAGACTCGAGATAGTGCTAGCGACGAGAACAGGCACCGATGGCCCGCTAGGATTTAGAGCACTGGAGAATAGATTATCCAGTGACCCGACAAGGAACAACGCGACCGGAATAACCATGAGCTGTGGCAATGCTTCCACAGTGGGACCGAGCAGGTGGTTTGTTTCCTCCCAACGAGTATAAATCTCGCTGAGCTTTTTTGAAGCGTGTCGCTGATCGGATCGAGTCAGACGGGCGAGAAATCCCCTGAGGCTGACGGCCAACGCAGCGATGGAGACCTGAAAATCGACGTTGAATAAACCTCCGATGTTGAAATTATGTAAGGACGTACACTGAGAACGAGGGATAGAGACCAATAAACATTTAGGCGGACATCATTGGATTCGGGTTCAAACACAACCGGCGATGCAAGATTGAGACTTGCTGGATCAGCTTTGCTCAGAGCGATGATAATATCGGTAAGATTGGCAAGTAGTTCATTTGTCCTGGATGTCTCGTCCGGTTTGAGATTATTGACGGAGTCTACGAAAAAAGCTGTCACAATGGCAGAAAAGAGACCGACCTGCAGATATCAGTTAGCTCGAAGTAGTATCAATTGCGAGGGGAGATTGCGGCGCACAAAAATGAGGAGTGTATCAAGTCCACCACGCCATCGTTCAACGGTCGGTTCGATAGTATCCAACGCCGAGCAAAGAAGTGGGTTCCAGGCGCTACTACTGCTCGCCGGGACCTGTGGCATAGGCTGCTGAGAGCCGTCTGGTGTTCTGGTGAGTCGATGGGGAGCTGAGAGTCAGAATCTTACCGGCGGATGCCTGACAATTGTCGAGTTGTCGGAGAAGCTTTGTCTGCTCAGTCTGAAGCTTTATCTGTTCGGTCTGAAGTTTCATCTGCTTCTCTAGAATTTCTGCCAGCGCCGCGATTCTGGGTTAAAAATCGTTGATAAGTTACGGCCATTATCATGAGGATTAACTGACGAGTCAGGCTGCACTGGGACTGACTCGGAGTCTGCGGGTGCATCCATTGTGCGCTGTGGGTGCAAAGAGAACCTTTAAGCCTTCTTACTCCCACAACTGCAAAGTTGAAGGAAAGTGCCGTACTGGCAACGTCGGAGTCTGAATTACACATTTTCGGATCAAAGATCAAATCGATCCTTGTTCACAAATAGGGGCTTAAGCATTGCCTTCAGGACAACATCGGCTCAAAATTCAGAAAAGACCATACTCATTTTACTCCATGCGGGACCACAATTAGACTTGTAACCAGTCTGTAAAACGGATGCCGAAAAAAAATGCGGCGAGCGCTTCGGTGTTTTACAACCGAAGTGCTTGCCACATATTTTTGGTGTTTTGTATGCAGACTGGTCACGGGTACGAGTCTAGACCACAATGTCTCTTTCAACGCGCAACCACCTTTCGCTGGTACTTATACTGTATGTGTAACAAGACGTTAAAGGCGCTACTTCTGTAACAATGTTTATACTGATTTTCAAATCGTGGAACTGTCGCGGCCGTGTCTCGTACTGTCATGGACAGTCGTGTGCATATGGGTACGACTGTTAGTTCTCACATAAACCGGCCCAGAAGCCTGAGGAGCGTCTTTGCACTTCCCCTTCTGTCTGACACGAAACATGCTCGGTCGATGCTCTTATGACTCGTCAAAGGGACTTAATAAGGAGTCACAAATGGCTGGTGCTCATCTATACTGTTGTGTACTTCTTTGGTGATGCTCGATCCCAAAACTATAATATGTTTGAACAGAAAATTTCCCCTCGCTGCCAGTGGCTACACTGGTGACCGAAAGAGTGCCGTATGTATAAAATTTTCGTGTCTTGTCTATACTGTAGTGTGTTTTCACCTTGCGAGAATCAATATTTTGTGTTTCAGAATCGGCTTGAATTTGTCTCGCCCCTTTGAATTTAAACTAATTTCGGAAAAGAGGAAGACGCAGATTTCCGTATTTTTCAACCACTCGAGGTGTTATATTCAGTGCCGATTCCAGCCCACCATGCAATAAATAGACGGAAAAGCTTGATGGAAAAATCAACCTCGACGCGATTGATTGTGATGGCTGACTCGGAATTTTGTAAGCTTGCTGGCTTCAAGTTGCAGTATAAATAATACTTTAGTGGTCAACAAGCTGTTGATTAAGCCTTCAAGTCTATGCTGGCGCGCGCGCTGTCAGTCAGGCTTCCAAATCTCCTCCCACTGTGATTGTTTTGATGCAGGTAACTGCCTGGTGGACATATTGTGCGAGCACCACATCATTATTGCATCCGCTGCTATTGAATCTTTCTATTTTTATTTCTAAAGCGGTAAAATTGGCCAGATCCCTCCTCCTCCTTGCTCGATATTTATAGTGGCAGTGCATCCATACATGCCGCAGCCCACGTTCGCTGTCCTTTGCGATCAACAGCGCTGATGACGCTGAAATGGTTTCAGGTACTGCCTTTATCATGAGAAATTATGGACGGCTGTATTCTCCGGCACATAACACCAGGTCCGGTATACTTTCTGCCCTCCGACAACGGTCCGTGGTTCAACAGTTGTGCCGATTGGAATTTCTGGGTCCGGTCAGAAGCTCCAAATTTCTGCGCTATTCCTGATTCGGCCGCTGTTTTCCTACAAGGCACCGAAAGATCACCCCCCACGATCGCTAACAGAGTTTAACAAGCGAGGTATGAGCTTCATTTGTTAAAGCATCTGTCTACGAAGAGACTAAAAGATCAGTAGGAGTAAAAGCGGACTCGGAAGAAGCCGAGCCGATACTTTGCCATTGTTTGGCGACGTCTTGTTTCTTCGCCACCCCATCGTCGTCTCATTTACACCACCTCCTAGGCCCGCACCATGTCTGCGCCTGAGGCCGACGTCGCGATGTCTGGGACTCCTGTGGACGCTGTAGAGGCCCCTGGGACCACCACGGTGCCTACCCCATCTCCGCAAAAGACCAAGGAGACGCAGGAGATCCACGAAAAGTATCGCAAGCTGAAGCGGCGGTTCTTTGAACTCGAGGAGGTCAGTGTCCGCCCTCTCTTTCCCTCGCTCAGAGAGAAAGAGGCCTGACCGGATATTGACGACTGTTAGAAACATAAGGAAACGAGCACAGAGCTCCAGCGATCGGGAGAACGCAACGTCAAGATGCGCGAGGAACGCAAGTACGCGTTTGATAAATAATACTTGTACCTACGCTCGTTCTGACCGGTGTCCTCAGCATCCTACTGGACCGTATCATCGAGCTAGAGGCGATGCCCGGCGTGCTCGACGCTGCCAACGCGGCGTCGCCGATAAACGGCTCCGCTGAGGCGGCGGCGGCGTCTGGGGCGTTCCCGCGTAGCCTGCTCGACCCGCACGCGCGCACGTCCTTTACTGAGAATCTCCGCCAGGCTGCTGCAGAAAACGAGGCCGACGCCGACGCTGACGCCGACATCGACCCAGCCTTGCAGGACACGGCAACGCGTGCCGACCCAGGATGCAAACAAGGACAAAGAGGCAGGCGACGGCGACGCGAATTCCCCCGTCATGGTGTCGAGCGCCGGCACTCGGCTGCGTATCAGGCCTGTTGGTGGCGACCCAGAACGCTCCATTTCCCCCGACAGTGAACCAGAGGACACACCAGACAACGACGAGTCAGGAGAATATTCTCCGAACCAAAAGCCAAGCAAAAGGGCTCGACGCAGCAGCACCGACACAGTTTCGCCCGAGTCCAAGGCACCACGTCGCTCGTCAAGGCGTGCGCCGGCAGCCCCGGCACCGGCCCCGGCGGCATCCACTGGTCCCCGCACTCGACTGATCCAGATGCCCAAGAAGACCACCAAGAGGCCACTTTCACCTGCCCCGGTTGCTGCGCCACCGCAGCAGCAGCAACAAGTCGAGGCACCGCCGCCGGTTCAAGAAAACGTGAACGGCGGGAACGCTCACAACGAGGCCTCATCGTCCAACCAGCCGCGCCTTGCCTTCAACCCGTACTACCCGTATCTGGGCCCGCCCATGGCCAACGCACCGTACCCATACGCCAACCCGTACGCGTACTACATGGGTGCGCCCATGCCCGGCGCCCCCATGGCGTACATGCCGCCCCCGCACTACGGGCCCCCTCCGCCCCAGCAGCAGCGCGCGCCCGACAATCTAGCTCCGCGCGCAGCCAAGCCGAAGCGCCTCAAGGCGCACACCGTCACCAGCAAAAGCTACAGCATCCCCATGGTCCCGCGCGACAAGAAGGGCAAACCGATGCTGCCCCTCAACGTTGGCATCATGACCGTCATCAACCTCGGCGACGTGTGCATGCGAGAACACTTCCACACCGAGCGCTATATTTTCCCTGTGGGTTATGAAGTTACACGGTATGTCTATTTTCTATTTTTCTTCTTTTGCTTACACATCCCTAGACGATACCTCTCCACCGTCGACCCCAGCGTCGAGGTGGTATATCACTGCACGATCCTCGACGGCGGCGACGGGCCCAAGTTCCAAATCATCCCCTCCGATGTGCCCGACCGTCCCGTCATCGCCGGCACCGCGACCGGCGCGTGGTCCAACATCGTCAAGCAGGCCAACGCCATCCGCAACCGCCAGCACTCCAACTCCGTCTCCGGCCCCGACTTCTTCGGCCTCGGCCAGAACACGATCAAGCACCTCATCCAGGAGCTGCCCAACGCCGACCGCCTGCGCGACTACGTGTGGCAGCACTTTGTCGAGGGCGGGCCGCTGGGCGGGCGCCACGCCGCCGTCATCCCTGCGCTGCCGGAGGAGTACGATGCGGCGCTGCCGATTGGGCCGTACTACCCGCCCCGCGCGCCCGTGGTGAGAGGGGAGAGCGAGCACGGGGAGAGTCGGAGGGTGTCGCACTATCCGCCGCATATCGTGGCGCAGGCGGCGGCGGCGCGGCAGGGGTCGTCGCAGCCACCACCGCAGGAGCAGTATCAGCAGCAGCAGCAGCCTCCACAGCAGCAGGAATACGACGGCTCACGTGTGGTGATGCCGCCGACGCCGACGAGTGCGGGCGGGAGCACATCGTATTACCTCCCGCACACGCAACAGCAGACCAGCGGGGGGCGCGCGGTGTACCCCGCCGGCAATAATGGCGCCGCGGGGAGCAATGGCGTGAACGGCGGGGGTGGGTCGACGTTTGCGAGCATCATGAATGCGTTCCCGACGCAAGACGAGGGCGGGCCGGGGCCGGAGAGTTGAGGGTGCTCATTGTTCACGCTGCTATCATCACCTCGCTCGTATGTCCTTCGCTTGCTACCCCGCTCATTAATTATTTTTTTCTGTGTTTTTTTACAAGGTCGATCCATGTCTGTCACTACAGTGTAATTGTCCTGTGTTTTCCATTCAATCGCCCCTTTCTTCTCACTGTTTCATACCCGCGCGTTGTCATCCTCGCAAGTGTGCCTAATAATCCAGAATTTCAGACGAGTACTTGAATCTCCTTTCCTTTCCTAATAACAGCCCCCCGCCCCGTCCGTCCGCGACCCGACTCCACCACCGCGGGCGGATGATATTAGTGGCAGCACCCCGCGCGGGACGACGCCGCGCCCACATACTATTCTTAGGGCGCGTGCAGACTGCGCTGGGTGCGGGGGCGATATTGACTGCTTTGGTGGCGACTTCATGTGAAACCTTTACCGCGAGAGGACGAGGCGGTGCGGGTACTATGTGGGGTTGACATTCTTTCTTTCTTTTGTTTTCGAATAGGTGCCTTAACCCTAACCCCTTGGGGTAGGGTGACCTTGCATCGATAAGTTGCTCACACTGGATCTTGACGGCACCACGCCTATGATGTCCAATTGGCCGTTCGCAAAGATTTGCTTGATTTTATCGGTCACTCTGTCATTCCTCAGCGTGTACTGCTGAGCCGTTGAAAAAAAGTAGCCCATAACGGGGCCTGGAAGCGTGTTCAAACTTGAAAAGCTGGCCATCCAAATGGAATTCAACACAAATTATCCTTCAACCTGCATCAACCAACAATCCCCGAAATCCAATCTGCCATTCTCAAGTATTTGCGGTGAACGCTTCTGCAAGTAAGCGATGAACAGCCATTCGACCCAGAACGCGAATGTGCACTTACATACTCGGCGACCCCAAATCAGGAGCAATTGCAGACTGTCCCCCCGTTTATGATCACGCAGCATGGGATTACTGGCGCCGGCGATGCCTGAGCGCTCAGCGTGAACGCCGCGAGGATGAGGGCAAGTTTGGCGAGAGTAGGGAATTGCATAGTTTGGTATTGGATGAAAAAAACCTTTTCCTGACAGGCGGGTTATATACCAAAAGTATCATCCTACGGCCGCAAGCGCCCAACGACTAGTATCCGGATAATAGGACGTCGGTTCTGCTTGACAATCACTGCGTTCCCGGGCCGGGGCCATGTCCTCATAGCATTGCGGACATATGGATACGCAGTGACCAGTCGGATCGACCGAATTGGTCAGACATTCGTCGACTATGGTTAAGACGTACGTCTACAACAACTTGCCGACACGAGTCCACACAGGTCGGCAGATGTTTGCAGCGGCTGGCGACCTCTGTCCTCCTGCCGTCGCCCTTCTCCTTCACCGTACCAACAACCAGTCGCTCCCACGTTCGCCTTGAATGCCGCCCGTTGGTGTTCAGTAAATCAGTGAATGAGGTACCAGCTACAAATACTGAAGCGTCTGTCGAGAGAGACTAGTACCTGGGATGTCATGATACCCATGAAGAAAGTTTTGTGCCGACTCGAGAGCGGCGGTTGGACACAATGAACTGATAGCGTGGGAGCGCAATGATGCGTCTCCTGATGGCCCTGTCGGCCCGACGAGCCGGTTCGGCCACATAAGATACTTTCCTCTGCGCTGCTGCCCACGGGGACCTCATCGGTTCGGTCACTAGTAATAGTATCCTTCAGCTTCTCCCATTGTCACAAGATCGATATTGGTATCAATACTCCAACCATTTCTTCGCAGAACATCGCCAGTGCCACGGGGACGATTTCCTCAACCGCCTGCAGAGGAACCGGTCGGTCAATGAATGGGACCACTCGGGTCGGTGCCAGCTCAGCCTCAGTTCAAATAGACGAGCATCAGCCCACACCAAACATTCAATTCGACCGACTACTGGCATTCATGTGTCTCAGCTGGTTCTCCTCCACAAAATCGTACACCTTCTGCCAATCCCGACATACGTGCACAATCCCCAGCCCATCGGTCCCTTTCGCGGAATTCATCGGATCGAGTGTCGTGTCGCTCGCGCACAACACGGTTTGTCGCAAGAGGTTCAAGCAATGTCGCGTGTGATGCCCAGGGTCTCCTTGAACGATGGCGGTGCGGATCCTCTGGAGACAGTGCATCTGGTGGAACATCGCAACTCCTACTCTCGTGTCCTAACAAGCAACGCGTGGCTCTTCGAATCACTCACCAAAAGTGCGCCCTGGGTCTTCAGATCACTGACATATCTCAAGGAAATTGAAGAGCCACACCTTGGGGTCCTAGCTTCACAAAGCCATTGCTTTGCGGGAACAGATCCGTCGTACGCCAATCTGCGTATGCGCCAAAATCCGACAATCCATATCTGTCGCTGTCCTCAATCGTAAGTGCCACCGGCGGCACATCCAGAGGAAGCTGGTGCGGGTGGTCATCTCCTATGTAGCCTTTTGGCACAGGGTCGGATATCGAACTAATCTGGATTCCGGGCACCTACTAAAGCGGCTGTCATCGAACGCCGTGGCGCGCATGCAAGAGTCCTGCTGATGGCGGAAGACATAGATGGCTGCTAGGTTCAGGCTGATGCTGAGCAATAGCCCTGCCCAAGTGATTTCTAGAGCGCTGAGGGAGAGTAGTTTCACCATTGTGAGAGGATGGGACATGGACTTGTGATGGACTTAGACTGGGGGGCGCTTGGATTACAATCTTCGCCGATTTCAACTGCTCCATTTGTGCGCCTGCGCCCATTTCGCGGAGATCATTTAAATTTCGGGTGCCTCGGGGTCTGGCTTATCGTTTTTTTTTTAGATACTCGCCCACAAGGCGCCGCATGTCTAGCTTCAAGATCTTATCTGCCTCTCCCAACGAACCGACCCAAGATTTTACCCATCATGCGCGAATACATGCCTCTACTGTCTAGTCCTCCCTTGGACGATCCAACTGAGGACGGGCCCAAATCACCAAGGCCTCCCCAGACAATTTCGTCGCGCCGTCTGACACTCTTCAGCACATTGATCGCTCTCCTCGCAATCGCGTCAGCCGCGGCGTTCCACCTTAGCGTACTGTCCGCCACATATGGCGTGGAGCCATTGCTCAGTCCCAGCGAAATCGAATCCAATCTCCGGATGGCGCGCCCGTCGCCGAATCTCGAGAAGGGACATGATACGATGAAAGAAAAGAAGTTCAAATGTTCGATGCTTCGGGGTTGAACGATTTGGCATTCAACTCATAGCTCTTCCAGTTCCTCGCATGGTGTTCCCTATGCTATTCGTACGAGCTAATGCGGCGGAGCCTGAGAGACTTTATCGTGCTGGATCCTCCGTCGTACTCAGTCCCTCGGTTAGTTCATTTTGTTTGAGCTACTTCAATCCTATTAATTCGCACAGGACTCGATGATCTATCACTGGAGAAGCAACAGCAGCTGGCCCAAATGCTATCTTACCGCTTGGGTCTCGTCCGCAGAAGATCTCATTGCGGGCAACAAAAGCTATTCCGCCGCCGGAGACGTCACGGCGCTCGAAATCTGGAATGTGTCTACTCCGGCCAATCCATCTTCGCTCAAAACGATGAGCTGGAACACGCGTCCGGCGCGCATCGCGCTTCTAGGCACGGTAAACTTTACGAGCCGCGCACTCCAGAATCGACTGCACTACTTAGATGCGCAGGAGCTGAAGGACCCGACGCCACGGTTCGATTGTCTTGGGGACACGGAGATAACAGTGGAGGTGACGTGCAAGGAGTGTCAGCTGCGTTTCGAGCAGATATTTTCGATGCCTCCGCTGGGTTCGTAACGAGATTTGGCCGCGTTAACCCCAGCGCTAACTGGATCACAGGTTTTGAACTAATGCAGCTTGCATAAGATGCTGTGGAGCTTGTTGCCAAATATATTTGCATCGTGTTGGTTTATAATTGAGTGTCTTTCGAAATTGGAAACCCCGTTTCGCCACGCCCCCCTTTCCTGATTCAGGCTTTCATTTTTAGTTGTCCATTTGCTCCGAAACAAAGCCGCTAGACGGACGCCCACTATTCTTGCCCAAAATTGCCCTCATTTCCGCCCTGTTCTACGTTTTATCTATTTTATGAAGCGGAACATGCGCCACATGACCGTGTTGCCGGTGCACGCCGTTGGACTAGCCGAATTTGCGCCGTATCTATGACAGTAATGTTCGCGCTCTTCATTTGCGAGACCAGATATCAGAAGACTAGATGCATCTAGACCATCTGAAAATTTGACGCAGCCGTGGCATGGGCGCGAAGTGTACCCGCCGTTCTATTTTGCGTTGCGTTTCAGTCTGGTCATCTCGGCTATTCCACTCCTTAAGACCAGCTGGTTCTCCTCTTCTAAATTCAGCACCCAGGTGTACTAGTATTGCCACAACTCCCCAGAACATGCGTCTCACTCCCGTCTTCGCTGCTTTGCTGTTGTGCATTCTCAAGGTGCAGCCCGCTGCCTCTAGAGGTAGGTATGTTTGATTCACCATGTTGATCTTTGTTTTTAAATCCAACAGCACTTGATTTGGAGGGACGCCTTCCCAAAGGTCCCCTTAATTACGAGGAGCCTTATTCTCCCGACGAGATTGAGGAAGTGCAGCGACGCAATCCTGCAGGCCCTCTCAACTACGAGGAGCCTTATTCTCCTGACGAGATGGAGGTCATTGAACGACGAGGTCAATCTTATATCTAGCGCTTTGGTGCAGAAAAGAAATAGAATAGGTACATTCGCTGTTTTATCGCTGGATTCGTGGACTGACATTTTTCAACAAGGAAACCACGTGACTGTTTGAATGAACGCCTCTACTGCAGTAATTGTCATTTATTTCGTTTATGCTACTTGAAAATGATATGTTCTGTTTTGAATTAACCTGCTCTGTAATGTATACCCCACGCCCCTCAGATCGACGAGCACAAAAGCACCAAGAGGTAAGATTTAGTCAAGGACGGCAGACCAGCATATAGTACGATTAGGAGTCCCAAACTGACTCTAACTGACTATATGCTGGTCTGCCGGCACTGGCCAAATCTCAACTCTGGTAAAAATCTTGACTGTCGAGGGATCATGTCGAGCGTAGTGGTTCCATCACTACATCTAGGCCGCCGACGTGTTCATGACACAAGTGAAGAACACCTTCGCCGTAAGCAGAGAGAAAATACTCCACGTTGTCCCTTACTTCTTGCAGGCTATTATAATTTCGGAGAGTGAAATTGAATAGGACATTCCTAAGACTGATCATATCTGGCATTCCAAGTCAATAAAGAACAATGTTGCAATCAAGTGACTCGCCTTGCGGTGGTTTCACACTCAGGTGGCGAAGGATTTCATCATCGAGCACTTTTTCAGGTCCTTCGACGAGTCGTCGTTGTACCGAATCTAATATTGAAACAAATTAGTCGGGGATAGATGGGCTAGATATCCCGATTACTTACGGAATCACGATAAAATTCAAGACGTTGGTAAAGGGTCATTCGAACGGGGTAATAATATTTCACATACGTTTCCTTAAGTCTTCGATGTTGTCTTGTTCATCTAAAATGTCATCGAATCCAAAAGACCCCGCCATATCTTCGGTCATCCTCGAAGAATCAACGTTTTCAACCAATGGACGATGATGAAACATCCAGGGCCAGTTTCAATGTCCCAGTCAAAAGATCGTCGGAGTGTGGACCGATCTTACAAAATTGATCAATATAACTCAATGAGTTACCTTGAGATAATAATGGGGAGGATGGTCGCGGTGTTTTCTAATCGGTTGTTCAATCAGAGCCTCGATGCGGATTAATTCGAAGAATATTGTTTTTGCAACCTCCGTGGATAAGGTGGATCTGGCACCGTATGTCGGATTCTTGTTTCGCTTCTTTTGTCAAATTTCTTTCGTATCAGAGCCTTTAAAGATGGCGAGACACTGTTTAAATTTGACTGTCACATCATCCCCATGTTTTGCAGTATCGCATAAGAGCGACGACCCTCCTACCCTCCTCGGAGAAATCTTGGACCGGGTCGAGTTGAGACACAGTTGTCGCACTGCTTCAAACAATCCTTCATGTCAAAAGTTTCGCCAGTGCTGAAGGAGCTGCACCCGGCGACAAACTGAGGTGTTCTCGCAGTAGACTTGAATTTCATTAATTTCGCGCTCTTCGCGTCGATGTTCGTTGATGGATTTCCCTTCACGTATGGTTCGAATACGCGATCGCAGATCTTCCTTGGAAAAATCTCAAAAAAAAGGTCACACGGTGTCTGAATTTTTAGACAGATGAACATACAGAGAAGACAGTAGGCGGAGAGGCCATCACGACCAGCGCGGCCGGTTTCTTGATAGTAACTGAACCAGGGTGCATGAATAAAAATACACCAGCATCAAAAATAGCAGGCGAGATTTACCTGTCCATGCTCTTGGGAGATCAAAGTGGATTATGAAGCGGACTACAGGGACATGACTAACTTGTGGTACGGATATGGTTGAACTCACCATCCGGTTTATCGATACCTATACCGAATGCAGTCTAAGTCAGGTCAGTTAACCACTTCTACAAAACTTGAAACTGATCAATCACCGTGGCAACAACGATACAACACACTCCATTCCTCCACTGTGGCAAAATATTCTGCTTCTCGGAAAATTTGTCGCCGTGGTAGTATTTGGCACTCAAGCCGTTCCAGCTAAACTCCTCCGCGGGCTTCTCACACTGGTCCTTCTTCCAACAATAGACGATCCCAGAATCATTCAAGTGTCTAGTTTTTATGAATGCGATTATTTCTTTGATTTTTCGCTTGGGAAACATTGTAACTGAGATTAGACCGGTTGAACGCAAGTTGAACGACTGAATTAATATCAAGGTATTCTTCATCATCTTGAAACTGCTGTGATAGGTATGCCAGGATAATCCTGGCGAAGCTCATCAAGTTCAAGGTACTAAAATGTCGGTATAAGTATTACTGAGCTCTGAGAGAGGAAATTCTGTTGCTCACAGCGGAGCGGAAGTCACTCCACCCAATTCGGCGAGGAGCTTCATCGATGGCAAACCGAGCAAGCTGCCCGCAGCGGTAAAGGTCGCATAGATGCGGCGTTATGCCAAGTAATTGCTCCGGAGGCAAGGGTAGGATATCCGGTTTAGAGCCGCTGGCCAGCCGGGATAGAACTGGTTGATGGCGAACTTCGGAGCTAATGGACACAGCATCGATGTTTTTTTTTTTGCTTTCAGCGCGCTGACCTATCACGAATGAGGGCGAGGAGCGGCGAAATAATCACAGAGACCCCGCGAGTTTTTCCCAGGCTGCAGACGGCGGGGAGCTGGTAGCATATCAGCCACTCAAGTTGCATTTGCAAATTAACTTGCCTGTTAAGGCCCTAGGAGATTGAACATCGCAGGGGGGCATATACAGGTGTATTGAACGACCAATGACTCGGAGGTCAAATATCTGAAGCCCTCACGTCGTCGTGGCCGTCGATGCACGCGGTTTTATTTGCAGTGCAACATAATTGCCGCAGGTGGCCGCAGTTGGCTGCGGCACATGCTGCGGCACTTTCTCTTTGCCCATTTTATTCGCCCACGACTTGACTGTCCTTCCAAACTGAAATTCAATTGCTTCAGGATATTGGAAGTAGAAAATATTGTATGTAGAAGTATTAACAACATTAAAACAAAACTTAGGCTTGCGTCGAAGTGGAATCCGGGGTCCCCAGGAATCCCAACTGGCACCAATACATGTACCAATTCGCCACTACGCCGCACAATCAGGAAGGTCAGGAAAATCATCCAATGCGTGCTTGTCCGTCAAGCTAATCTTGACACCGTCAACCTCAGCGCCGATATTGTAGGCATTCGTGTCATTTATGGCGATGCTCCATATCGAGTAGGTGGAATTCGCTTGCACAGGCTGGACGGGAGGCGAAATTTCGGATTCCAGCACGATTTGGCGGCCAACGCTATCTGGCGCGTCTCGCTCAAGATAGACGCGCGTGGGATTGAGGCCATTGCGCACCTACGCGATGTCAGCGAGCAGAAAACAATTATATGCCCAGTCAGACACGCACCCCGATATCGAAATGTCCAGCAGTTGGGATCCCTTCCGCATCGCGAGCAGTCACGCAGGAGGTCTCCGCGAAGACCACGCCATCCTGCACTTCAAATCCAATGCCCCCTTGGTCCTCCAGCTTGTTGTCCACGGTAAAACGCATCTTCGTAATGCCGGCGGCGGCGTCGAGCAACATGAACGGGGTAGCCTTTGTAGGGAATCCGTACCATGCTGAGGTGTAGCGCGCGCCAATGACAGTGTGAACTGAATCAAAGGGCAGCGTAACATTGTTTTCACCCCCGACATGATCCTCCCACAGCATACGCACTTGGCGATTCGGATCATTCTGCATATTCCAGAACTATATGCGGGGGGATGTCGATTAGAATGTTGCACTTGCTCCGGAGCGCCAAATGAATGAAATACGTACCCGCACATAACCCGAAAACTTCAATTGATTACCGGCCAGGACGAGTTGGAGGAGCGCGGGCTTGACGGGAAGCGGTGTGATCACCTCGGTGAGTTTCACGCCCCGCGGCACCGTGTCGATCATGCGAGCGAACAGATCCGCACACGTCGACGCAAAGAGCTTGGGCGAGTTGGCGAATCTATAATTTGATCAGAGAGGTTCTGGCTTAATTGACAGGACTCGCACGAGCGCATAGTGACATTTCCATCGCTCCCGAAAATTCGCTTGTCGGAATTAGTAGTGTCGTTCAAACCTACAACAAGCGGATTCCGTGTGGTGCCCTCAATGTACTCCGTTGCGCTGTGGATCATTGAATATGCAGCGCAGATAAACGATGAATGCGGTTGCGCACACGTTGTTGTCGAATTGTGCAAAGGTCGGGTCGAAATGCGCCACACTGAGGGTGCTGTCGGGGTCATTTAATTCGGGAACGATGTCCGGGAACTGCTCGTGTTGCACGCCGCCGAATGTGTGTCTGGAGACGGTGAGATCTAGCGCTCATTCTCAGGCGACGGCACGCACCCGCATGCGACCAGCCCGATCATCTCAGTTTTCGTGAAGCCCTGACGGGTGAAAGAGGCGATGTGGGAGTCGATGTCTTGAGTTGGGTTTGGAACACCAGGCTTGTTGGGCTCCCCAGCATCCACGCGTCCGCCGCGGAAGGCAATTTCAGGACCCCCGCTTTACCCTGATTGAGGAGAGTCACCAATACAGATGTGGTGGACAACCTACCAATTTTCGACAGCCATTATCGCTGCCAGCGCGAGGATATCGGCCACTGGGAAAGATGGTCAGGGAGACTTGCACTGTGACCATAAATATACTGACAGGAGATGTGGCGGTTAGCTTCGGAAAGGAGCGCAGTAATCGTGTTTTTGAAACCGGTGCCGACGTTCAGTGAGAGTATAGCATGTCAGTACCAAGAGGATGGATCATACAGAACACACCTCAGCTCGCTCCTGCTCTTCACGAAAGCGAATGGAGGCATCCATACCGCCTGTGCCATCCTCGACGTTGTGCGTGGCCATATCATGGTATGCCTGCGGCAGAATGGCCATTCGAACGAGTACTTGTAGCTTGAACGGCTCTCACCGTGCGTATCCAGTCCGCGACGTTAGCCCTGCCTGAATTTTCAGTGGAAGAGAAACCGAAGCTATCGCAGGGGTCGGTGAACGAGGACATCCCGGCCCCGGCGCCGAAGAGCTTCTGGTCAAATCGATGCCCCTCGAGCGCATCCAGTTGCGGCGATGGCCAGATGTAGGCATTGACAGTGACAGTTGCCAGGCAAGCAAGCACAGCAAGACTCGCCATTTCCCGCAGAATTTGTGGTAGGGCGAAAAAAAATGAAATGATTCAACCATTGACCGCTCCTTCACTTTTTAAAGCCTACCAGTCAAAGACCAGCCAATGAAAAGCCTTCGTTTCTGGAATCCGGTCCCACGACCGATGATCTCCTGTGCTGCGGAGCGAAGTTGAAAGAGAATGAAGCTCGCTCCGAGCCACTAATATGTAGGAACTCGTTACCTCGCAGCTTCATCCTGGTCCTGATTTGAGAAAGGCAATCACCGGAATAACAGCGTGGGAAAGCTGATGTATGACACAGCTTCAGATGTAGAGTGAAGTGATCCAATAGTTGACGCTAAGCTTGACACACCCGGTCCCCATTGAACGACGTAAGTATGCACCTGCGAGGAAGAGATCACTGGCGGACTTAGTCTCTCGTAGACAGACACTTTAACAAATGAAGCTCGTACCTCGCTTGTTATATGGCGGACCTCGATGGCCGCTGCATGAAGTTACGTCCACAAGGTTCACTCCGCAGCTGCTGCGGAATTTAGCGCATGTCCCAACAATGTCCCAAGCGGGATCAATACCTACTATTATCCCCGCAGGATTGAGCGACGCATACTATAAGCAAATAATCAGCATGAAAAACACGGACTTACTGAAATTAGGTCAGGATATTTTTGAAGTACCTCTAACGGTTCAAGTAGGGTTCCAAGTCGTTTCGAGTCGGGATCCATGTTATCCATCCCATTTATCCTCAGCCTGGGGCGTTTTGACGTCGGCTCGGCAAATGAAACTAAGCCATCCCGAGAGCGTTTAGACGGGATAGAAGTGACACCCAGGCAATATGAAGGCAATCCGATTACATCGCCAGTTGAGCTGTGAAGCTGCTGCCGGGGAAAGGGCTGCCGCAGGCTATGAGGGTCTCGGTTCAGACATCAACGAGATCGTGTTCGATGGAAGCTCACTGAGTGAACGAATCTAAATCCTAGAGTAATGTAGGAAGAACTAGATGAGGTCCGCATAAATTCGATGAAAAAAGCCAGTTACGCACACACTGTATAGGCTTCGCTGCTGACTCGGAATAGGGCTGAAAAAATGTCGTGCCCAGGGTTTCATCGTCATTGTTATTCATTGCACCAGGTATTTTGAGAGGTAGAAAGTCAGGAGGGTCTGGTAGCGATGTCGGAAAAAAGCCGAATTACTTGCAAGGGCTTAGATCAGCTTGAGGCCTTGGGACGGCTTGCGAGTGGTTGCAGCGTGCTCACCCACGCCTTCGAAGCAGTAACAAGGAGTCTCAAGCCAACACAGGGTGTGTGAGCGTTGGAGGGCCTTGGGATAACCTCAAAGGCATTATTCCTTTTTTTTCATCCCATGTTCACGGGCACATTAATCAATATTATTAAGGCATAAATACATGTCCTCGTCGATGCAATCAATAACAAAATGTATACCCTGTTTCGCACCAAAAATCGGGCACAGCAGAGCCCCGCGTACAATATGTTCCAGCGCAATAAATATAGAGGACTGCGCCGAACTTTGTTCTCGAATTGGGCAATCGGTGGGCGTTTTTGGCTGCCAGGAAGTCTTGCGGAATGGGTGGATCATGGCAAGGTCAAGCTCAGTGCTGTTCGGGAGATGGCAGCGGAACACAAGTTGGAGCTGGCCCATGGCGAGCGGGTCGTCGTCGGTTTCGTAGATCACGGAATCAAACCGAGGGGCGCCGTGGAACTTGGGGTTGCATCGCAGGATGTCTCGGGCACTTCTCCAGTCTACCATGGATTGGTAGTCGAGGTAAATAACTTTGCATGTCTGTATCTGAGCGGGAGTGAGCAAGACGTCTTTATCTCCGCAAGAGCTCCTTCCATGGCCGAGAGGCGATCGTCGAGGACACGCCATGCCCTTATATCTGTCCCCAACATCGTATTTGAAAGTGCTGAGAGCGGTGGACGCGTGGTTGGAGGTGTACCAGGCGCGGAAGATTCACAAGATGAGGATTGGGCACTGTTGTTGCGTCGGTAAGCTTCCCGCTCGGGTTCTGAGTCGGAGACATGCGTGGTGTCCGAGTCCATGCGACGAGGAAGGTTCCGAAGAGGCATTATGGTGGCGGGGACGAGTTTGAGGCGCGGGAGGACGGTGGGTGGAGCATGGTGGAGTAAATGATGTCATTATTTGGCACTGCTATATCAACGGGCAATTTGTGACGGTGTGACTCCACCTCTCTTGTTTTCGTCCCACCACCACTACCGCCAGTCTCAGACTCTCTTCCCGCCATCATCGAACCCTGCGGGTATGTCGGTAAGCAGTGTGACTGGCTTCAACTGCAACACTGACACACCAGTGTAGTTTTTCCGAATGGCTATTTCCTTTCACGCGTAAGTCTCGTATTTTGTGGTCTGCCCAGTGCTTACTCATCGGCAGTGTGAAACCCAGCCTCCTCGTCTTCCTTCACTTTGTTTCCGGGATGGTTTGTTTCGGCTATTTTTTGTACGTTTGGCTCATCCATTGTTTTCCTCCACTTCCGGGTAATTCCGCACGTTCCCTATACTCGGTTGACGATTTCCTCGGTGCTATACTCCAACATCTTGTTTTTATTCCGTGAATATATACTATTTCAATTTACATGATGCGGGAGTGTGAACATGATAGACCCTATTGCTATCAAACGGCTATTGTGCCTTTCCCTGGGAATAAGGCAGCCAGTATCAACACCTGGGACGTGCTGCAAGAACCATTGGCACCATGAACCTGAGACACATCTAGATCCAAAACGTGGCTTAGACGTGGTCTCAAGAACCAACCCTGGTTTGCAAGGTCCGCCAAAACTCAATGACTGTGCAACGGCTCCGAGCATGCTCAGAGCCGTTGCTTGCAGTTTTATTTTTTTTTTTCCTGACAGATTGAACAGAGTCTGAACTCCCCAAGCGACAGCGGCGAAGTTCAACAGTCACATCACCATGTGTGACGACAGAAGAAATATATATGGTCATTAGAACGGGAGAGATCCCCAAACCAGCGTGCAATGGGAGCGGATTAGATCTGTCTGCCCATTGCATTGTCGCTCCACCCCAAAAAAGAAAAGAAAAAGCTTGCGATGAAAACGATATTATTGAATTGAGACCGGTACCATTGAATTCTCAGCATCGACGGTGTCTGCTGTACCTTGACCTCTTGCCAAACGTCACCGTCCAAATCAAAAGACTGGAATATACAGAACTGAGAAAAGATGCCGCCAAAATGTTGCGGGAAGTCTTGCCGTGTGATGATTTGATACGTACGACGCTCAGCCTGAAATTGGAAGTCGACATTCGAGGCTATCTGCGTAAGTCTTGTTGAAGACCGGAGATCGCGCGAACCATCGACGAGAATGTTGGAACAAACTCGAATGCTACATGGGTACTTAGATGACAGGATTCCAAGTCAAAGAAAGACACGTACGGGAATGGCAACAAAGCAGCAAGAAGTAAGAAGGAACCCAGCCAATCATGAGCGTCGAGATCTGTGTTGGATCTGCGGCGACATAAGAGACGGTTCAGAATTCGAATATTTGCCGCGGTGAGCCGTTTAACGAGTAGGTGTAATTGGAGGTGCCATTCGAAATGTCCAGGCAGGCGTATGTATACCCAAGATATCAATGTTTCACTGATGCCTTTTGAGAGCTTGATCGATGTCGATTATAGACCCTGTGCGGTTCAAGTCAAGTGGTGGTGTCTTTTGAGCTTCAATTTGGAGGTTAGAAAGCACGCGTTGAGCCCAACCACCGAATGGTCAGTGGAGATCATGGAGGTTGTGAGACATGGGCATGTTTGGCATTGTTGGCCTACACCCTTCCGCATGCTTACCCGCTGCAGGATCGGCGCTCTCCTGAGGGTGCATGGACGCGCCTATTCGGCTGGGCCTCAAGGACCCAACTCCGCGATTCTCGAGATGTTGAAGCGCAGTAGGTTCGTCACGTCTTTCTATGAGCCGCCGAGCCTGATTCGTTGCACAAGACAAGGAGGAAGAGTCGCAAAGTCCGCAAAAGAATATCTACAAAATTCGAGCATTCACCAGCGCTATCCGAGTTATTGGACTGCTTGACCATCCAATAGAATCTGCTGCTGAAGCCAAGACGGTTCGTTTACCGCGCCAAGAGTTGATTCACTGGTATTAACACCGCAACACATACTTAGCTGAAAGGTGTGGGTGCGGGTATACACCGACGTATACAAGAATTCTTCGAAACCTCCGGTCATGCCCGTATGCCCTTCCTCTGCACAGCTAAATTTTCGGCTCACGAAACACAAAGCTGACTCTGTCACTCCTGAAACCAAGGCTGAATTGCAGCGCAAGAGAGCTGCCCGAGCAGCATTGGAAGAGATACCGGGGATTGGGTATGTCGCGCTGTCGGTGTGCGCTCAAACCCTGATGTGTCCATAGCCCAGTGAAAGCACGACGACTGGTCGACGCCGGATGCATGACCGTCGACCAACTTCGCACACCACAATTTCTCGATACACTATCGAATAACCAGCGCATCGGCGTCAAATACTTTCATCATCTCGAGGCACGCGTCACCCGTGCGGAAGCCGAGACTGTTGCCGTGAGCTACCCCGCTATAGATTTTTTCTTTCTTTCTGGTCTAACATAGACATTACAGCAATTTATTCGCGACGTGGTCCCTTCGAAATACGAGGTGATAATAGGAGGCAGCTAGTACGTTCGCCAACCCAGTCATTACCATCCCTTGCTGAGCAACACCATGCAGTCGAAGAGGCGCACCATCTTCCTCCGACATCGACCTAATTATCCTACATCCTAATCACATCCACGTTCCTTTCCCCGCAGCCCCTCCTTCTGCCACCGGCTCCGTTCCAAAACGGCAGTCACCCGTGCCGGAATCCCTCCTCCAGCTGGAAGTAGTCCCTGCCCTGACCCTCCGCGGTATCCTTGCGGCGACGCTTTCGAGCGGCGATCTCAAGTGGCAAGGCATCGTTTTGGTTCCCGAGCTTGACACGCAAACGAAGGATGACCAATGGGGCGAGCACCAGCGCCGGATGGCTACCATCGAGAACGGGGAGGGTGTGTACCGCCGAATGGACCTCAAGTGACTGCGTATATCCTTCCACCCAAGGCTATTTATCCTGATTTTATACATATATAGCCTTGTTGCCCAGAAATCGCGCGGTGCCGCCCTCCTCGCCCTCACTGGCGACACGGAGTTCAACCGCGATCTCCGAATACGCGCGCACAGGCTCGAAATGCATCTCAATGAGTTTGGACTGTGGCGCTGGAACAAAAATCTGGACGAGAAACTTGAGGGCGGCGGTTTCTGGGAGCTCGTGCGTGCGGAAACGGAGGAGGAGGTACTTCGGGAGCTGGGGATGGAGTACGTCGAGCCGACGAAAAGGAATTTCTCGTTAGTTCTAGGGAAGGGAGCTGTGAAGCGGACGAGGTAGTGTAAAGATTTATTATTGCATCTTTGATCGCGCCCGGATTCGGAACAGGCCGGCGGAGTTTGAAACGATTTTTAGGAACTCATGAATTCTTGTGAACCGTGCAAGAACCGTGGCAAGAAATTTGAAGGGTTCAACGTTGCGCTCTCCTATGATACCCTTCTCTTATTGCACATACCAATGCCAACATCGCGCTCCTTATTGTTTGAACCACAAATGAACCAAGCTACATGTCAGAGAGCAACTCTGTCGGCGCCATTCAGACGAAATGGTTTGACGTTCCGACGCGTAGCTAGTAGTGACCCTGTTTTTTTCTGGCAGATCTAATTCTGACTCCAGCACCGGGCCTTGGACCCGTTGTCGATTGTAAAATTAAATGTTGCATATCGCATTCATTAACTCGCGTATCAAGTTCCCGGAGGAGGAGGAGCCTGAGGATGTATTACTGCGGTGGTCCCTAAAAGGAACAAGCAGGTACTGTACCTACATACACTGCGTTCATGTGTATGTCGTCCGCTGTCACGGCGCTTCGGTAGCCTATCTACAGTGGGTAGTAAATAGATGCATCTCACGAATAGACTTGGCCGGCGGGCGTTGCTCTTCTAAGTCGGAGTCCTGAAAACCACGGTCCCGTACTTATGTAAATAGCAATCAGCGTTGTTGCGTTTTATCTCCACTACTTTCCCACTGCGGGTGCTCTTCTAAGTCGGAGTTTGGTCGGAGTCCTGAAAACCTGCGGTCCCGTACTTATGTAAATAGCAATCGGCGTTGTTGTTGCGTTTTATCTCCACTACTTTCCCACTGCGGTCGTCTCTAAGCAGGTGCTATCTTATTACTATCCCACGGAGTCCCGGAACAGGTAATAATCATATTGACGTCCCTAAAACCCAAGTAGATGCTTAAAATTTACCAATTTACAGCTTGTTTTTAAATCCCATCGGGCACTGCGCCGGAATGCCCGTAGGGGCAGCCTTGGATCCTGTTGCTCCGCCATCATGCGGCCCCATCTGACGGAACATCTCCAGAGGGTCGAACCACGTCTCCACCTTCTGAAGCTGAAGCTTCTCGTTCACTTCAGCCACAGTAACGCCTTCAATACTGAGCACCCCGCCGTGCGCCTTTATCGTTACCCTTTCGCCCTTGCTGTGAACTTCGATTAGCATGTAAGCCTAAAAACCTGCAGTAAAAATTGCCTACTCGTTGAAGCCATCGTAGTCCTTTTTCATTTCGCCCCAGTGCCGCCACCGGAACGCGACCTTCGGGGGCCCACTGTAAACCTCGAGCACCTCCCACGCGAACGTAGGCATCATGCTCTTGAATGTGATATGGCTCGAGTTGAAGTCCATATTTTCGGGGCTGTAATAAGCATTGGGCGCAATGACCGCGTTGTAAGTGCCGACTTTGAGCATGTGCTCCCCCGATGTCGCGGGACCGCCGTTGATTGCGAAGCTGTAGTTCTCTGGGTCGATTGTGCGCCAGTCTTTCAGCGCCGTCTTGTAGGAAGCTTCGATCTCCCAGTTCTTGACAAGAGTCTCGACGATGGAGATTAGGCTCCCGGGCTCGTGGTTCGTCGTCTTCGCTATTTGAATCTAAGCATACGGGAGAGCTTAACGAGAGTGATGCTACTTCGCTGGTAGTCCGCCCGCGTCTGGGTATAGTCTGGTACCTTTCCGTGCCGCCATTTGGCGGACACATCCTTCAAGACTGCGTTGGGGTCGACGACATAGTCCGGCAGAGCGGATTTGTTGTCGGACATGGTGCGGGAATTGAACAATGGATGTACTAGGAAGCGGCAATCAGCTTTTTATACGTGCCCAAATCCTTACATATAGCCGTCTTCATGCTGTAACCGCGAAGAGCATGGCTCACAAGAACTTAGAAATGCTCCCGATTGAGGAAGCGAGACGAGGAGGCGGCTTCTAGATAATAAAATCTTGGCACCACTATAGCTACCGCTCCAGCTGCGAAACGGCGGATCGGCGGCCCTGTTCCATGTCCAAGTCACCACTCTTCTCGCTTAGACTTGGCTTAGACCGAAGGATAAGGGGGGCGGAATCGAGAGATACACATCGCTTGACGTAACGTCCTGCGACCGTCCAAGCCCGAGTCCAAATTAAGTGCCACTCCCTCCGGAAGCTCGTCTGGGCACTCTGTTGTTTGCCAGGATGGAATATTTCAACGTAGCTCCTGAAGCGCTGGGAACTACGGCTGGAAGAGTGGAGGGGAGCTTCAACCAAAATAGTCCCTATTAATAGTCTGCGCAATTGCAATGCGCAAGCGTCGCCAAGGCGGGCGGTATGTATAGTGAGGAAGTCCTACAAGTGTGTTCCATCCGAGGTCGTTCCTATCAACGCCACTCCATGCACATCTACCACGGCTGGGCTATCCAAGTTCGTCCAGAATCAAGAGGGGATTAGAGGGATTCAAGGGGATTCAACTCGGTATTCAGATTCAAGAACGGTTGTGTGCCTGGGTATATTTAGGTTGCAGTGTCACACAACGCATAAAGGCTAGGTCCGAGCGCGAGCCTACATCTGTATTCGTCAAAAAGGAGTTGTATCAGAAGAGCGAGAAAAAGCAGAAGAGTAAGTAAAGGGAAGAGTTGTGTAGCACTTTGCACGTGTTTGTCATACACCTCTAAAAACAACAAATACATTTTCCTCTTCTCACCATCATCCGCAAAACCTACCGACGTGTTCCGAACGCGTTATATCCTCTCAGGGGAGTCCTCACACATTCTGTTGCATACCTCAAGACATCCCTGGAAGATGATGCAGGAAAAAGGCGACACCTGCCAAATTGAACATGTTTGGCACGAGCCTCTATGACGCTGGGCGGTGATCGTTACTCTAGCTCAACCTCCAAATACCCTATCATTTTCCTCTTACTACGATGGCGCATCTCACCAAACCTACTGTCTATGATATCAAGGACTCCAATATCGCCCTGTTGGGCTCAGATGTGAGCTTCTGGAATCAATGCGTCTGCTGCGACATTCCGAAACATTTGCCAGCTCGAGAAACATGTTCGGGAGGAGGCTGGCGATAAAGAACCCGCATGGGGGAGTGCAGGACTCGAGGTCGGCTTGCAGGCATGGAGGATCGAGAAGTTTACTGTCGTGGAATGGCCCAAGGACCGGCTTGGCTCATTCTACGACGGGGACAGCTACATTGTTTTAAACGTGAGCTATTCCAGTTCGCTGAGATATTTTTCCTGACATACTCCTACCAGACGTACAAGAAGACACCAGACGCCAAGTCATTGTCCTACGACCTACACTTTTGGCTAGGAGAGAATACAACTCAAGATGAGGCTGGCACTGCTGCCTACAAGACTGTGGAACTAGACGATCGTGGGTGATCCCTGCGACGTACCTCTCAGTTGATTAATCGGACGCCCAGATCTCCACGGCACCCCAGTCCAATACCGAGAGGTCCAGGGGTTTGAATCATCTCGCTTCATCTCATACTTCCCGAGCTTCATGACTCTGCGCGGTGGCGTGGCCACCGGCTTCCACCACGTAACTGAAACTCCGCCCCTCGAGCTACACAAGCTCTACCTCATCAAGCTGTACAAGGCAGGCACCAAGAACACCCTAGTCGTCCGAGAAGTCCCCGCAACAGCGGCGAGCATCATCGAAGGCGACGTCTACATCCTCGACAAAGGCACACAAGTCTTACAATTTAACACCAAGGCGAGCGCTGGCCAGGAGAAATTCAAGGCTGCCGAGTTTGCACAATCCCTCATCGCACCACGTAAAGGCCAATGCGATGTCACCGTCTTCGGTACGGCTTCTTCGGTAGCCCTTGTTCCCGTCTCTGATCAAGAACTATCTCTAGATGAAGGTGGTTCAGGCGCAGGCAAATTCCTAGCCGAATTCGGCGAAGCCACGAGAGTTAGTCCAGCTCACGCCGCTGCACAATCTGCTCCCCCGAAACTCTTCCGTCTTTCTGATGCGTCAGGCAAAGTCACCTTTGAGCCCGTACAGTCGGTCTCCCGCGCGTCGCTGAGATCGGAGGACGCATTCCTTCTGGATGACTCGCATGATTCAGCGTACCCTGTAATCTACGTGTGGCTCGGGAAGGACGCGTCCTTGACCGAAAAGAGACTCGCGCCGCAGTACGCGCAGAGGTATCTCTACGAGACAGCAGGAGATAATCCTGCGACTTCGATTGTCAAGGTCGGAGAAGGGAATGAGAGCTCTGCGTTTTTAAACGCATTTACAGCCTAAGTAATCTAAATGTACCATACTTTTGTAAAATTATTTCGCCTCGACGGCACTTCGGTCCTGGTGGCAGTGACAAGAATGTCGCCAAGAACTCCCACAGCTTGAAGGATATTCTCAAGGGTCTCTTGAGGTGACCAGGTCTGTCATGTCTGCACCACTGACTGAAGGCAAGATCCCCTTCACCGTAGACGATGAAACCTTCGAAACATACTACAAGCTCGTCGGCGACATTACTAGTCGTGGACCTCTCGTAGTAGTACATGGTGGCCCGGGGCTATCCCACGACTACTTGATACCACTCAGCGACCTCTCATCGTCCACAGCCGTCATTTTTTACGACCAGCTTGGCAGTGGTCAGTCGACCCATCTTCGGTCAAAAGATACCTCTTTTTGGACGATAGACCTCTTCATTGCTGAGCTCGAAAACGTTCTCGCATTCTTCAAGGTCACCAATTGTTTTGACCTCCTTGCCCACTCGTGGGGCGGCATACTTGCTTCCGAGTTCATCATTCGTCGCCAGCCTCGCGGGCTCCGCCGTCTGGTCCTCTCTAATACGCTTCCCAGTGCGAAGCTTCGGAATCAGGCGGTTGAGCAGCTGCGACGAGGACTGTCAGACGATGTGCAGGCGACCTTCAGAAAGCACGAGGGAGCAGGCACCACAAAATCGGAGGAATACAAAGCGGCAATGTGGGTATTCTGGGCCAAGCACTCGTGCAGGATCCAGCCATTCCCTGCTGAGTTCCTTCACTCCTTCGGTATGTTGGAGGACGACCCGACGGTGTTCGACGCGATGTGAGACTGTTCTCCTTCATATACTATTTTTCGTAGGCCTGATTGTACTGATTAGAAGGAACGGGGACCAGGGCGTCGCTACGCGTTGGGATATCACGGACAAGATACATTTAATGCGACACGTTCCAACCCTCCTTATCAATGGCGAACACGATTACATGGCGGACAGCGTTGTAGCACCCTTCTTTTGGGGTATCGACCGCATCAAGTGGGTCAAGTTCGCGAATTCGAGCCATTGTCCACACTGGGAGGAGCGTGAACGCTACATGGACGTGGTCGGAGCATTTTTGGAGAATACGGTTTAAGGTTTGTTCGTTATCGTTGCTTCCATCTTCCTACAGTAACGTTATGCATCTCGTAGAACGGGAGACTTGTCGTAGCTTGGCCAGAGTCGAATCTCGACTCAGCCACCTCGACAAGTGCAAAGATGATTTTTCACGCCGTAATGTGCGTTTCAATGTTGAATAAATGGCTGACCGTGTTCCAACCAACAATGATCCCAAAACACTGCATCATCCCAGTCTGTGTACGTGCAATCTAAATGGTGTTCCAGCTTCTTTCCTCCGAGTCCACATCAAGTTCAACTAATAAATTTCTCAATTTACCTCAAACCTTGAAATACTATGAGACGAAAGCAATAATCCCTAGACGCACTTGATAATCGCCTCCAAAGTCCAACCTTCATCCCGTACAACTTTCGAGCGCCACAGAATCGGACCACACATTGAATGGCCGCAGGGAAAGGCAAACGGCGTCGGCAGTTTTCGATGGTACTTACTATTGCTGATGTCTTAGATGCTGGACGTACGCTTGATATTTACAGCATCATGATTGTACTGCGGGCGAACGGTTAAACTCGAAGTCTTCAAGTCATGGTTCAACTTCAAGTTGAAGTTGAAGTTCTTCATCATCCAAAGATGAGTTCTTGACGGGCCTGTTATTCGGGTTCAAGTCAGATTGGGAAAAAAATAATGCAATGCTTCGGTGAGGGATATCCAACTGTTTTGCCGCGATGCTGCCTCGGAGATCAGCGGCGCATGCCGACACCCTCGTTTAGTATACTGTAGCTTTGCTGTAGCTGCGTCTGCGAATATAAATCGCTCACGTTTAAAACGCGAGGACTGCCTTCGAACTGTCTTCCCGCATACGAAATGCATGACGGACTCTCTGCAGGCGCTCAGCGGCCCTCCCAATATCCTGATTCCGGATACTTCCAGATAGCAAGACATCGACTTGAGCAAGACTAAGTACGATCTCCTTGTATCAAGACTTTGGGGACAAATACCTGAGCGTCTTCAGGCTTCTGCCAATTCTCTTCCACTGCTTGAACCCATAACAGTTGAGGATTTGGCCTCGGCGAACTTTTTCGATACTGGACTTCGAAGCACTCTCAGAACCCCAGCAGTAGACTCGTTGGTTGGGTAAAGGACATATTATATTAGTGTCAATGGTGGTACAACAACAGAGATAGATATAGAACGAAAGCAAAAGAAATACATAGATCCTCTATGGTATACAACGTCCGAGACACATCGCTCAACCAGAGCACATCAGACACTCGTCTTTGTTTTCCAGCGCGCAGTACATTTTTGCCTCCTCCAGCTCGCGCTCCTTGAGCTTCTTGAGGGCAGCAGCAAAGTCCGGGTCCTCCGCTGCCATTTTGGCGAGCATGGCTTCCGACTCGGCGTCGACAGTCGCTTCCTCGACAGGTGGGGCTGAGAACTGCAAACGTTCTGGGGTGACAGACTCCTCCTTAATCTTCACAGACGGCTCGCGGGATTTGGGCGGTGTGACGGGCGCATGCGAAGAGTCGCGGGAAGAAGAGGACGAAGATGAGGGGGAGGAGGCGACGGGGGTTATTAAAGTAGGGATAGTAGTGGCGCCTGCGGGAACTGCGTTAACTTTGAGCGCGGCCTTGGCCTTCGCGTTGGCGTTGTGGACCTTGGCATCGTTCAGGACGCTCTGGTCGACAGTGAACTGGATGGCCTGCGCCGCGGGCTGCGTGCGCAGGTAGTACATGCCGGTCTTCAAGCCCTTCTTCCACCCGTAGAAGTGCATGCTCGTGAGCTGCCCCATCGTCGGCGCGGACAGGTGCACGTTGAGGCTCTGGCTCTGGCAGATAAAGGCACCGCGGTCGGCAGAGAGCTCGAGGATGCGCTTCTGGCTGATCTCCCAGACGGTCTTGTAGATCGCCTTGACGTCGTCAGGGATGTTGGGGATGTTCTGGACGGAGCCGCGGTGTGCGATGAGCATATTCTTCATGTTGTCGTCCCACAGCCCGAGGTCAACGAGCTCGCGGAGGAGCCACGGGCACACGACCTGGAATTCGCCCGAGAGAACGCGGCGAGTGTAGATGTTGCTACAAACGCGACGTCAGTAATGAAGGCATATAGTGATTGGATTGGAAAGGCAATATACCTGGTGTATGGCTCGAAGCATTCGTTGTTGCCCAGAATCTGGCTCGTCGACGCGGTGGGCATCGGAGCCGTGAGCAGCGAGTTGCGCAGACCAGTCCGCGCGATCTTGGCCTTGAGCCCGTCCCAGTCCCACAGCGTAGTAGGCGTGACGCCCCACATGTCGAACTGCAGCTGGCCCATCGACGCGGGACTGCCCTGGAAGGTCTCGTACGGACCGTCCTTCTCCGCAAGCTCAGCGCTGGCCTCGAGCGCGCCGTGGTATATCGTCTCAAAGATCTGCTGGTTGAGCTCCTTCGCAGCCGCCGACTCGAACGGCAGGCGCAGGGCGAGGAATACGTCCGCGAGGCCCTGGACACCGACACCGATGGGGCGATGGCGCATGTTCGAACGGCGCGTCTCGGGAATGGGGTAGTAGTTGACGTCGATGATGCGGTTCAGGTTTATCGCGACGACCTTTGCGATGTCGTGCAGTTTCTGGAAGTCATATTGACCGTTGGAGATGAAGCTCGGGAGTGCGAGGGACGCGAGGTTGCAGACGGCGGTCTCTTCGGGCGAGGAGTATTCAATGATTTCTGTGCAGAGGTTGGAAGACTTGATGGTGCCGAGGTTCTGCTGGTTTGACTTCGCTGGAGAAGAATGAGTACGGGAACATCCAATGCACGAGCTGTACATACAATTGGCGGCGTCCTTGTAGAGCATGAAGGGACCTCCGGTCTCGACCTGCGCCTCGAGGATAGCATACCAGAGCTTCTGAGCGGGGAACGTCTTGCGTGCACGACCCTCCTTCTCGTACTTTTCGTACAGAGCCTCGAACTCGGCGCTGTGGACCTCGTGGAGACCAGGCGCCTCGTTGGGGCAGAAGAGCGACCAGTCGCCATTGGCTTCGACGCGTTTCATGCTTAAGAAACCTGTTAGTGTGCGGACATTCACGGACACATTCACTCACAAGAGATCGGGGATCCACAGCGCCAAGAACAGATCGCGAGCCCGCATCTGCTCCTTGCCATGGTTCTTGCGTAGGTCGATGAACTCGAAGATGTCCGCGTGCCAAGGTTCAAGGTAGATAGCGAAGGCGCCGGGCCTCTTGTTTCCGCCTTGGTCGACGTATCGCGCGGTGGCATCGAATGCACGCAGCATAGGTACGATCCCATTCGAGTAGCCGTTGGTGCCGGCAATATAAGAACTACAAGCGTGTAAATAACAAACCGGTCGTTGAGACAAGAGGCTCACCCGGTGGCACGGATGTTGTGGATGCTCAGGCCTAACAATGGTGTAAGCGGGATGCCTCTGAATACTGCCTAACAGACTCACCGATCCCACCAGCACTTTTCGAGATCAAGGCGCAGTCCTTGAGGGTGTCGTAGATCCCACCAATGGAATCTTCCTTCATGCATACCAGGAAGCACGAGCTCAGCTGGGCCTGTGGGGTGCCGGCGTTGAAGAGGGTGGGGGTGGCATGCGTGAAGTACCGCTCAGACATGAGGTTATACGTCTCAATAACGCGATCGAGGTCGGAGCCGTGGATTCCGACGGCGACCCGCATGATGAGGTGTTGAGGCCGCTCTACGACGCGTCCGTTGAGGCGGAGCAGGTATGATCGCTCCAGGGTTTTAAATCCGAAACTGGGGTGGATAAGCAGGGGAGCTAGGGATGGACGAAGCGCACACACTAGTTGTAGTTGAAATCACGGGTGTAGATGATTGCGGCATCGAGCGTGGCTGCGTTGGCGCAGACCACGTCGTATGTCTCTTTCGAGATGAGTGACGCGGATTTACCAGTTTTGGGGTTAACTGGTAAAACGTCAGTAGAACACGCGGCAGTCAATGTAAAAGACGCACCGAAGTTGTACAGGTCAGAGATGACCTGCGAAAAACTCTTCTTCGTTTCTTTGTGCAGGTTCGAAACGGCGATACGGGCAGCCAGGATCGCGTAGTCTGGGTGCTTGGTGGTGAGGTAAGCTGCGGTCTCGGCAGCAAGATTCTGAGATAAAGATGAGCTAGGTTCTCGAGCGAGAAACAGGACGAACGTCGAGCTCCATAGTCGTGATGCCGTTGTAGACGCCGGCGACGACCTTCTGGGTCACTCTAGGGCCAAGTTAGCGAGTAGCACGCGCCGGTAGAGCAAGATGCGCACTCTGTGGGGATGACATAGTTCTTGTCCAGCCCGTACACGAGCTTGTCGATCCTGCCGGTGATCTACGCAGGTGTATAAGATGACCAGACGCGACACGACGCGACGCGACGACTCGCCTTGTCAAAGAGGATCTTCTCCTTGCGTCTGAGGCGAAACAAAGATGAGTAAGACGTAGAAACACGCGTATAAACGCGTCGAGGCCACCGCTTACCCATCTACAACAGGCAGTCAGTAAGTTGAGGCTACAGTGAGACGCTAGAGAGACCTACCCCGCTTATAAACAAAGGCCATCTGGAAACTGGAGGCGGGGGAGAGGGAAGAGGGAAGTGTCGGGGAGGAGGTGGTGGAAGGAGGCAAGAGGTGAATGTCAGAACGCGTGACGGCCTTGGGCACACTTATAATGCGCCATCAGTCACATCAATCTGTACACAAACTCATAGACTGGATATCTCGGTTGCACATCGAAGAAAAAATGCTGAAAGCCACAAGTGAAATAGAAATTGTATTCAGCGCCTTTTCCTAACTTGAAACGCGTAGATAAGTCCCGTTCTCATCATGAATGCGACGTTTATTAGCAATCAGTGGCGCGTTGTTTTGTCTTGTGGACGCGTCTCATATGAGTCGAAGATTGATGTGGCCCCCGTACAGGACCCCGGGACCCCAGTGTCACGAAAATTATTCTAGTTTATATTTTGTGCGAATCTGGCTTGCTTACGAGCACTACCTCCATACCTGGAAATGTACGGCGTCGCCACTGAGGTCGAAGGGCGACCAGCATTCACATTCCAACCGATGCCATAACCAGTACCCGTCAAAGTTTCGCTCCCTTCTCGCTTCCCTCAAGGTTCCAAGTGTCCTATGCTTGAATTACCATCAGTATCGGTCTGAAATTTAAGAAACACTCTGTCGTCGATTTTCTTTCCAGCAACGAGCGCCACAGGGCCATAGATGGATATACGATGGTAATGCTAGGCTTCTGGGGCCTTATCTGCAGTCTTAGTGGTCAAAGCTCCGATTTAGGATGCTTTCCTGTCCGAATGCGGATTTTCACCTCCTTGCAAGTTTTCTGCGAATTCAGGTCACAACTCTGCTCCGTATTTCCGTGGATGCTCGGGGTCCCCATCATGTCGCCATGGATATAAGATCTGCGAACTTAAACACAATTCCCCTCACCTTGACCTCCACCAGCCCAAATATCCAAGATGGGTGATTCCTCAAACTCTACAGGCCCTCCCTTGTCCAGGAAACGGACTGAAAGATTTACTCCTGAGCCTGACGCTGTTGAGCCTGCCTCCAAGAAACAGAAAGCACTTGTGCCATCGGATTCTTTTGCCGAGGTTTTGAAAGATATGCCCAAGAATGGTATGCCAACTCGCTATTCCCATTCCTTATACCTATAAGCTTACGCGCGGTTGTCAAGACTTGTCGACAGCTCCTCGGCCTGTCTTTCGTCTTGATCAGCCGCTTGGTGAGACCTCAAATTTCGTCACTCTGTTCATCTCTCTAAGTTGACACAGTTTTTCAATACATTACGGTCCATCCACATGGAACTAGCCATGATACTGCGCTTATTTTCGGCATAACTGCAGTACATACTTCACGTCCGCATTACCGTGCCGTCTTGCTGAAGTTTGTATGTGCAGGCGGGTGTTAGGGTTCTCGCCCATGTCAGAAATCTATCGACTCTTCCCCGGCATTATAAGTATTATGGCCAGACACCGACTGCGCAATCCCATTCCGTCCAGATCTTCACGCAGCACTACAAGGTCGCTTCATTGTTTCATTTCATCCAAGATTCGCCGCTGAATATTTCTGTTCAAGGTCAAACCAATGAGCTGGATGGAAATTCCAGTCGGAAAATACCGACCAGTCCCCGAATCTGAGAAACTCTCATACAATCAAACAGAGTTCATCATTATGTACGTGTTCCAAATCCCTTGCCGCCTGAAAAATTGTAATTTATCGTGTCCAAGATGCAACGACATTGTATTCCATCCAGGAGATCGATGGTCCACACCGGCACCGCTCCGTATCTTGAGCTTCGACATTGAAACCAGGGTTCGCCTCGACAACGAATTCACGAATTATAATCGAATTGCCGAGCTACCCGTCATTCAAATCGGAAATATTTTATCACTTCAAGGTAAGGAATTTCTAGTCAAGATATCATTTCCGAGTTTAACCTTCATTCAAAGGAGAGGTTGAGCCCTATCGTCGAAGCATCTTTACGCTTCAAGGCTGCAATGAAATCGAGGGCGTGGAGGTCAAATCATATCCCGACGAAGTCGCGATGCTTTTGGCATGGAAGGAGTTCATTATCGCAACGGATCCGGACGTGGTTATCGGACACAACATCGCACGTTTCGACTTCATATACCTCTTCCTACGCGCCAATACGCTCGGGGCAACTTCACTTTCCCGCTTCTTCTCTCTCGGACGTCTGAAAGGTCAGCTCAAACAACTGCATAGCTACTTCTGAGACTCATGTTTGAACACGCAGACACAGTGTATGACATCAACCCTTCCAACCTGACTGTGGACGCTCCTAGCGTCATTGCATCGTCCGGGAAGCCGGCGCCAAATATACGGTGGTGGAAAGATGCCCCAGTGTTAGCCGGACGTCTTCAGCTTGACATAAATCAGTACGTAGCGGAAGGCTACGCTCGACTGGGGCGGCCCTTTAAATCCAAATCTGCACTGGACGTCATTTCTCGGGAATTCCTGAATTTGAAGAAGGAAGATCTTGATTACACGACCATCAACAGCCTGCAGGATGGTGATGGAGAGACTCGGAGGCGCCTTGCAGTATACTGCATGAAGGTTATATTTTCGAATACTTCAACTCCACTTAATGAGGCTGATACTGTTATTCAGGACACGTATCTTCCGATGAAGCTGATTAATTGCCCTCGGCTTCGAAGCATCGAAGAATCCGTCCAGGCTGCGCGCCAGAACCAGCAATATATGCACCTTCCATTCGGTCAATTTTTGAAGGTGGGACGGAACGTGTAACACGTGTCAGGGAGGCAGACTGTGGACTCTCTCGACTCTACTCTCTGTAAAGCTTGTATAAATAATTGCCATGTAACTCTTCGAGGCCAAATTAAATTTATTATTTACACTGGGACGCTGAGCGCATCAGCTCTCAGTTCCCAAACTGAGTTGTTGATGCGCTTGTTGATCATTTGATGCGCCACCTTACTCAGCCGCAGCGTCATTCTCTCCCTCTCACCGCTACATCGAGTCGACAATGTCCTTTGGAAACGACGACCTGAAGACGAACGAGACTTGTCTTATGGAGAAGGACAATAACTCTCCAAGCATGTCCTTCGGAACGGTGACACTCAATGACGGGAACAAGGTCTGCTGCGTTTATCTCGGGTCGTGAACTTTCTGGACGGAAAAATGCATTAGATGCCCACAATCGCGTATGGTAGCGCCTCTCTGAACCTCCTTTGGGTGCAAGAGGTTCACTCGATTGTCCGTCGTAGGTACGGGAAGTGCCTGAAGGGACTCGGACGTGTCAGAGCTCCCATCAGGCACTGATCGGGCCTTCTAGCACATTGATATACCGCGCGGGTGCGCTTTAGCTGTGGCTCTAAACCGTTTTTTGACTTCAACCTGATGCTTCTGCAGCTACTGGATGAAGGTACTGTGTCTCCCCTCCGATTGTATGGCCGGTCCCTGATAGCACTTCTGTGCAAAGAAACGACGGGGAAGGCATCCGCGAGAGGTCGTTTCCACGCCGGCGTGCTAGAGAGCTCGCATTGATGATTTTCGAAAATAGCGGACTTTTTCCAGATCAGACCTATTCGTTACCCTCGAAGTACTCTTTGGCGAGATAACAGATGTCCTGTCCCGCGAGCCTGTACCTGATGAAGTTCAATATCGGGACCCCACTCTACTGATCCACGCGCCATCTTTGGGGCAGCGATATAGACTTTCGCATGGACAATTCAGAGCGTAATCAAGACGACGACTGTGGCAAGTGCGACTGGGGATTTACCTTCTGAATCCTCCATGTAACTTAACAAGACTTCAGGAGCATCGGTGTGAGCAACTTTGATCTCGAACAGCTCCAGTCGCTGGTCAAAACTGCGCGTATTCTCCCTGCTGTGAACCAGGTGAAGATCCTTACTTATCTCCTCCGTATACACGATACTTTATATTGACATCCGCCTCTTAGATTAGCTTCAATCCATATAACTACGCGCAGCACAAGGAGCTGCTCGCCTTCTCCGCTAAGCATGGCATCGTCACAGAAGGCTACAGCGTCCTCGCGTACGTCTCTTCTTCCCAGGTCTTCCGATGACCTTTCACCTCCCACCACAGCCCCATAAACAAGACTCCCAATGGCCCTGTCGACGCGCCCGTCGCCGCCGCCGCAGCGCGCCTCGGAATAACACCCACCCAGGTCATTCTGCTCTGGGCGCGCGCTAAGGGCGTAGCGGTCGTGACGTGCGTAGCGTCCTCCCTGCCTGGATAAAAATCTAAAATGATCCCCTCTAGGACGAGCACGAGCAAGGCCCATCTTGAGGAGGACTATGCCGTCGGTGATATGTGTAAGGCTTGCCCTCGTTATCCTCCTTTATCTCTCATCTATTCCTTTCTTCTATAGCCCCACTCTCCGAAGCGGATATCGCGGCCATTGACGAGGCGGGTGCCAAGGGCCCGCCGTCGGCAGTCCTCCAATCACTGAGGTCTGTCACTGCGAAGCCCGGCACACTGGCGACGCGTATCGGCGTCGGCGCAGCGCTCTTACTTGGCGCGTATGTGACGCTCCGAACTCTGGGCCTGGTGTGTGGCGGAAGGATGATGTAGTTCGTGGTTAGTCAAGGTGGGCTTGATTGCAATTTCGGAGATTCTCCGAGTCTTTCTATTTCTAGAAGTATAGCAGAACGATACTTATTTATGGTGTAAGACCAAATTGTAATATTACTTTTATGCATAGCGGCTATTCGGATTTATTTCTAAATAAATACGTGTGCTGAGGTCTTGTATTCGTGTAAATAAATGCGAGCCGAGTTCAAACGGTCGTCGCCGCGGCGAAATAGATGGCCGCGGCAAATTTTGCACGTGGCTGCTGTGGCTGCTTCTTCCTGACTTTCATGTCCTCTGTTGGGCTTCAGCAGGATGAACCCAGCCCACAGTCATTGTTTAGCTTTGGGACCGCCGTTAGTGAAACCCATACAGAATCTATCCTCAAGCGCAAGCGGTCAGACAGTCAAGCAATGCTAACCGGATCGCCCGAGAAATTCCAGCTTTTGTCTTCAGAAGGGGAGACGCCAATGCCCTCGGGAAGCCGGGCTAGACTCATGCACGACGACACGTACTACCTGGAGGACGGTAGCTGTATCATCCAGGTCCAGGATACGCTATTCAACGTGGGTCTGCTTTATTTTACCTTTTGCTATGCCACAATTCTCGTTTCAGGTGCATCGTACAATTCTGTCCAAAGGTAATTGCGGTCTTCTCAACCAGTAGTTTCTTAACCTTTATTCAAGACCACTCCTCGTTCTCTACGATGTTTACGCTGCCACAGGGCAATAATGAAATCGAGGGGCGATCCGATGACAATCCCATTGTTTTGACGGGAGACACGCCCACAGAATTCCGACACTTTCTGTGGGCGTTGTACGCCCTGTGAGGTGCAAATCTCAGTAGGTCGCACTCGTTCTAATCCTGCATATAGCCCACCAGAGCTCCGAGTAATACACTCCTCCGACGCCGACCTGACCCAACTGATGGACATCGCACGCATTGCGAACAAATACTCGTTCAAGACGCTTGAGACGTGGTCCCTCGACGCCATCCAGGAATATGTCAACCGCAAACCTTCTCCGATCCTCACCTCCATCCCCCCGCCCACTTCGTACACGTTCTCGCCCACGCAGAGCAGCGCCACGCCGATCGAGAGCACCGCGCAGCTCACGCGCCTCATCCGCCTCGCGCAGATGTGCAGCCACGAGAAGCTGCTCTCGACGATGATCCTACTGCTGCGCCAGCTCATGAGCTCCTCGCTGCAGTACGCGTACCTCGCCATGACTCTCGCGGACGAGCTCAACCTGCGCGCGCTACGCGGCGCAGCGTACCTCGAGGTCATGCAGAAGGCCGTCGTCGTCAAGCGCGCCAAGGTCGACCCCATCGGCAAGCCCAAGGCGGCGACTGTTGCGGCGGCGGCGGGAGCAGTCGCGGTGGCGGGCAGTGACGACGCATCGGCGACCTCGGAGGCGGACGAGGGCGACGTGGACGAGGAGGGGCGGCTCGTGGTGAATCGCGCACAGCAGCTGCGGCTGCTGTCCGGGTACTACCGCCTCACGGGTACATGGGAACGTCTGCGCAAGACACCGCCGCACTTCGACCACGCCCCGTCGTGCGGCGCGACGTGGCACCAGCACGGGTGCACGCAGAGCTGGATGGAATTTTGGAAGGACAAGACGCGGAGCGATCAGGTGCTGCAGCTGGGGCTCGCAGATGTCCTGGGACGGCTGAGGCAGGTGCAGCGCGACTACGACAGGTGGGGGAGCGCGACGTATATGCACCACGACTGTCGGATGGCGGTGAGTATTCTGCGTTTCTGATAAAGAACTCATACATATTTATTACGGCTGCAGGCGAAGAGGAGCATCGTCGATGTGCTCAAGACGGTGGAAGAAGCGCTCCCAGACTACTTCTCCGAGGCTGGCGACGAGGCATCCGAATGAATTTTTTTGATAGATCAGCGGCTTTCATATCCCACCTCACATCCCTGTATACATACCCTCGCAATTTAGTTCTGTTCCTTCTGCTCTCCCCGCCGCCGAGTCCCCGGCATCTGAATATTCAATCAAGCCACCGAAGATACTCGGCAAGTCGCATGAAAATACTCAAACATATCGTGACGGGGACACTCCCCAGAACCAAACCCTTAGACTTACTTTTTGCACTTGCCTCTGACTTATCTATGGACATGTTTCGAGCTCCGAATCGTTATACATAGATACAGAATATTTGCTACATAATTAGATCCGAGTCCGAGCTACATCGTCACTTGCGACCCTTGCCCTTGCTCTTTGTGGGCTTTGCTCCGATGGCCAACCCACCGCCCTCGTACCGGTAAGCACTCTGCTTCCATGGGCCGTCTGAAACAACGGTAGCGTTCCCAGCCAAGTCGGCGGCAGTGGGGCCCATCATGCTGAGCATCAGCGCGTTGATATCCTTCGGGACGGTCTGGTCTTCCAAGCCTGCCTGCGAGCCGCGCAGCATCGTCTGCTCAAAGAGCTCGTTCTCCTCTACCTCCTCTATCTTTGCGCGCAGATTCCGAATTATCCGGTCCGACAGCACTGCGAGGATTATGTTTAATCAAGTGTATTTGCGTTCGAGGCGGACTGCGACCCACCGCGCTCTTCAATAGCATTGGACGGACGCGGAAACAAGGGGTCTGCGTCGGCGAGCTCTTCCTCCCTCATTGCACGCCGCAAATCCAGCTTGTCCTCCCACTTGCGCTCAAATGAAGCCTGGTCCAGCTCGCCGTCGGAGGAGGATGTCTGATCTGGCCCATAAACGCTGCCCACTGAACTGGCGGGTGACGGCTCGCGGATCACCGGGGATGCGTATTCCGGGTGGTTTTGTGTGCGCGACATGGTCTACGAGCTGGACATGAACGCAGTAGACAAAGGCGAAAACGCGTACACAGCTGCAAACAAATGCGCGTCAACAACCTCGTGATTCATAAATCCTCTTTACCATTCACCTACAGGAGCATGCCATGGTGATCCCTTGGCGCAACTTGCCAATGAAGCGGATTTGGATGATTCGGACTATCTCCATTGAATATGCATAGAGCCATTTTGCTGTGGGTCAACCGTCAGACCAAATACTAGTTGTCCAAATTCCGGAGGTCATGTACCGTTAGTACTGTGAACCTATGCTTATGATTCCTCACGTCAATCTACCTGACAACACTGTACGCATGTTGAACTGTAATTGCGACTATATTCGGTTGACAAGTTATTAACAGCTTCCCAGCGCTTGTTCAAGCGCACTGCCCATCTTGCCTTTATCCTTCATGGCGGAGCTCGTCGGTCTAGTCTCCAGCATCCTCCAGCTTTTAGCCACCGTCCAGCAGACTGTCGGGGTCGGTATTGATGCCATCAATGCACCGAAAGAACAACGAAATCTGTTCTCCGAAGTGGTAAACCTGGAGCCGTTGCTGAACGATCTCCTAGACCGTTTACAGAAAAATCAATCCGTCAATGGGATACAGCGACTCGTGGACCCGCTAACTCAATTCAAGCGGCTGATGGAGCGTGTTTCGGACAAATTGCGATCAGCCAACAACCCTGCTGGTGGATCTAAAATTCTGAAGTCATTGAGCTGGTCATTATGGAGGAAGAAGGAGGCGGAGGAGGATTTTAAAAAGATGGAGCGCTTCAAGGCTCTTCTTAACACCTGGCTTGTGTTGGATATTTGGTACATGTGCTTCAACTTTCCAAGCGTCCTTTGCTCACAAATATCAGGGATATTGGCCAGCAGCAGCAAATCAATCATGACCGTAAGTGAACTCAACGCGAGTTTTGGGTAGCCAACGAAGTCCGGATGTTGACCCAGAAATGTTCAATGCGCTCACGGATGCGACCCAAGAGCACCATCGAGAGCATTCTGGTGTGTAATTGGCCGGGAGGCTTCGGAATAACCTCTCAACCTTTCTATAAGATATCATATCCGAAATCAGGGATGTTGCGCACGATCAACGGCACTTTAACGACTGTGAGGCCCGGGCACTCACAAGTTTGGTGTTTTTACGAGGCTGACATCTGAGTAGGGACAGAGCACGAACACACGGCGGCAGAACGCGTCAAAATTATCGACTGGCTGTCGCCCCTGAATTTCTTTCTGCGACACGCAGATATATTTCACTCTCGACAGGAAGGAACTGGTACCTGGCTACTTGAGGATGTCCGCTTTGAAGACTGGGTTTCCGGTACTGGAAGGGTTATGTGGTGCTACGGAATGCGTATGTGGTTCTCTGTATCTCGTCCTATATTGTTTACTGACCTCGCAAATAGCTGGAGCAGGTAAAAGCGTAATAACGTGCGTCAATTTAGCCCTTCACGCTAATCATATTTATTTACTAGATATGTAACAGCTCAATAATCGTCGATTATCTTCGAAGCCGATTCCGGGATGGAAATATTGGTGTTGCGTGTGCATACCTGAACCACAAAGAGACCGACTCACAGTCCCCGCCGAATATTCTCGCGGGCCTTTGGAGGCAGCTTATTTTCGGAAAACGCAATGCTCTCTGGGTCCCCGGCCCATATACTCTACCAACAGCATCACTGAGAAACGAACCTAGGCCGTCGGTAGATGAAGTAGATGAAGTGCTGCGCTCGGCAGTGGCTGAATACTCCAAAGTCTATATCCTCATCGACGCCCTGGACGAATACCCTGAGAATCACCGGCGTATCCTGCTCGAATATTTTGCTGTCATGGGATCCAAAGTCAACTTGATTCTGACTTCAAGACCCCATATCACCCCCGACGCCCTTTTTCCTAACGCGCAAGCTCTCGAGATTCCGTGCCACAGAAGAGGACATTCACAGTTATCTGGATGCACAAATTCAGAGATCGTTTCGCTTGGCGAAACATGTTCAAAGCCGGCCAGAGCTCCGCCAAGAAATCGAGACAGCAGTTGTTAGCAATGTTGACGGAATGTAAGCCTCGAAATTATTCTGCTGTGAGGAATACAATTAATTAAAGGTTTTCTACAGGTTCCTACTAGCTAAACTCCACGTCGACGCTCTTACTACGAAGAGCACAGTAAAGGCCCTTCGCGATGCTCTAAACAATCTACCGAAAGATTTGGAGCACAGCTACGATGAAGCGATGGAGAGAATAGAATCCCAGAAAGAAGATGACAAAAACATTGCCCGACTAGCTTTCACCTGGGTCGCAAATTCCAAGCGCCCATTAACTTCCCGGGAACTCCGGGAAGCGATTGCTATTGAACCAGGTACTAAATACCCTCGACTTCGACAACATCCTGGACATGGACATCATCCTTTCTGTCTGCGGCGGATTAATCATCATTGTCGACGGCACGGTTCGCCTCGTGCATTATACCACCCAGGAATATCTGGATCGCATTCGAGCAAGCAAATTTCCCCACGCCCAAACAGATATCACCCTCAGGTGTATCACATATCTCTTGTACGATCAATTCGTACAGCTATCCCCGCCGCACAGGTGGTATGCATTCGATGACCTCGATCTCGAAGACGGCATACCAGACCTAGAACACAGAATACGCGAAGATTTAGACAGCACACTCCTTGACTACGTCTTCCGGTTTTGCCTCATACATGCTGTGGGACAGCCTGAACTGTTACTCCAAGACACAATCCTCGAATTTCTGGATGAAGCACCCAGGTGGCAGGCTTTATGGCTAAAACTCCCGCGTTTTAACCGAAATAATCCATGGAATTTTCGAAAACCGCCAAGCACACAGTCGAAACTCTGGTTTGCAGCAGCATTCAACTTGCAAGAAATAGCGAGGAATATATTATCGCATCGTGAGCAGATTAGCGACGAAGACATGCGGGATTCGCTGATTGTTGCTGCATACTGGGGCTACACGGGAATGGTCAAGGTGCTCGTCGAGTACATGGATGTGGCGAGTGGTTACTACGACAGTGCGCTACAGGCTGCGTCGGCGAAGGGGCATGAGGAAGTGGTGTGTCTACTCGTCGATAAGGGTGCCGACATGAATAGGCAGGGCGGAGAGCGCTGCAATGCGCTGCAGGCTGCCGCAGCGGGCGGGAATTGAAGCGGTGGTCCGTCTGCTTATCCAAAACGGTGCCGACGTCAATGCACAGGGTGGAAAATACGGGAGCGCCCTGCAGGCCGCGTCTGCAAGTGGTCACGAGGCTATCGTCCGTCTCCTTATCGAACAAGGCGCCAACATGAATGCACAGGGCGAGTTGTTTGATAATGCGCTGCAGGCAGCATCAGCGAGTGGGAACGAAGCCGTGGTCCGTTTGCTCATCCAGGACGGTGTCGACGTCAACGCGCAGGGTGGAGATTTCGGGACCGCCTTGCAGGTCGCGTCCGCAAAGGGTCACGAGGGGATCGTCCGTCTCCTCATAGAATAAGGGGCCGACGTAAATTTGCAGAGTGGATTGTTTGCGAACGCGTTGCAGGCAGCTTCGTACAGTGGCCACGTAGAGGTGGCCCGTCTCCTCGTCGAGCGGGGTGCCGATGTTAATGCCCAAGGCGGAGAAGATGGGAGTGCCTTGCAGGCCGCGTCCACAAAGGGTCACCAAGAGATCGTCCGTCTCCTCATCGAACTTGGTGCCGACGTCAACGCGCAGGGTGGAGAGTACGGGAGCGCCTTGCAGGCCGCGTCCGCAGAGGGTCACCAGGAGATCGTCCGTCTCCTCATCGAACTTGGTGCCGATATCAACGCACAGGGCGGAGGATACGGGAGCGCCTTGCAGGCCGCGTCCGAAGGGGGTCACGAGGAGATTGTCCGTCTCCTGATCGAACTTGGTGCCAATATGAACGCACAGGGTAAATTGTTCGATAATGCCCTGCAGGCGGCATCGGCAGGTGGGAATCAAGCGGTGGTTCGTCTGCTTATCCAGAACGGTGCCGACGTCAACGCGCAGGCCGGAGATTTCGGGACCGCCCTACAAGCTGCGTCGGCGAGTGGACGTGAGGCGGTGGTGCAGCTACTCATCGAGGAAGGTGCCGACGTAGATACGCAGAACGGAGTATTTGGGAACGCTTTGCAGGCAGCATCGATGGGCGGAAATGAGGCAATCGTTCAGTTGCTCATCGACAAAGGAGCTGATGTGCATGCTCGGGGAGGATTCTACGGGAACGCGTTGCAGGCCGCTTCAGCGCAAGGGCATGAGGCGGTGGTCCGGCTACTCATCGCACATGGCGCCGATGTGACTGAGCCAGGTGGTGAATACGGAAGTGCCCTTGGAAGCCGCGTCGGCGAACGGAAACTATGGGATCATCTGCCTGCTTCTTCAACAGTCCCTGTCTTCCGCCTCAATAGAGGCACTCCTGGCGGTGTTTCAGACCATCAAAGACAACGGGCGACCCGGGGAAGGAATCAAAATCAAAATCTTGCTGGTAGACTGCCATACGGGATCTCGAGCCGGTGTTTCGACGGGTATTGGAAAGTGATGTCGAAACTGAGGAACAAGTGCGACTCGTTATCTTGCAGATATCACTCTTGGATGACTCAGAGTATGTCCTCTACGGCGTGCCATTTCGATTCCTCTGACTTGCCAATTACAGCGTTAGAGCACAGCTCATCTCGATTGGAACAAGAGATTGAACGGGAGGGCCTTTGGTGAAGGGAACAACTTGAAGGATATAATCTCTGGGAAGATGTTTTTTTCTCAGTTGGATCCAAAGGGCTTCATCCAGATGCAAAGAAGACCAGATGCGACCCAGAGAGATTACCTAGTCGACTCTTGAACTGAGTTTCCGGGTTAGAAAACTCGTAGAAGCCGTGTTGTGGAGACCGTCGAAGTCGAGACGTAATAAATACGAATAAACAGTAAATCCCCTGTAAAATGCTAGGATCTATGCTAGGATCTTGAGACAAAACCATCCACCACCGGAGGACTTCCTGCAGGAGAGCTTAGGTGCGACGTCCGCTGTAGTCTCGTTATGATTGAATTGCAAACCGTCTCAAAGGTCCACTTCGGAGACCCCCCCCCCCCGGCCCCCCCCATACCCCCATCAAAATGCCTCCCACGCCTTCAAAAATGACCCAAATCCCAAAGTTTTTTTACAGGGAACCTCTACCTATGTGCCCGCTCCTTCATACAGCAGCTCCAAATTTTCCGGGCTGTTCTCGACGTCGTTGAAAACTCGGCGGCTAGGTCCGAGAATCACTCACGTGATAAATTACCGTCTTCGGAGGGGCTGTACAAGTCAAATGCCCATCATTTCACTCAATCGGGTAATAAAGTATTGTGTTCTAGTGCCGTGAATACTCATCCTAGAGCTTAGGTGAGTGTATTTTCGGATTCAGCATCAAAATTCACGTCATACACTGGACAGACTGCGACTGAGCCGAGAAAATGCCCTTCGAAACGTTGACCCTCAACGACGGGAACAAGGTCTGCGCGTCTTCTTTCTCTCCAAACTTTAATCCAATAGACCAAGTAGATGCCGGCGATTGCGTTCGGTAAGTAGGGGTTTATCCAGTCCGACCTACCGTGTGGCACGCAAGCAGTTGTCGCTGGCTGCAGGAACCGGAACGGCGGTGAAACGCTCGGACAATGTGCCTCAATACATTCGCCAGGCTTTGGACGCTGGATTCTCGCACATTGATACCGCGCAACGTTTGTCCGCTGCCGATGCTCAGATCGATCCATGGCTGATGTAAAAGAAAATGTACAGTGTACAAAACAGAGGGTATGAGTATCTGGCACTCAACGGGAACCAGGCTGACAAGAGTGTAGACGCGGTGGGACAAGCAATTCGCGACGTCGCGCGCCGCGCTCCAACGTGTATGTGACCTCCAAATATTCGAACGGCGAGATCCAAGAGTCGATCCGCGCGAGTCTGGATCGGGTTAGCCAGCACGCACACCTCATGCGTCATCATCGCGCAGCAGCTCAAACTCGATTATCTGGACCTCTACCTGATCCACTGGCCTTCTGCCGTGCAGCCCGACATCGACGGTGGCTGGAAGCAGTTTGAGCGCATCAAGGACGATGGGCTAGCCAAGTGCGATTTTTTTTAAAAAAAAAACTCCCTGTCAAATGCTTATACGACTCCAGGAGCATCGGTGTGAGCAACTTTACGCTCGAGCAACTGCAGTCGCTTGTCAAGTCTGCGCGCATCCTCCCCGCTGCCAACCAGGTACATTTACTGGATTTTTCCTGCTGCACGCAACCTAATGCCCCGCAGATCAGTTTCAGCCCATACAACTACGCGCAGCACAAAGCCTTGCTCGCCTTCTCTGCGGAGCACGGTATCGTCACCGAAGCATACAGTGCCCTCGCGTGCGTGTTTGCAGCCCCCAGCGCACCAACTCCCCGCTAAGCGATCAGCCCGATGACCAAGGCCCGCAACGGCCCCCTCGACGCACCACTCGCTGCCATTGCCGCGCGCCTCGGCATCTCTCCGACGCAGGTGCTCCTGCTGTGGGTGCGTGCCAAGGACGTCGTGGTCGTTACGTGCGTTGTGTCTTCATTCAAGCCCGCGTGCACTTGACTCACGGCCTTGCGCAGCACCAGCCTGAACCAGGCACGTCTGGAAGAGTACCTCGCCGTTGGGGATCTTCGTAAGCCCCCAAAGCCCATATAATTGAAATGCTCCGCCGATTGAGCTTATAGCCCCGCTCAGCGAAGCGGATATCGCAGACATCGATGCGGCAGGTGCTCTGGGGTCGCCGGCAGTGTCTGCATAATGACGACCCCACTTCTGCGAACACTGGTGCTGCCGATGGAAACGCTTTCGGAATTGCTATGCAACACAAATACATCCAGTGAATGAAATAGTTCCGCGGAAGCAAATATTCGTGTAGATGTGGCCTAGTAGTCCATATCCAGAGTTCCCGAATGCCTGGACGGCTAGGAACTTTCTTGATATTGCACAAGTTCTGCGCTAACAAAAATGGTCAAAATAATCTACAAGGGATATATTCTACATTTGTTGATTTGGTTAGATATGGCTCGGGTGTAGGCAGGAAGAGCATCTGCATCTACTTCGGGGGCGGCGTCGGCGGCCCTGATCAGCAATGGGAGAAATTCAGCATACTCTCACACATACACATCTATAGGACATACCAAACAGACCGGGACGCACTGGTGTAGATCTGGGCCCAGGGAAGCGGGGCCGCGGCAGGTGGCTGGGACGGCACTGGGCTGAGAAAACAGGATTGGCTAAGAGAAATCATTAGTAGACCCACCCAAAAATCAACAAAATAGGCACTCACGTCGCCACTGCGCCCAGGCAGGCACATTAGGCTTGGGCGGGGCAAGCGGCGGCACAGAGCCTGGAGACGGTGGACGCTGCTTCGCAATCGCGCGCTCCTTACGTTCCGCACGCTTATTCACGACGCGCCATGCTGGGCGCGCGCCGCCGGGCGGCAGCGGTGGTTCTGGGGGCGGCGGAGGCGCGTCTTCGGGCTATCCGCTTGTCAGGATAATTCCGCGCGACACTTGGTAGGCTGGCTGCGTACTTTTGGCCTCCATTCGGGCGCGTACTCACCCCCTGCGCCGTGCTTGGACTTTCCGCTCATCAGCTGTGCGATCTCGCTACGTATTCGCGAATCAGTCGTGATCCAGCCGGCTTCAAAGAATATACCTACTATTGCAGAGCACGGCGCTCGTCCCTGAGCTGTCCAACCTCAGCAAGCAAAACACGGACTTCTCCCGCAAGCGCCTTGGAGAAATCGTTGATATATCTGCCATCGAAAAGCCTTATTCGCCTAATTTTCGAATATTAAATTTTGGGCTGTACATACTTGGGTGGGGCTCCGTTTTTTCGCCATGGGAGTATTTACTAGCAGGTGGAGGTCTTAGAAGGTGTCCTCAAGGTTGAGAAAGGTAAAACTGACATCGACAAAGGTTATGTTGAGGTCAAAGGAACGAATGCGATCACGTGGCCAGGATCAACGACAACAGAGCCAAACACCCCTTGAAGTTCGACTCCCATGACGACATCTCCACCTCCCTTGGCCCATCGACTGGGAACCATTAGTTCCAGAACATCCGTGACCTCTTAGTCGGGCCGTCCGTCGAACTTTATGGCGCCGTCGACTGGCCGATGGCTAGATCGCGCGCCTTCAGGAATCCATAGCTCGCCTGAATAACCATCGCACCAGGATCTCCGCTTATATCGATGCCTGTAACATGACTCTGTCTCCTTTCCGCCGGATGCCTCTTGACATTGTTCAAAAAATCTTCCTTTCATGTCTCCCAACAGATCGCAACGCAGTCATGAGTGAAGCGCCCATTCTCTTAGGCCGCATATGCAGTGCCTGGAGGACCCCATACCCCGCCTTTGGGCCTCTCTACACATCGTACTTTCTCAAGATACTAAACTAATTATGCAAAGGCTGAAGGTCACCAAAATATGGCTTGGCCGCTCAGGAAACTGTCCTTTGTCGCTATCACTCTATTCCGTTCCGAATGTGCAGGGAGACTACGAGGATTTGACAGAGTCCTTCACAACATTGTTGCGTTCTGGTCGTTTCGAGGTGGCAAGACATAGGCCTGCTTGCCACCAAGTCGACGTTGGGTATGTTGGGAAATTTGACGCCTCAGGATGCGCCTGCATCGGAGAAATTCGCTCTAGATGCCCTCCGGGATCGTCCTGAAGAACTGGACTTCCTTCAAGGTTCCAGGCTCCGTAGCCTTTATCTTGTAGGTAATGAGCACCCCGCTCCCTGGAGACTACCCATCCGATGGGAGTATCTAACCGACCTGACCTATCGGGAATGACATGTACCGAGATCCAGGGCCGGTGTCCTTCGCCTCGGCATCTAAAAATACTGTCCTACTGCCATGTACACCTGTCGATTGTGCGTCGATGGCCTTTTGAAACATAGGATCAACGGGTAGAGATGTCACTCTTCCATAGCTCACTTCCCTCATTTGGGAGGTACTGCTGAGAACCTCCTGGATCTTTACCAATCATCACATACGAGTATTCTCCGACACCTTACACTCCCTGAACTGCGGCATCTATCGTTTCTCCCCTCGGATGCTCTTGATATCAACCAGTTGTTTACGCTCTACAGAGTCTGCATGTGAAAAAAGAGACATTATACTCTCGCAACTTACACCTCTTCCTTCACGGTCTACCCCCCTCTATCCAACTGCGACGGATGGGAGAACGGAAGTCACTGGATTTTTGCGACGACAAGCTAATGTCCCTCCTCACCCCCGACCCAAGTACCTCCGCCGATCCTGCGTGCCCCGCTTTACACACCCTCCAGATCCAGGATTGTTTATACATTCCGGATGCCGCGCTAGTTGCGATTCATCTGCGCCCGAATGGAGGCGGAAGGACACCCGAAGCTTAAATGATGTCGAAATCAGCTTCAGACGTCCACAGCAGGCTGATATTATTCCCCAACTGGAGAGATTCATTGCGGAGGGTCTGCAGGTGGTGCTCGAGTACCCTCCACCACCAATTACGGACTGTTCTCCGTGGCTGAGAAAATCGCAAACTTGGGAATAAATAATAAAGCATACACACCTGTTATGGTCCCGAATGTTCGAAATATTATTTGATTGCCAGGACCCGGTCGCCACCTCATAGGTCGGTTCGGGAGTCCGAGATAGGGTAAATCAAGGCGGGAAATCGAATGTTTTTCGGTACGTTGAACTGTGAAATAAGTTCGATCACAGTGAACTTGAAGCCGGTGCCGACGGTGCGCCTCAAGTGAAAGTTGGGGACCAGAGAAAGTAAAATTCGAGCAAAGGCGAGTATGTAGCAACCAGGGCGAAATCGGGCCGAGATAGAGTAAATCAGAGTTGAAGGAGGCTACTTTCTTAAGGTAGTCAATTTTTTCGCGCAAAAGCGGACTGCAACTTGACATTCGATCGCTGGGAGGTGGAACCAAACCCTCTTTCGCTTCGTTAATGAGGACACTATTGCGGGAATAATGCATGCGAAAGGTCCTCCGCCAGGTTACCACTGTTACACGCGCAAAGTCGCGAAACTATAAATGTTCAAATAGATACTCAGAACAAATGTCAGGTTCAACTACATGTCCCATGTCCATTATATACTTCAATCTAGTTCGTTGTGGCATTGGTGAATTCAGTCGTTGCAAATCCGACTTGACTGTTGGTGGTGTCATACACCGAATAGAACCGCTACAGCAACCGATGAGATGAGCCCTACTTTTCTCAAACACAAACAAAACAAACCTGGAGGAAACCAAATCCGTCTGTTGGAAGCCATTAGTGGCGAACCCGACAAAATTACCAGAAAACTACAAACCGATGAAGTCGAGACCGGATCCAGCTATTGCTTCCCAGATCTGCAGTGATAAGGTAGATCTTATTCTCATCGCCTCCGAGGATTGAATTTAATGCACGAGGCCAGATTTGCGCGTTGGCGGTGAGTTCATAAGTTTGCTGGAGTGTTCGTAAGTCTAGGGGCTGAACGTTAAAAGACGAATTTCAGCTCACGGAACTAATCTGGAAGAACAAGCTCTGCAACTGATCCAACTGTTCGTCGGTGATGGTGAGCAGGCCAGTGGTTCTGTTTTCTGATAAAATATGGATGGAATCAGAATGAACCTCGAGCGCACCTATCTACTGTCGCTCCTGTGGCCCTCTGGTAAGCCTGGAAGGCATCTGTAGCAATTAAGAGCAGGGTCGTTCCAGTGTCTACCTAAGAAAAAGTTTGATCGTCAATTGATTCCGACGCAATATAGTAACAACACTTGCGATTCCTGCGGTAAGACTTAAGATTGGAGTGCCCGTCCCGTAACTGCATATAAAATATAAGGGTAGAAAAACAAAAGAGAGATCCAAGACTTACGTGATGGCCTGATCAATTCCCCAATAGCTAATAGTAACAGGGTCGTCAGCTGAAACCAGACAAGTCCAAGTATAATGATAATGCGCACTTGCTTGCAGGGGATGTCTGCGTAATAGGGACATACTGAATGTCTCCGGTAAACTTCGACGAGTCTGTTCCACCGAAGGTGAGCTCTCCGTCAGCAGCATTGGTCGCCGAGGTGCTAGGGATGTACGATATGCCGATCGATTCCAGAGGAATTGGCCCTTGTTTGAACAAATTGTCGGTGACGGTCGGAATAGATGTCGTCGATCCAACCGTGCCGCGTGTGAGATCTACCGGCCCAATGCTGAGCACCACAAAGCGAATGTCAGGTCAAGTCAGAGGAGGTTGTGTTAGATACCCGAGAATTCCATCGACATCGTCGAATCCAGAGGTTTCGGAGCTGACGCCTATGGATTGCTCTTGAATTATGAGGACCGGGACCGAGAGTTACTTGGTCGGTGTCTACGTTCCCAATATCTGCTCAGTTCATAGCCACCTGAATATGGCAACCACATACACTCAGTGCCAGTGAACTTGATATGACAACTGTTAGCGAAAAATACGGTTAAGAAACAAGATGTTCCTACGGAGCCCGAACCGTAGCTAACGCTCTAAAATTAGACTCAGCAAGTACCTCGGGCAAAAAAGGGAATAGGAACGTACCACTGTACGATGTGTATCCTACCTGCATATTAATCTCAACTCGACGATAAAATCATTTTCAAGGCCCACCGTGCTCGTTGATGTCGGGGCGTATTTCTTATTCGCACCGATCCAAGTGTTCGAACTCCCTACAGAACTGTTAACTTAGTCAGAGGAAGGAACAGAAACCACAGGCACCGGTGTCAATGAGGAGGATGTAATCTGTGGCAGGGGATCCAAAACCAACAGGTTATAGTGTATGTTACAGCTGTAACACAATGATCAATGTATATAAGTAAATAAATTAATAATGTGTACCTGCGTCGGTAGCATCGATGGAAGCGTCACCAGCCGCAGCTGAGATTTGCGGGTCAGTCGTCGTGTCAGAATCGCCTGTTGGACGGAGAGGTATATGGCGACGAAGGTTATGCTGAAGCTGATGCCTTGATTCAACAGTTACGGGACCGTGGGGATGGAGGCCCGCCATCAACTTCCTTGCGCGGGTCCTGGTCAGCAGCGAGAATGTTCCTGGCACCATGGGTGACGCGGGTCCTAAACGGAAGAGTTTTGATGACGAAGTGCGGCATGAATGTGCAATGTAAGGTGAAAATTGAGCTGAAAGTTGGCCAAGGAGAAAAAACGCAGAGATTGAGGAGGTGACCAAAAGTTGAGCCACTATATGGGCCCAAATATATACATGCGCCACACATCGTCAGAGCCACACATCGTCAGATAGGCTGGAGCTGACGCGTCATCAGAGAATCAAATGCTAAGTTTGGGATACGGACTATTCAAGGACTATTGAGCGCTAAGTTTGGACGCTCTGCCCTGAGTACCAATCGGGACTTATCATGACATTGAAGTCAACGGATGCATAGACGTCAGCTGAAAACAGGTAAGAGGTGTTGTTTAAAGTGTTTTTCTGGAATAGGCCAGCCCTTACTCGCGCAGGCGCAGCATAGTTTGTAAACATGTTTTTTCACGTCTTTATGCTGGCTTCTTGTCCTCTGGGGATCAGCAGGTCGCTTGAGGCTGAGGGAGAGGCAGATACAAATGTCGCATGCGGCTCCCCGAGAAGCGAATTGCGTCACAGCGGTTGCACTCGATTCAGTCCGTCTATGAGAGTTTTTAGGAAAGAGTTATATTTAGATTATGTTGTGCCCAAGATAGCATTGTTTGGTTCAGATACCTATGAACAACACTGGTTGAAAATGTTCAATCCACATAGTACTTAGGCCAACATCTGAAAAATAACCCCTCGCTGGATAGTACTAAGTGGCCGCGCGCGCTTAGAGAAGACGTGGATATATGCGCCATCGGAAATTTTAAATACTCTTACGAAACCAGGAATTGAATAAACTGCTCAAATCAACATCGGCGTGAATTAAAATAGCTGACGTGGATCGAGAAAACGTCACAAGCCGAAGCGAACCCAAATTCCACACAATTCAATGGGATGCAATGATTTATTCTATAATCTTGAGAATGTGTATTGTTACAATTGCTGCTGGTACGAATCGGAGAGAAATGCGAAAATCATGCTAGTTCTACGAGATTGCTCAGTTGGTCTCTGCCATGGTATATTGGGTCGTCGCGAGCCCGACCTGGCAGTTGGTGGTGTCGTAAACGGAGTAGAAGCGCTGTAGAAAGGATGAGAAACTGGGCGGGGAGAAGAAGCATTAGTCCATACCTGGAGGAACGCGAACCCATCTGGAGAGGGTGATGAGTGCGAAATACAGCGAAAGAAGAGAAAACGGACTGATAAAGTCGAGGCCCTGGCCGGAGAGCTCTCCCATATCGGCCATGATCAAGCAGATTTTGTTCGGCGGGGCGCCGAGAACCGCGTTCATGGACCTAGGGAAGATTTGCGCGTTCTTGGTGAATTCGTACTTGACCTGAACGCAGAATAAGTGTTATAAACGAGCGCATCAACGAAGGAGGTACGTACGCCGCCGATGTTGAAACACATGCTCTGCATTTTGGCGTACTGTTCCTCGGTCACGGTGAGCAGGCCAAGGGAGCTGGGAAATGAGTTGAGTCGGTGCGATGCCCGTGCGAACATGTAGCGCGTACTTATCCATGACCGCGCCGGTCGCCTTTTGGTAGGCCTGGAACGCTTGGGTGGCGAGCATACACAACGTGGTGCCGCTTAAGAAAGATTCAGATAAGAGGACAAGGAATCAGATAAGAAACCCACGTATCGACAATTCCTGCACACGGGGGAAGGATGGTCTCCGTGCCGTAGGAAACAGTCTGTTCGATGCCCCAGTAGTTGCAGGCGGGCGAGGTCTTGGTGATGGGGACATAGTTGAGGTCGCCGGTGTACCTGTTGGATGGTTAGCGAAGAAAATGAATATATGCGGAGATCAGATACTTGGAGCTGTCTGGGCAACCGAACGACAAGCTTCCATTGGCGGCGTTGGCGGACGTGGTAGGGATGTAGGAGATCCCGACACATTCAGAACTGATCAGCTTCTGCTTGAGCATGTTGTTCGTGACGGTGGGGATGCCGTTTGTGTTGGTCGAGTCGGGCGCCATCGTGTCTAAGAGCCGATGAGCGTGATACTTGTGCGAGAATATGGGAAACCCACCCATGGTCAAGTCGACTGGTCCGAGGACCCATAATACCTTTGCACAAATGAGATTCGCGAATAAGCAGCCGAATGTAAAGTCGAACCATCAATGCCATCCATATGGTCACACTTGTCGGCCACTCCAATGGACTGGTCCTTGATCACAAGCTTGGGACCCATCGTGACTTGGTCGTTATCTGGTGGCTTGTGAATACGAGAAAAGATGGGAATAAAACCGCGCATACATTCGGTTCCCGAGCACGATCCAAGGCCGTAGGTAATTTTCTAGTACGAGGTGAGTTATTAGGAATGTAAAAGAGAGGTTCACGACGCACAAATTCCTTGCGCATATCCTGGTCGAGTGCTAGATGAGCGGCGGAGGAAAAAATCGACAGCGACACGCACCGTAGAAGTAGAGGTCTGCTTGTATGGTTTCTGTGCCGTGTTGACGATCCATGTGTTGGAAGAGCCTAGTATGCGGAGTAACTCAATCACGTATTCAACTTATACAAGAAAAGGTATACCGGTGTCGAGGAGGAGACTGTATGTGGTTGGGGGCGAGCCGACGCCTTGGAGAATTGTTGAGTACAAGAGAAAAGAGCTGGATGAGAACAGTCAACCCACCGACATCGGCGACATAGGTAACGGCGGCGTCCGTTGCGCTCATAGTCGTATTCTGGGAGCCGGACGAGGATCCTGCGGGTGGTATGGGGTGGTGGGGCTTCTTGGTGTTGTGGAAGGCGGTCGGTCCATGGGGTTGGTGGCAAGCGACAAGGTGCTGGGCGCGGGCGCGGTCACGAACGAGAATTTCTTTCATATTCACCATGCGGGTGTTGAAGGCGACATTGTGGGTGGGGTTTTGTGTAGCCATTGGAGGGTAAAGGAAATATTGGGTCGGGTCGAAGAGGGGGGAGATGGGAGTAAGGAAGAAAGAGCGGTCTGGCTGCCCCAGGTCTTTATACCCCTCAGAAAGAAGCAGCGCTGTCAAACGTAACGATCAAAAACTAAGGTCAGTGCGGAAATGCGCAGAGAAAAATCAGGAAAATACCTCGCCTGCAGAAACCGCGCTCTGGTCCGTTTCCCCACCAATGTCTCAAAAAGAAAAGAAAAAACATCACCGCAGCTGGAGTCCCAAAAAGGCAAGTGGCAGGTTCAACTTCTCCCGCGACGTGGAAGTCGCAATTAAATGTGAAGGAGTGTGAAAGACTGAAACTTTTACCTCTTCCGCCGCCTTCAAGGAAGCCGGTAAACCAACTAGAATGTCACTTGAGTTCGAAAAAATATCAAGGGCCGCTGGTGCAAAAAAAACCCCGAGCTGGCGAGGGCATATATCAAATTATCTTCTCTCCACAACGACACAGTAAAATATTGAAATACCACTAGACAACGTCTGAGAACCAATCAACCAACCCATCCTGAACCTCTTTCACCTTATCTTGAGCTGCGTGTAAAGCGATCACCAAGCATTTCTCGTGCATCTCACCCGATTCAAACCAATCTTGGGAGGGAATATTGCCCTCGACGAATGCCCGTATGATGCTTTCTGCGAGCATGACCTTCGCGAGGATCTCCGCGCTCTGCGTCTTTATAACTTGACCAACAAGCCCCCCGTCCTTAGTGGTCAGAATCGTTTTCCAGAAGCCTGCAAACGCGTTCTTGCATTTGCCCTTTCGCACGCATGAATGGTCGTGAGTGAGTCGCGGAGGTGTGGAAGGGAGATCTTCGCAGAGCTTGATGAGATTATAATGGCCGGATAAAAGGCGGATGCGCTGGCGCGCGTTGAGTTGAGGGTCTGAATCCCAGACCTCCCGTCCTTTGAGCATCATCGAGTAGTACGCCAGACCGAGAAGCGCGCGCAGGTTCAGCCGCTCCGCGACGCCAATGGCGATCGCGACGGCTCGACCCTCTCCGAGCAATCGCTTCCATTTGGCAACAGCCGCGTTAAGCAGCGGTTTGCAATCGCACAACATGGATAGTTCGGTGATCTGCACCAAGTTTTGCACCGACGAAGAGCCCGACGTACTAGAGTGATATGTCGTCAAAGCAGAGAGCGCCCACAGCTCGGTGGATCGGAACTGGTATTTGTGGGCAATCCGCGCGAGATGGATAAGCTGCAGATCGTTGGCCTGCGCTGTCATCGACATTGCCACCTCGGCTGGCCTTGAATAAATCATGAGGCATCAAAATCAACTTAAAATCGACACGCACAGACTGTACAACGACCACATGAGCGCGCTGAACTCTTCGGCCTTGTCTCCGTGCAGCCGAATCGGGTTCTCGTCGCTTTCGCCCTCGGAGATGGTTGGCATCAGGGCGTCTTCCGTGTTCTGCGTATACGCATCTAGAGAAAACATGCTGTCGAACGTTGATTTGTCCCGCACGAGCATAGACCGATGGACCTGACAAGAGATCGGTCAAGGGAGGATTGAAATCCAATAAATGACCGACTTTGAATAGGGTGCTTTCCACCTGGAGAATGGTGTTGCCATCGGATATGTAATAGTTAGGATCTCTTGTGGGTGCTACTTCCGGGACCGGAGCAGCCATCATCGTGGCTTGCGGCTCGCGAGGCACTTCAAGTTGGTGAATGGCTTCGAGAAGGAGTTACGTAATGTGACTAACTGTGACATCGGAGCTTGCCGGACTGTTGAACATATTTTAATTTCTATCCAGAAAAATGGCTGGCTCTTCGAAGTTTAAGACGCTGGTCAAGTATGACGCGCCCATTTTATGTAACAAAAAACGAGAATATTCCGTTGACTGCATCTTTCTCGTTTCTCAAACCTGCAGCCATCGTCAAACCATCGTGGCTATGGAGAAAAGTTGAAATGGAAAACTTGAAGCCAGGAGAATTTGGAGATTGAAGTTTGTTTTTCGCAACTGTATTATCTTTCAACTTCATTCCTTGAAGTTGCTTACCCATCCAATTGAATGGCTGTGTCCCCAGCGAGTTTAGCTGAAAGTTTCGTATCCTATCCATCGATTCAAGGGTCAACGGTAAGATTAACTTGAACGATTTCGACACGGTACCTTTAATAATCTCCATACTTTGCGTGACCCGAGACCGGTAGCATTGACAGACTCCTCTATTATCGAAACGTATGGTGTACTAACATATTGTTCCGTATTTCCTTCACTTGTGGCGGGCAAAGACGTGGATGTGAGCCAGACCGGGCACACTCTGCAATCTCTGGTATTGGACTCATCAGTTTAAACATGGATGTTGAATGTATGCAAGGTAAACTCACAGGCGGATTTACAAACCAAGCCGTTTCCCAATCTTCCTCGACCCATCGTTTTTTGATAAAATTATGCACCGGTAGCCCCGCAATTCTGACCAGCTCATCCTCTTCAATCGTGCCTTTCTCGGACTTGATCATTTTCTCCAGCGTAACCCCCCATTCCGCGAGTGCCGGAAGACACGCAGGGAGATTAGAGGGAGATGGCGGAGGCGATGTGTTACCGGTAAATCCCCATAGCCCATCCAACTCTACACGCGCGCGCACAGACTCGGCGACGAGCAATGGGTGGAATATTGGAATGCGGGTCCATATCAAGGTATGCTCTACCTCTGGAGGAACCGAGTACGGCCAGTCATTCTGGATGACGCTGATAAATTCCGGGGGCGTCGATTCGGAGAAGTAAGGCGGTGCGTCTGCCGAGAGTGGCGGAAGCTCTCTTGGGACGGCCAACTCGTGTGCAGAGACTGGATCCTGTGTCGGAGGGGTTGACATGCCCTTGTCATGGACCGCAGAGCCCAGAAGCGATAGGGTATCGGGCTTGCCCCATTGCAGTCGATAGTTCATCAGGTAATTGGCTGTTTGCTGGCAGTTTCACCTACGAGAGCTGAGAGACTAAGAGAAACCCCTCACTAGTTGATCCATACTTTTTCTTGATTCCCCCGGCCCAGACATTGTATCTTTGCTGCAGCTTCCGGTCTCGTTTGAGCAGGCCAAGGTCCCCCGAATTGACAAAGGTTTTCAGCTCGTCCCAGGTGAATTTGGCCGGATAGTGTTCGAGAAGTTCTGCCCGCGTCGGTAAGCCAGACCCTAGGGGTACATTGGGGACTCCATTAGAGATAGCATCGCTCCCCATGGAATCCAATCTCGACGAAAGCGAAAGCTGCTGTCCAATCAATTTTGATTTGATTTTGATCGATTATAAACGGAAGAGGTGCCGCTGATCCGGACTACACTTGACCCAAACGTCAACAATGTCCAGCAAAAGCAGCTGGCAAAGTACACAATCCAGGCCTTCGACCGATGTAGGGACATTGAAAACAAGAGGCCCTCAAGCCAACACGTCTGCGATCTCAAAACGCAGAATGGAACACATCGCCTCCGTCAGTCGAAGCAGTGGACTGGAAAAAGATGGAGATGCGTGAGTTGCACCACGTTTTTTAGGCTAGTTCGTTGTAGCAGACCGCAGCCCTTTAGTTTGACGAAGCCGGATGTGCAATATGAATACCGGGGATTTATACAAGATAAGGTTGGCAAGTCAGACCCAGCCTTCAAAGTGTTCACGATTTGATCAGCTCGACGATCTCTGGGAACGATATTCAAGACATCCTGGGTCTGAAACACAAGCCCAAACCCGAAAACGCATCGATGCCCAAGAAAATATACTCATTTTATTCCGTAAGTGCATCTGCCAGATCTTTCGTGCCACCCTAAAACGAACCACAGGCAAGCTCAGAGAAGGCATCATTTCCTTGAAAAGAACAGACAGCTTTGCATTAGAAGGTTTGTTCCACTCTTCAGACTTGTTTATGCTCATTCATTTACCGAATACTCAGTTTACGAGACTTCTCTGTATAGCGCCGTGATTTTTGACTCCCCGCGACACATCAACTCCATAATCCCCACCTTGACATCATATTTCCATCTTCCGTCCGCAGAGCCGAAGGTCCAAATCGTTTTGATATGCCTCCTGCACCACCTCGTAGCACCTTACCCGTCCCAAAAAGAGTTCAGATCATTCCTCGCTGCCTTACCCACCTCATCCTTCCCGGTCGATTCTGCAACCCGAGTATGGATTTTGGCCCTCTCTTCAAGTCTCCGCGCACGCAACTACTCCAAAATTGGGAAGATGGCGCAGCTGTCTACCTTACCGCCCGATGAACTCCACACCGCCTTAGCCGCACTATCTTTGTCGCCAAAATCTAGTTCTCAGCTTGCACAGAGAGCGATTCATCATCTCCTCGATGCTCTACGGATAAAGACACGGGAGATGGCGTGGACGGTGATTCGTACTGCCTATCGGGAATTATCGTGTCAGCCTGACTCCCAACTGGATACTCGGAGCTGGTTGATGCACTCCCTCAGTCTGCAGAGTGATCCTGATTTGAATCAATGGCTGGAACTGGAGAGCGGACTTGGACATGTGAGGAAGAAAGAGGGCATTGAAGGGCGGTGGATCGTGTGTAAACCTCGTTGAGCCTGAATGAAAATGATCCAGAACCAACTAGTAAAGATGAAGACCGATACAAAATTTATTCATTCACTTGTCAGGTGGAGTCCGTAACTTTCAAGAACTATATTAAATTATCCTCAAGCGGGAGGAGCGGCGGGGGCAACAAGCATGAATGTGCCCGCAATGGGATTGCCGAGGTCCAAGGCACTCGCGAACTGGCTGATGTTGAAAAGCGCCACAGAAGTATTCGCAGTAACCAATGTCTGGTCTGCGAATGCAGGCGACTGCCTGAACAGCAAGAAGATGTACCTGGAATGCCCGGCACCAATGATCAGTCATGCACGGAAGCACGGGGAGGCATCTGGCTTATTTTACCGGTGAGCGTCAGATCCTGCGGGAGGGGTGGGTTGCCTAAATTCAGAGACAGCCGCGGTAGAGTTGACGAGGCGTCCTCCTCGGTTGACGAAATTCCCGCCCAGGAAGTGGCGAATTTGCGCGCTTGTGGGAGTCTGCGGCGTGGGGGCGTCTGGATCGACCGCAGCTATAACGAAGGGACCTCTTCCCACGTTTCCGACCGCGTGGAATACCGGGGGCCCGGCGGTGTCTGCAAATCGTCAGCCTGTCTATTCGAAGCACGGGATGGCGACGCGCCTTCCCGCGGAACCTGGATGCCCGCATGAAGCGTAATGGGTGGGCCGGACGCCTGGGGAAGAGAGACCTCGAGTAGGGCGGTGGGGTTGAATGTGATGGCTAAGTTAGCTGGGATCTGGGGACAGAGTATATTAACTTTGCCGCCCAGGAGAGGAAGAGGAATAAGCCAATACGTTTGCGGCATCGAAGGCCCTTTTGACGGTTCTGGTGGAGGTGTCCTGGCCGAGGGCACAGATGGCTAAAGTCAATATCGAGGCGAGGCGCGAGACGTGCATGGCTGTTGAGGTTGGTTTGAAAGGGGAATGCTCATCTCATACAGTTTCGAAGGCTTTATACCCAAGGAGGGTGGCGCCTGTGTTCAAATGGACTGAAATTCACAGGATGGTGGGGCATGCCGAGGTGATTACGATTCACATGATCTCAGTTCAACACTGGCTCAACTCGGTTCTGCGACGTTGGACACGAGCAGCATCATTCGAAGCCAGTTTGAGAATTGTCTTAATGGCAATATATATTCAACGACGGCCACTCCAGGCGGAGAAAATATGCGAAAAACAAACCGTGGGAAGGTACCTCCAATGACGTTACATTTGGCTCATGTCGTCTTCTGCTTCCTTTCAGCTGAACATAGATTTGTTTCCCACTAGGCATAAAACATCTGGCGGGGACCTCAGGCAACCGCGGAAAAGGAAATAAATTCACTGGGCTCGCTTCAGCCATACTTTCACGGCTGGATGCCTTAGCGCTCAGCCTCGCGTTATTGGATAATTTCCGGTGTCCGTGAGCCAGGCAGGAATCAAGATCCTTTCTGCGTAGTAACTTCAATGGCCCGAATGAGGGAATCACGGTCCATCCTTATTTGCTCGTTGCTTCTAACCTCTGATTTGCGAGTACGGTGTTCCAGAAATTCATTTGGTGAACTATGGGGCGCGATGTTCGCCTCGTGGAAGTATAATGTTCAATATCGCGCATCAAATTATGTGCGTTGGATACTAGGAGCTCGATACGGTCGGCCGGATGGTCGCGGTTGATTTTGACATTTTGATTTTGATTTCTGATCAGTGATGTGTCGTTCAAGTAACCCCGCGCATGGAACTTTAACCACTGCCCATGTTGTGGGCAATACAGGAAAGCAGTGAGGCACTATTTGGTCTTATTGGCATATCAATCCCTAACTACAACAGATAAAGTGATATCAGCATCTCCGAGAAGCCCGATAACCTGTCCCAATTGGGAAACCAGGTTGAATAGTCGTTTGTGCAACAGCCAAGGTCAGGGGTAGCTAGCCTTGTTGTGTTATACTCGGATGAAAAGCTAAAATAGCTTGTGAAATACATGGGTTGGGCTTGTCCGAGATGGCCGACCACTGTTCCCCATTAGGACTTCAAGTTCAACGTGCGATATATCGTTTCTCGAGCGGCGTACACTGAAATTCAATGTACAACAAACCTGACAACATGAATGGCAATTTATTCGCTCTCATCCTCCGTTTCTTTCGTCTCTTTCAGCGCCTCAAGCCCCATCTGAATGCACCTCTGGCCGCACTTATGTTGATCCACAAAGCTCTGCATTCCATCTTCACCGTGGTCCCCAGCACCGCTGTCACTGGAAATTTCACGATGGTTAGATCAGGTGAACAATCACTATATAAAACTCACCCAGATTGTGTATGCGACATCAAATCAAACAGAATTCCCGCTTTTTTTGATGGACTATGGCTCTCGGAAGCTAAATGGAAGTTTGAGCAAGATATGAACCACAGAACCAGAAATGCTCACCCTGGATGTCGGCCAAGACGAAGGTTTTGTTTGAGTTCAGATAGGTGAAGTGCTGAAAGACATTAATGGTCGCCCCTTGCTTGTCGGTGTAGCGAGGATGTTCAAGTGTGCCAGAGTACTTGCGAAATTGGATGTTGCTCTGTTCACGCTCAAGCAGCCAGGCAACGGAGGATATGATCTTGTTATTTGCGACAATTTCGTCCTTTTGGTCGTCCGGGAGTGCTTGATAGTCATAGAGTTTGATCCTGGATGCAGGGGACGGAATGAAGGATGGTGTCTCTGAGGCATCCTTGGCAATCACACCCTCACGAGCAACAAGGAAATCAGTGATTTCGAAATCTTCGAATTATCTCGGTCAGAACCACTGCCACAGCGTGCGAATGAGAATTAAAACTAACCGGAGATGTCAATTTCTTCAGACTCACATTCTTCCTTGAAATTCTCAAGGAAGAATTTTGCTCGCCCCAGGGTTATCGCCTCCTGGATGAGTTCGTTCCGGTTGGCGATGATCGAAACTGCTGTTCCATTTCCAAGTGTATAGCAGCGCTTCGCCACATAGCTCAATTTGTTATAGGTGACCTAACCAAGTAAAAATTTGAGAGGCATGAAACAAGAAGGGAAAGGACGAACTTTGAACACAAACTTCGACTTTCCCTTGCCGCTGTGTATATTTTCGATCATGGCCAAACCTGATGGCCCATCGGCAGTGGAGGACCAAGTAATTGACTGGACTGCGTTGGTTGGATTGGTGATGTGGTTCCCAAAAAACAATGTGACGGTCATAGCATTGGCCATAGGTGCATGCAAAGTGAAAGAAGACTTCAGAGAGCGTGGGCCAGTTGCTGTGAAATTATTTGCCCTCAGATACTTCGCAAATGGATGGTGTAACATACCGAAACTCGGTGAAAAGGCTCTCCAAATGGGTTCTGGAATCGGAATTGACACGTATGGGATGCGAGATCACGTTGGAAAGGTACTCTGGCTTGTGGTCGTCCCAAATTCGCGCTTGAGCGACACCATTGGACATGTTTTTTTGGACATGGTTTCGAAATATGGAGGTATGTGGGCCACCCTTTCCTGTTGTGCTTGTAAAAATACTCTCGAAAGCCATCTCAGTGCAAGTTACCTTTGATGGTGGTAGTGAGTTGGGTTGGTTGGCCGCATTCCAGACCACTTTGAGGTGTGTTTATCCTGCTACCTAACACTGAATGCTCCACTGAGCATTGTCTTCAGGGAAGTCTTTGCCCCAGACCTTTCTGCTGAGGAATGGAAGCCAGTTGTCGCTGTGAATAGCACTAGCAATATTCCAATTGAGTCGACCTGGTCATATGATCGCAAGTTCAATGGTCGCTCGATGCGGGACATGCTCGAGGAGGGCCGAATCCATCTCATTCCGGGAGATGTTGTGCACAGGTTTGTCTTCCTGTTTATTCACTTCATCGAAGCATTTCCACTCACCGTGCATTTCCAGAAATTTGTTTCGATGGCTTTGGCCAAAAATTGTTCAGATTGGCCTGGATGAGTTTGTTGACTACTTCAATAACAAGAAGACACAGAAGCAGCGCAGTCGTATTCTGCCCTCAGGAGTTGCTCCTAATGTCGTATTTGACATGCCCAGCGACTACGGACTGGAAAATCTCGCCATTCCCGTTCCTCAAGAGGCAATTTATGAGCTTCGTGCCTTGATTTTGACCTCCCGCAAGGAAGCCTACCACTGGGTATCAGACGAATTTGATGCACTTGCCAGTGAAGTGTACATTCAACTGGGATGCCCCAAGCTCGAGGCACTGTCAGGTTGGGCTATTTTCAATGCGATGGCACCATTAGTTCGCCAAAGAATTATCTAGCATCTGAATTGTGTAGAATTCCAACATTGTTCTTACTTTAAATATGACACACAATTTGCTCCAGTTAGTCGTGAATGCCAGAATAATATCACACCAGGGTGTTATCCATCCAACTAAATTCTGGCTAGCTACCCCTGACCTTGGCTGTTGCACAAACGACTATTCAACCTGGTTTCCCAATTGGGACAGGCTATCGGGCTTCTCGGAGATGCTGATATCACTTTATCTGTTGTAGTTAGGGATTGATATGCCAATAAGACCAAATAGTGCCTCACTGCTTTCCTGTATTGCCCACAACATGGGCAGTGGTTAAAGTTCCATTCGCGGGGTTACTTGAACGACACATCACCAATCAGAAATCAAAATCAAAATGTCAAAATCAACCGCGACCATCCGGCCGACCGTAAGCTCGAGGCATATTGGTGAGCATCGGTTCAGGGGAACTTCTTGTACCTACTGATTTCTTGTAGACCCGTATCGTGTGTAGACCATCCCATGGAGAGTATTTTGGCAATATTTCGGCTTGTTCAACATATTAAAACTTTCGCACGCCGTCAGACTTGAGCAAAAGCCGACGTCAAGTCCTGTTTTCAGGACTAATTATATGCCATACAAAATTATAGTTTCAGCTGGGTTTGTATTTTAACCTATTCCTTTGCTATCCCCCCGGCCCATTTATCTCGATTCTCTGCAGTGATAGCATCGAGAGCGTTCACCGCCAGCGCAGTTACGAGGCCCCGGTTTCCTATTCGTTTCCCCGAAGAACCGTATTTGTAAATCCATCCAACCTCCCATCCACCGTCTTCACATTGAAGCGAGAGGAGGGTGACAAGGTCTGGTTCGTTTTCGATGCGTAGGAAGTGGCAGATGATGACGCGCATGACCAAAGCCAAGGCGTCACCAGGCTTTCCAATGAGCTCCTGCATCCTCTGCTTCAACGTGGGCTTCAACAGAGAGTGAAGGCCCGCATCATCCGACTGTTGGAGAAGTCGCACGATGAAAAATAAAAAACATTCGCCTGTCTGGTAGTAACGTGTTCCGTCCTCATAGGCACGGTTCAAAAGCACGTTGTATACCCAGTCCCTCGTCCTAGTTAGCTCTTGGCCTCGCCCGTGCGAATGGAACACTGAGAGAATATTGACACAGACGACAGGATCAAACCGAGGTCGCCTATGGTCGAAATATGTCTGGAATGTATCTTGAACTTCCGAGGAGTTCTGGGGGGAAAATCTCTCACCTGGATAATACCATCATTATTAACATATTCAAGCATCTCGTCCATCACAGAGTGAACTGTTGCTTCATCGGGTTTAACAATCGTCAGCGCTAGGGACGTAGTGTCGAGATCGAAGGGGAAGACATCGGTCGTGAATATGCTTTCTCCTGTCTGAAGGTCAGCGTCGTCACTTCAAAGCATTTGAGATACTAACCTTGGAAGAAGTTCCAGGTTCGGGGATGGTCTTCTAGCTGGACAAGGGATCTGTTGCGTCGATTTAAAAGTCCGCACAAATTCAGAGCTACGGTATGAATAACTGACTGGTCCCGGGTAGCTTCTAAGATCAGGAGTTGTGCGAAGTTCTCGTGTATCTCGAAGCCGTCATCCGTTACAGAGGAGAGATTCCTGGCGTGTTTTTTGAGGAATTGGCGGCCGCGCAACATGGGGTCTCCAAAGATGTTGCGAAGAGCACGTTTGGTTGCCTGGGCGCTTTCGAAGTTTATTCCCCGCATGCCCAAAGAGCGCGCTGACAAGACATTGTCTCGTTTGTCATCGATGAAGACAGTGCGAGATGGATCGACCCCCGTCTCCGAGAGAACATGCCGGTAGAAAGCCAACTCCGGTTTACGTTCACCAGCGGCTCCGGATGTGAATATAGCATCGAATATATCCCAGTTTGCGTGTTTCGCACGCAAGGCAATGTAGTCCGGGACTGAGATGTTTGACATGGCAAACACCTTCAACATTCCCTGGCTTTCACTCTTGAGCTCTTGGATGAAGTCGGCAAGATCGTGGTCGTATGTCAAGGACCCGCGAGCTTGCTCGAAGGCAGCGCCAACTTCGCGAGGGTCTAGGGAAAATTCCTCCGCAAGCCGCTGGTAACACACTTCCTGGCTGATCCGACCTCTTTCGTAGTCGAACCAGGTAATGGACGCAACACATTTCTTCAGGTCTCCAGAGGTAATCGAGGTGGATGTCTGGGATGACCACGAAAACAAAACATCTCCGAGGTCGAGAATGAGCGCGTTGAAGGCGAAAGGGGGCGGTGCCATGACTGAATTAGGATATGCAAAATTGAGAACTTAAGTAGAGGTGCCGATTGCCATTCACGGAATTCACGGACAAAACCGGTGGGGAGTTTTATCCAGACACAGAATGTTCAAGAATGATCATCGCAGGTAGCGGGTTGGCCCGTCGACGTCGGAGGGCATGTGCAGTGGAGTAAGTACAAGTGGGTACTAGTGTGGTTCATTTTGGGGTCGATACAGCGTGCCCGAGGACGGTACGAATAAAGAACGCCGGTTTCCAGAATCCAGGAAGGAAGGAAGGACAGTTCCTGGTACTGATTTAGGTCCAGGTCTCCGATTTTGCCCGCTTCTAGTTACGGTTGGTACCAGCCTCTGCCATTTGCACCTCTGATCTCGTACATGTCGTGGTCCGGTCTTATCCGTGTGGTGCAAGAAATTTTCTGTGGTTTTGTCTTCTGTTACGGTTGGTACCCGCGAGTCGCACTCCCTTTTTAGTGATTTTGCACCCGTGTTGTGCAGGTTACGGCCCCTTCCCCTTTCTGGCGTGCGTCTAGCAGTATGCCGTTCCGACCTTTATTTAGGTCCAGGTCTCCCTCTCGTAATTCAATTTTGCCGAAGATTTGTACATCGTCATGTGATGATCCGATTTTGCCCGCCTCTGGTACCGGCCTCACCTCTGATCGTGATCCGGTCTTGTCTGTTACGGTTGCTACCGGCGAGTCGCACTCCCTGTTTAGTGATTTTGCACCCGTGTTGTGCAGGTTACGGCCCCTCCTCCTTTCTGGCGTGCGTCTAGCAGTATGCCGTTCTGACCTTTATTTTATGCCTGTTTCTATATTAAGGTCCTCCGGGCATCCCTGGTACCTTCGTGCCGGACACCAGAACTAGTTATACAAAGTGTACCCTCGAAGGGCCCCGAATATTAATGTTGGACAGTCCAGATCTGAGTGCCTACATACCACTGGCAAGTTCGCAAAATATGCACATGTGCATGTAGATTCTTCCAAAAAAATCCATGCACTAAAGCATCTAAATTACACATATTTTTCAATAAAAAATATCATTCAAAACCAGCAATGTTGCAGATGACTCCACAGGCTCTGAAACAGAATATAATACATTCTTCCAGAAAAATATGATTGCAATAAAACCCAACGACCCAGACCACCAGGCTAAGTCTGAGACCGAATACATTACTTACACTCTCGACTCTTCTATAAAAAGTCTTATCGAAAGCATCCAACAAGATTGCACATTAATGAACAGATGTTGGGCCTGCGGCCGACCACCAGGCTCCCTCTGAGTGAGATCATTGCATGTGCAGCGCATGGAGTCGAAAGGGTGCGGGGTTACCCAGCGTCAACTCTAGTCTAGACATTTCAACAGTTCTAACTCGTACAATGTTTGTTGAACGTCAAATCGGTGCCGCCTTTTTCTCACTCGTGGGCTGCACCTGCATACACTCCACAGCGCGCATTTCTTGGCTGTAAGTATATGCGAGTAATTTTGTAAGTAAATAATGCGGGGACATGAAAGGCAAGCCTTTATCAAGCAGTTCATTCGGCGACGCTCGGCACATCACGGAATGATGGGCCTCGGGGAAGTGCGGAACTTGGCCGGTTATTATAGATGGTTAGCGGTTAGGTGGTTAGCAGTTAGGTTTAGCGGTTAGGGTTACAGCCGTTTTCAAAACTTTGTGCGCTTTTACGAAACGGTGGAACTCATTTTGTGCTTCATCAGGAAAACCGTAGCCGAGCCCGCTATGAGACGCTATGAAGTTGCTATGAAGCTCTATGAAGCCATATGCAGCGCTTTCAAGCACTCATACCTACATACCCTCTATGCCGCCGTCTAGGTAGCTAGCGCTCGACAGCGCTGCAAAGCACTCATATCTTCATTCTGGTTTTCCTGATGTTACCTCTGTTTGCTGCGGCGTGTGGATTTGATGATGTCATAGGTGGAGCAAATGGTAAATATTAATGCGACCGCTTTTCTTGGATACTCTCCCGAAATCCTCTTGAATATGAGGAGGAAAGTGGAGGGCATGGTCAGACAACTGATATCTCAGTGTCTGGGGCAAAATCGGAGAGATTTCGACGAAGTTGAACTACGGCGTGACCTCGGCACGATGACGCAGCGACAAACAAAGGTAAGCGCAAAATGAGCTCCACCGTTTCGTAAAAGCGCACAAACTTTTGAAAACGGCTGCAGCAGTTAGGGTGTTTGGGTAAGGTATCTATATGAAAAGACGAGCAGGGACTTGAGATCAGGGAAATGATGGCAGGATTCCTGCGGCAGCACATTGATGCGTTTGATTTGGTGCCAGTTGCCTGGATATTGTACATCTCACGAACTTTCACAGGAACACACCAATATGACGAACTTTCACTGTTTCACATCAAAGTAATGACATTTCATGAATTTAAGCGAAGTAACGAATTGACGAAGAAGGGTACGACTCCACGAACAGTGCATTCGTCTGTTCTCGAAACTCCCCAAGCCAAGCATACAGCTGATCAGGCCGCCAATGCATGTGCAGCTCCGTTGTCCCCAGCCACCCGGCCTTCTTTGTGGTTGTGTCTCGACAGCATGCCGAAGACACCCCATGGAAAATTTGATCAGCGAACCCTGAACATCCTCATACACGATTACACCTTGGCGACAATAGCAAAAAAAGCCGCAGTTTCAGGGCTTTCTACCGCACGAAATGAAGCCGAGAATAGGGTCGCCGAAGTGATCTCCAATGTCCTTGTCTTACCGCAAAAATCCGTTGATCTGGATGCCAGTTTTATTGAATTAGGCGGCACCTCTATACAGGCTATGCGAGTCGCAGCGTCCCTTCAAGAATTCGGGATCAACGTCGATATCCTCAACAACAATTTGTGGAATGTTTATTCGGCTTGCAGATATTCCCTCGGCCGGAAAGAGCAAAAGTTTCAGTCTTTCACACTCCTTCACATTTAATTGCGACTTCCACGTCGCGGGAGAAGTTGAACCTGCCACTTGCCTTTTTGGGACTCCAGCTGCGGTGATGTTTTTTCTTTTCTTTTTGAGACATTGGTGGGGAAACGGACCAGAGCGCGGTTTCTGCAGGCGAGGTATTTTCCTGATTTTTCTCTGCGCATTTCCGCACTGACCTTAGTTTTTGATCGTTACGTTTGACAGCGCTGCTTCTTTCTGAGGGGTATAAAGACCTGGGGCAGCCAGACCGCTCTTTCTTCCTTACTCCCATCTCCCCCCTCTTCGACCCGACCCAATATTTCCTTTACCCTCCAATGGCTACACAAAACCCCACCCACAATGTCGCCTTCAACACCCGCATGGTGAATATGAAAGAAATTCTCGTTCGTGACCGCGCCCGCGCCCAGCACCTTGTCGCTTGCCACCAACCCCATGGACCGACCGCCTTCCACAACACCAAGAAGCCCCACCACCCCATACCACCCGCAGGATCCTCGTCCGGCTCCCAGAATACGACTATGAGCGCAACGGACGCCGCCGTTACCTATGTCGCCGATGTCGGTGGGTTGACTGTTCTCATCCAGCTCTTTTCTCTTGTACTCAACAATTCTCCAAGGCGTCGGCTCGCCCCCAACCACATACAGTCTCCTCCTCGACACCGGTATACCTTTTCTTGTATAAGTTGAATACGTGATTGAGTTACTTCCGCATACTAGGCTCTTCCAACACATGGATCGTCAACACGGCACAGAAACCATACAAGCAGACCTCTACTTCTACGGTGCGTGTCGCTGTCGATTTTTTCCTCCGCCGCTCATCTAGCACTCGACCAGGATATGCGCAAGGAATTTGTGCGTCGTGAACCTCTCTTTTACATTCCTAATAACTCACCTCGTACTAGAAAATTACCTACGGCCTTGGATCGTGCTCGGGAACCGAATGTATGCGCGGTTTTATTCCCATCTTTCTCGTATTCACAAGCCACCAGATAACGACCAAGTCACGATGGGTCCCAAGCTTGTGATCAAGGACCAGTCCATTGGAGTGGCCGACAAGTGTGACCATATGGATGGCATTGATGGTTCGACTTTACATTCGGCTGCTTATTCGCGAATCTCATTTGTGCAAAGGTATTATGGGTCCTCGGACCAGTCGACTTGACCATGGGTGGGTTTCCCATATTCTCGCACAAGTATCACGCTCATCGGCTCTTAGACACGATGGCGCCCGACTCGACCAACACAAACGGCATCCCCACCGTCACGAACAACATGCTCAAGCAGAAGCTGATCAGTTCTGAATGTGTCGGGATCTCCTACATCCCTACCACGTCCGCCAACGCCGCCAATGGAAGCTTGTCGTTCGGTTGCCCAGACAGCTCCAAGTATCTGATCTCCGCATATATTCATTTTCTTCGCTAACCATCCAACAGGTACACCGGCGACCTCAACTATGTCCCCATCACCAAGACCTCGCCCGCCTGCAACTACTGGGGCATCGAACAGACTGTTTCCTACGGCACGGAGACCATCCTTCCCCCGTGTGCAGGAATTGTCGATACGTGGGTTTCTTATCTGATTCCTTGTCCTCTTATCTGAATCTTTCTTAAGCGGCACCACGTTGTGTATGCTCGCCACCCAAGCGTTCCAGGCCTACCAAAAGGCGACCGGCGCGGTCATGGATAAGTACGCGTTACATGTTCGCACGGGCATCGCACCGACTCAACTCATTTCCCAGCTCCCTTGGCCTGCTCACCGTGACCGAGGAACAGTACGCCAAAATGCAGAGCATGTGTTTCAACATCGGCAGCGTACGTGCCCCTTCGTCGATGCGCTCGTTTATAACACTTATTTTGTGTTCAGGTCAAGTACGAATTCACCAAGAACGCGCAAATCTTCCCTAGGTCCATGAACGCGGTTCTCGGCGCCCCGCCGAACAAAATCTGCTTGATCATGGCCGACATGGGAGAGCTCTCCGGCCAGGGCCTCGACTTTATCAGTCCTGTTTTCTCTTCTTTCGCTGTATTTAGCACTCATCACCATCTCCAGACGGGTTCGCGTTCCTCCAGGTATGGGTCAATGCTCTTTTCCCCGCCCAGTTTCTCACCCTTTCTACAGCGCTTCTACTCTGTTTACGACACCACCAACTGCCAGGTCGGGCTCGCGAAGACCCGAATATACCATGGCGGAGACCAACTGAGCAGTCTCGTAGAACTAGCATGATTTTCGCATTTCTCTCCGATTCGTACCAGCAGCAATTGTAACAATACACATTCTCAAGATTATAGAATAAATCATTGCATCCATTGAATTGTGTGGAATTTGGGTTCATTTCGGCTTGTGGCGTTTTCTAGCTCCACGTCGCGTCCGTCAGATTGTCATTCACATCTGAGCGAATTTTTCACTTCCCAGTTTCTTATTAGTATTTGAAAACTTCCGATGGTGGATATGACAACGGTACTTCCCTCGAAGGCGTGCGCAGGAGAAGTGCGTATATTGCTCGCTGATGTTGGACAGCTCAAGAACGGGCGACACCAATTGGAATAAAGGGCATATTTCCGGGATCGGTAATTCGGCCGGAGTGTTAACCTTGCCCAGGAAGTCCCAGACTCTCTCTCAATCATGTAGGGGAAATTTAAATCGATAGAATGGATTAAACTACGAGACAATGGAATACCGACAGCAAACTCGAATGATTCCATCTCACGTGCAACTAAGTTGAAATTACAGGCGGTAAGTAAAGATATCATAATGCTGCTTACCTTTGGCGCGTTATCCATCAGCACTTTATTCAAGCCCGCTCTCTTCTCGCACGCCTCGAATTTGAAACTCGCCGCAAGCGTGTCCAATTCATTGAGATCTTTTCCCACAAAATGTGCCGCCCACTCTTTCACGAGGAACTCGCTGACAAGAATGTTGCGCGACAACATTGCAACGCGGTCAGGGAGCCTCGATACGGGGTGTGGATATATTTCCTGATACTCCAAAGGCACTTCCTCTAGAATATGATTAATCAACTAAATACGAGAAGTAAAGAAAATAGGTTTAATAGGCATTTGCAACGGAGGCGATTGGACTCAACTGGCTTATAAATTTCTTTGACGGCGGTATCGTCGGCACCCCACTGGCCTAGAGTTAGAGTAAATATCCCTTCTAGGCTGTGATGAACTTGCCTGGTCAGTGGCAAGGCGATGCTTTTTCGCGAGGAATGCATCGAGGAGAGTCATGTAAGGCGTCGATGTGGAGACGTACACCATGCCTTGGAAACCGATATCCTTGTAGAGCCATATGGACCAGCTCAGACGATCCTGGGTGGGTACCTCCTTGAGTATATGAGCTTTAAATTAATTAAAGGCTGACGAACCTTGCTGTAGATGTCCAGTTGGTCCTTGAGAACATGATAACGCGACTCGTTGATTTTCTCGGTGGCTTCGCCCTCGAATTGTTTCCGAGCATAGACAGGACCCCATTCACCATTCCAGACACACAAGTCCGCGCTCATCCATCCATTCTCTTTTCTTCTCATACGTCTTCTGCAGGCGCTCGCGTTGCTGCTCATTCCCGACTGTATATTTCATGAGAGGCCGGGAATCCGTAACCAGAGTAATCGTGTATCGAATACGAGGTATTTTCCCAATTCTTGTGAGCATCGCCGAAGTGAGAGAAATCGGAGGCCCACGTATTTCCGTCGAGGAAAATAATGTGCAGTGGATCTACCGCACGGATGGCACTGTGGATTCTGAGGTAGAATTCCACTACGCGGGTGTGTGTGGGATCCGTAGGTTCATTGAGGGGATTATATCCTTATGACAGCCGTCAGTCTCCGTAACTAAATAAGCCCCAAAAAATATTCAAACCTGCAACCCATTTATTGGATTTATAGTGCTCCGCCAGCTTTTCCCAGAGCCAGATTGTGCGATCCTGAAAATCTTTGTGGACCCAGACTGGCTCTAAAGATGAGTAGCTGATTCTTGACTCGGAATCTGGAGCGTACAGTTCGCCAGATGTCCTCCGTGATCCGAATGCCAACCAACATTTTGTCCTGAAATACTGCTGAGCCGTGCACCGGTATATAAGGCGCAAAATTTAAACCTCCAGGTGCTGTGTGAAGGTCCAATATGGTGTAAATACCATGAGATCCACATAGCTCGATGACGCGATCCAGGTGCTTGAAACCCGATTCTTTGAGAGCCCGAGGGTTCATATCATCTTGAGAAAAGTATCAAACCAAGAGGCAATCGAACCGAATCGATTTTCGCACCTTCAAAATGGTGATAGTTGAAAGGTAAGCGAATGCAGTTGAGTCCGAGGCTGCTGAAGAACTTTGCATCGGAATCCATGAAGAAATATTCGAGGAACTGAGAAACGCTATAATTCGCTTCTCAACCGCCAAATCATGCCATGCAAACCTTGTCGAAAAAGAACTCGGACTTTTCCTGTCCGATTGCTTCGCCAAGTGCTTGTCGAATCTGGAACTCGCATCCGGGGTATCCTGTGAGCCGGATTAGCCATGGATGAGAGGCGATTTCAATCAGCCATGCCTGAAATGAAATTCTCCATGCTGCGATCATGAGCGTAGAATATGAGATGGGCAGTGAAGAGATGTACTTCATCCAACCACCCAAACCTGCACCGCGAAGAATCACTTCGTTCTCATCCTCGTCCACGATTTTTGTGCCAGATACTTTCAAGAGAGACATGATCGATTGTGGAGGGTTGAGAAACTGAGCCGGCGCTGCCTTATCCAGATGGCTTGAGGCATTCCAAATCCGATGATTTGCCGGGAGTCTCGTGTTCTTCAAGTTGCATCAGCCCGAACTTTTCCGGTCCGCGGCTTTTTTTTGATGGTGCCGCGTCCCCATCCTCATAGGTACCTGCAATGCTCCCTCGTCGACCCGTCCTCCGCAGTCCCGATAATCGTATCCGGAGCAACCCCGCCCTCGACCCACTCCACCATCGCCAGCAGGATATTGTGCGAGGACGAATTCACGGTATTCGTGAACGCCTGACTCGGTCCCCAGCCTGGGATTCCCCTCGAAGAGCATGCACTCCACATTCTGCTGCAGAGCGCTGCCTCGGTACTTCCAGTGGCAGGCTGCCACCGTTCTCTTGCCGTTCCCTGGCACTGTATCATTCCGATGGGCTGAGATCCAAATATTCAACGGATCCCCCCGTCCCGGGTCCGGGAGTCCTCCTCTTCCCCAGAGATACACAGATCTCGATCGTTGTATGTAGGAAGCCCACTAACTTCAAGTTAGACTTCGACACCTACTACCAAGAGCTCTTCGATAATTTTATTTGAAATTTTATTTATTTGAAAAACAGAACCACTGGTCTTCTCACCATCACCGACGAACAGGATCAGCTGCAGAGCTCGTTCTTCCAGATTGGTTCCGTGAGTTGAATCATCTTCAATGTTCACCTGACTTATGGACACTCCAGCAAACTTACGAATTTACCGCCAACGTGCAAATTTAGCCCCGTGCATTAAGTTCAATCCTCGGAGGCGATGAGAATAAGATGTCACCGCAGATCTGAGAAGCAATAGCGGATCCGATCTCGGGTCGTGTTTTATAAGATTTTGTTGGGTTCGCCGCTGAACTAATGCCTTCCAACAAACGGATTTGGTTTCCTCCAGGTGTGTCTTGTTCGTGCTTGAGGAAAGTAGGGTTCATCTCATCGGTTGCGGTAGCGGTTCTATACTACCAACAGTCAAGTCGGATTTGCAACGACTGGATTCACCAATGCCACAACGAACTATATAATGGACATGAAACATGTAGTTGGTGTGTACATTTGCTCTGAGTATCTATTTCAACATTTATAGTTTCGCGGTTTTGCGCGTGAGGTAAAAGTGGTAACCTGGCGGAGTACCTTTCGCATCCATCATTCCAGCAACAGTGTCTTCATTAACGAAACGAAAGTGATCGATAATGGGCCTAATATCATAGACCATTGCTGCAGAGAGCACGCCCCGGAAGTGAACCTGGCGGACCTGTTTCTTCGTAAGCTCCGGTATTAGCAAGATTGCACGCTGTCCAACGTACACGAGCATGTCCGTATTCCTCGAGAGTTTTACGCTCCCCGCCCTCACCATGAACGACAATAGGGTCAACGTCCTCCTCAGAACGAAAGGTCTTGCCTGCCCAGTCGATCTTCTTCAGTGCCTCCGTGACCGGATGTCCAGTATCGAAATCTCCGCCGCTCCACTCGCCCATCAGAAATGAAGGTTCAATGGGCTTCAGCTGGTCGAAGATGCTCGTTGCATTTTCCTCGGAAGTCTTTCCGACTTTGATGAGTTCGAGGTAGGCCTGTTCTGGACTACTAGTCATTCAGGGATGGCGAAACTGGTATAGATCAGACGAACATACGTGGACATGGATGAAGGGAGAAGGGGAAGGAGACGACGGTGACGGATGGGATCCTTTTTATTGTCTTGCGGGCCCCGAAGGCAGTCATGAGGCAGAAATATCAAGCCACCGTGACGGCTGCCGAGAATTCGAATTTAGTCAGCCCAAGTATGTCGTGATACTAATAGCCCAGGTCAGTCCATGTGATTTTAATCTTGGAGGAGGAGAAGGAGGAGGATGTATTAACCGCGGTGGTCCCATTGAGGAACATACGGGTACTGTAACTACATACACTTGCCTCTACAATGTGGAGAGTAATTCTCATTTCAATTTGACCTATGACCTGCCAAACATCCTTCTAAGTATCCCCAGTGTCTTTCCCGATGCCGCGTGCCTAGTAAGGAATATTCCCGATATTTTGATCCGCGTCAATGAAGATCTCGATCTTTTCCACAGGCGCTTAACAACCACATGGAGTTTCGTAGGTAGGTAAGCAGTAGCATAGCATTTATTCGTTATTTAAATTTACCGTGTGTGTTGTGAAAAAATTGCATTCAAGCTCAAGCTTGGGCGCCCACCGCCGCCGACCCAAATCAATTATTTTTGTATCACGATCCGCTGTCTTAGTGGTAATTTTAACAGCTTTCTTACAGGAACCGGTAGGAACTGGGATGTTTAACTTTTTTTTTGGCTAGCCCCTATTCATCCCTCTGACGTCATGTGCACCAACCATGAGCGCATATTAGGACGCCAAACCTGCGCTCCATCTTTCCTTCTTACCACCACAACCGATGTCCTCTGTAGCCCAAGAAACCAACCTCCACACTGACCAACCCACTTTCGCGCACCCTCCCGTGCACAATCAGGGTACGGCCTTCCGCCACGGTGAATCCCGCACTTCTCTTACAATTAATATATGTAGGCCCACTGGTACATGGTGATGAAATAGCCGGAAGCGCTCCAATAAAACAGGCGACTGATTCCCCGCCTATTGTGCCCTTCAAGGACCAAGTAATAGGTATGTAGCCCATTCATCTACAGGATCTATCATCTGATGCTATCTCGGAAGGTGTAGCCAAGGTTTGTCTATCTCTTCGGTACGTATAATACGGACACTGAGCTTTGGATCCCAACTTGTTCAGAAAACTCGCGGAACGGTAAGCTATTATCGTCATGGGTGGTCGTCAGTAACTCATGTCGGTTATATTCAGTTGTTGGGCAAGGTGATAACACTCTTACATTACGCCAGAGAGATCGGACTCTGACAAGTCTTTCCCAGCCCGAGCTCAAGGAGCATGGCGAGAAGATTCTCCAAGGAGAGGCTACCATCTACGACAAGCCTCCGTTCCACGACGAACCCGCGTCTTCAGTCTAATCAATATATTGCACGTTCAGTATGGCTAGTCATTAATCCTTCATCAGCCCAGTCGTTAGACGAAATCGTTCCGAATGTACACTTATAATAACAACTTGAACGACGTTCAACCAACCAGCAATTCTATTCCTCCCAAATGAGTATGTGTGAATAAGTTAAGTTTAAAAATAATTATCCCTGGGACCTTCCTGCGCATATTTCCCAGCCCATGTTCAAAATAAATGATACACCGCAATGTTAATACATCTTGATCCCTATCCGAGTTCAACTGAAGGACACAAAACTATCCGTGACCAGACGAATGGGAATCGCATGTTTCACGGTTATGAATTGCGATGATTTTGGATCTGGAGGGACAAGCTCCAGCGTGATGAAGTCCTGTAAACGTCTGCTGTTCAGTAAGCGGGTCAAGCACCACAATGTACGATCTGACTTTGACATTAAGACCAGCAGCGCTGTAACCACCGATGGAGACATCTTTATTGCATTTGACCTCGCCGTCCCAATCGAGAGTTTCGATGCGGCCTAAGCATGCCTTGCATATATGGGTATCTTCACAGCAGACACAGTCGTAGTCCACGCAGGGAGGGAGTGGCCAAGCGGACCCCTCGCCTATCGTGGAGAGCCTCCACGACGTCTTGCTTGAGGCATCGAAGGAAACCATGCGGGTTAAATATACACGAACTGCGACTTGCGAAAGTGGGTCGTGAACATATTTTTCTGTGAGTTCCTTCGGAGGCGAGATAAGCTGCCGCAATGACGAGATGGGGCCTGAAATTTGTAAATGGACGGGGATGGTGTCCGATAATCCGAATATTTTGACAGATGGAATCACCATCTATGATGTATAATTAGCATTTGGAACAACGGATGAGAATTTTAGGGCTTACGTGACATTGGATTGGAGCTAATTTCGAAGATGACCGGGCGTTCATCACGAATGAAGACTGGTACCACTCTTCCGGCATTATTTTGAGTCCAGAAAGGAAGCCTGGTGACGGAGATATTCCACGAGGAGGGACGAGTCGTGGTTTGTAGTTGAATACAACATTAAGACTGCAGAAAAATCGTCACAAAAAACAACAATGTCATTATTAGGCTGCGCACCTTTTTGTTTTTGAAAGAAATCCTAAGCGGGCCTTGGTTATTACAATTTTCAGACTATATGTGATTTTTGCGAATAGAGCGGGGAAGCCGGAGAACCTAGCCTCATACGTGGGCGGGAGGGGATAATTCTGGCCCAGGTGCTGAAAGGTCGCAGGCAATTTAAAAGCGAAGTCGAGTGTCTTCGGACACTTCGTCGATGAGGGGGTGGGAGACCAAAGAGAAGAAGTCTCTTTGACAGTTTTGAGGATGAGTGCCCCGGCATCTACGGCTGTCACTTCCAGGCGGCCTTCAAGCTGCGACAAGTAAGATCATTGATCATTTATGAAAAAAACGAAGGGTTGCACCTTGATGACGAGCTCGGAGATCCCATACGTGTCTTCCTCGAAAACGACTGTACCTCTGATACGACCTTCTTTCTCGTATGACGGAATTTCGACATTTTCTTCCTGATCAAGCAGTGCGACCAGGGTTTTGCCAAAGGTTTTCGTGAACACCCCGGTATGAGCGGAATGGGCTCCTGTGCGAGCTTGGGGGACAAGATCCAACCGTGTTTCAGTATCCGTCGGATCCAGAGAGTAGCCTGGCGAAGGATGGGACGGTGTATAACCCGGTAAATTGAGAGTGTCTTCCAGAGGCATTCGAGAAAAGTTGTGGGACGAAACTTTGTAGTGGAGTCATGTTTATATGTGGTACTAATTTAGCACGGAGGGATTCCCCTTGCAGTGATGTAAGAATCTTGAGCTCAGTCAGCACCGAAAAATGAACTTATGGAGATCGACCACGACTACTACTTCCGCCGAGATCCATGTCTGACTTGTTGAATGTCCGACTCGTCCGACACTGCCAAGTGCAAGAATAATCCAGTCCTTTTTACATTGGCTATAGCTCATAAGAATGGAGGTCTATAGTGGAGGTCTGTAGACCTTATATTTATCCTGACTTATCCTCCATTCTTATGAAAGATGTTCGCATCGAGTGGCAAGAGGTGCACAGCGATGGTCGGATCTCGGACTCCTCCGTTCATAGCAATCTTCGGATCTCGGACTCCACCCCGAAGCTCCCATCAACGATTATTAATCACCACCTTCAACCACCAAGCCTCGGAGTATTACTATTAGGGTGACGGAGCAATGCGAGCCTGAAGTGTTCTTCTAGTGGTCTCGGTGCATAAAGCAGCTTGCTCTGTACCATTATGACGGTTGATGGACCGAAGAAGTGGCCGTGGAGCTTTTTCAAACATGCGGCGCGACGGTGGCCGCGATGGTTCGTGGGGGTCCGGGGAGGAGGATGAAGATGGCTGTCGGCACGCGGTACCAAAATTGAAACAATTGAGGGAATGCTGTCCAGTTGCGCAATTTTTATCAGCCTTAATTTAGGACATGCATATTCATCTTGTACTCATCAGACAACTATCACGGAGCTGTGTCGTTATATCTTCCTTCGTTGAAGCTTCTCTTGATTTCAGCATCGACGACGGTTACAAACAGTACGCGATCCTCTTAGCCGCGAGCACGTTTTCGAAAGCTCGCCTCATCGTTTGGTTGACAGTACAGGATTTATTCAATTTCAAGCATTCAATGCACTCAGCAGGCTCCCGGATATCTTTGAACGGTGCTAGACGTATATTAACGTACATAGGCATCTCTAAACCTGTCCGCCCTCTGCCTAGCCGCCTCGACTCGACCAGTCCAGGTGACTAGACAGTGATTACGGTAAGGTTGAGCCCAATGGATGAAGCACTGGCATTGGTGTCGGCATTTCGCGAAGTGGAACAGATTCCTCCCACGAATGCCTCGAAGATTCGTAGAAGGTCGACATTGGTGATGGAGAGTGGCTGCTGTGATATTGACCTTTCGACATGGCGAAATCTCCGTGAAACGGTATAGTCGTCTCTGAAGCATTCCTCCTCGGTCGACTAAGTAGAGGCTCGTCTTGGCGTCGATTAATATATCGGACCCAAGTCAAGTCGAGGAACCATAGCGGTAGTCGAGGTAAAACGAGGAGAAGTTGGACGAAGGGTGGAACGGTGACAAAAATGGCTAGCAGCTGGCCATAGGTTGGCGAGAAACTTTCTCGCGCCAACAAAGTCATGATTCCGATTTCAATGTTGAGTACCCAAAGGGTATGTGGGACGAGTATAACCTTGCGCAGAAAACAATTCATTTAACTGAAGAGGGAGGCAAATAGATCGAATACCGTGCAAAATTGGATGAAAGGATAGGCGTCGACAACTTTACGCCTGCAAATCCTGGTCAGGAAAGCTACAAGCCTGGAGATTCGGATGAGCTTACCAGATTCGCCTCCATGGAATTACCTTGTTATGCTTCTTCCAAATCTCGCCTCTTTGCAAATATATGCCTGCTCCCCAAGCTATTGCAAACATGCCAAAAAGGGCAGCAGAAAGTTCGGGATACGCCTCGAAGAAGCTGATAAAGGGTATAAAAAATAATCGAACGACGTGTCTGTTTGCATCACAGGCAGCCTGTTGAAAGTGCCAGGCCCCCTCAGGCAAAGTGGCAAACACCAGGACCGAGATCCAAAGGGGCACCATTGAAAGGACAATGAAGCGGTTGAGCCACATTCCTTTCCGAAGATGGCTTGGAGCCTCGTATAATTTCCAAGAGAGCTTCGGATCACATATATGATGAGGTAGGCGCTTAATGGAGAGCCAGCCAGAGCTAATGCAATGATTGTGTGTGGTTTGGTAAGATTGCGTTGGCCGATTGATATTATGGCCGCGATTACTAGGGAGAATACGTTGAGTAGTTGGGCAAAAAACTAGGGAAAATAATATTCATGAATTGCCACGCATACTGAGGCAGACCACTCACGGAAGACATCACATCCTCTGGTGAATATAGCACGAGAATCGCAGACACGATCGTTGTGAAATAAGCTGTGTCGTGAATAAGGTGAGCAATGCCTGGACAAAACTGGATCAGCTGCACAACATACTCGAGTATCGAACCGCCGGACTGGCTACATCTGGATTTGGACAATACCCAAAGGCGCAAGACGCCTCGGGAGGATTTAGACAATAAGCATTAAGGTAGGCATTCGGGTTTGTAATGTTCAAGAAGTCAATCATGGTAGATGTGGGGACCTGGCATGCGGTACTCAGGTTTGACGAGTCACCAAAGCATGGATTGCGGTCAGGAAACCCTGGGAGAGACGGAGAAGTTGTTGGGAGACATGGTTGATCGCCTTCTACGGCTATTGCGCGTTATATAGCGCGGTCGCCGTTGGATAGCTGAAATTAGGATAAACTTGAAACATCATGATAGTCAAAGTCGGTGTGACCGGGTACTCCGACGCGCCCGACAGCGCGCCCACTGAGTTCCGTTAATTGAAGATAATATTATATAATGGTCCAATAGACCTACGTGGATATCTCTGAAGACGTCAACAGCCACAGTCCAGCTGAGTGACTGGATTATCTGAGACCGCTGCAGCTGCAAATAAATCGTGGCCAGTTACGACGCGCGCTCATATTCAGATGGTTGCCAATCGACACTTTTTCATATGACTATCCTGGTAGAGGTTTCTGGCTGCCAGACTGCAGTTCCGATATAACGAGCTTGATATGGATCGATCATTATCTGACTCGAACTTGGAGTAAGCCTCATTATAGCTCGCTGACAATCCTGGCGCACCAGGGTTTCTGAATATAAAGAGCTGTGTCCCAGGCCTGCAACTACTGGCAAGCGCAATTGAGGTGTAGAAGACACAGGGCCAGGCGGCATTCCGAGGCGCCGATCAGAAAATAGCACATGGGCCCTGTTTTAGTACATGTACCTGGGTCCACCAAGCTGCTAGAACTGAAGCGAGAGCATATCCATTGGTAGCTGTCTCTGCGGTGCATAGTTGAAAGTTTTATTCGTTTGAGTTGGTTTGGGTGAGCAGTAGAGAATTGATGGCAGCACCGCCATTGGCACTGCAATGATCATGAGTACCGTATCCGATTCCGTCCACTGTCTCCTAGGACTCAGGGGCTCGAAATATTCTTTCAACAGCAGTACAGCTGCGTTGTTTCAGTCACCGCCCGAGCGGCGAGAGCCTCTTTCGTTGGTTGATATTCCTGGATACCGGCTCCCCAGTTCTTGTTTCTTGAAGACCTCGCCAAGACCATCGAACAAGTATTCCGCAAACTTTGAGACGAAATTGGGACCTCAGGCTCTACCGGATATATGATGCAAATTCTCTGCAGAACTTGAAGAGAATCCCCTCTCCGTCAGTGAACCTGTGGACGGACAGATCGGCTTATTCTTGTTTCCTACCACTGCATTCTACCTGTAGAGGACGAGTACAACCATCGGAGGCATCTGGACGTTTTCAATACAAGAGTACAGCTCTTCTATTCCCTTCTGACGATGCTGTTTTCTCTCAAATACACCTATTGTAGACTGGGCTTATATTCGGTTCGGTGCCGGTACTTGCTTCTTTGCTCGCACACTGGTGATTGAGATCTGTGAGTTCGGTACCGCCAAATTCTATGCTTAGCTGAAAGGCACTAACTTCGCCTGGATGCCATCGGGTCAGATGTTCAAGTCATCTTTCCGTTCAAAATGCGAAATCTCAAGTCTGTCCGGCTGAAGTCGCCACATTGACAAGCCGTCGACTCACATCCCAGGTATACTGTACATTTGGTTTCTACTTAATACTTCACTGTCGTCCATCTCCTCGCAGCACGTCGGAGTATGCTTTGCGTCTTGTGCCAGACGGCGCCAATTTCTGCTTCGCATGTCGCCCCGATCCGATTGGCTCGTCATGCTCCCGTAGCCAGACGTTATCTGGAATCTCTGTGTTGTCCTGCCCACAAGGAGTCGAAATCATTGATATCTTCCCACTCCGATTCCTCGTCTGGAAAGTGAAGGCCTTCATGTGTAAAGTCCTCCATGGCGATAACATGCCGCGGTGCGCGAAGAACCTCGAAGTCCCTAGCAATGCCTGGACACAGCTGATCAGCAGAAATACAACACCGAACAGACCACAGATACCTTTCGGCTTTGCTCGTCGTGCAATGTCCAAAATTGCCACCTCGTGTATCCGCGGTGCCTCCTTGGTAAACTCGTCGTCGAGCACAGGAGGAGAGAAATCGTCCATTGGGCCCACGGCCGCTTTGGTATCTCGGATGTTCATCTTGAAGCCATCCACGGAAGCAGGGCAGATGAACGCGTTGCAGTTCCAGCGGACGCCATCCGTGCGATTGGGATTGCGGCTTTCACGAGCATGAATAGTATCATTTCTTCGCCGCTGTGTAACAGTGTCAATTTCAGAGGGATTGAACGCAGTTTGAGGGCAATTTACCCCCATGGTAAAGCAAATAATTGAGCTGGGTTGAAAAGTTGGGCTGGGTTGAACTTGAAGCTGGGCGCTTGCCAAGCGTTGGTGCTTCCCTGTGCAAATACTAGGCCCTTTTATATTCTCCAAAGCGGCACCGCTTTTGACTGACTCGAACGTGCTTCAATTTGGGCAAACTCAGCTTGACTCGGTTGGCATAGCCTGACAGGTTCGAACCTTCGGCTGTGATTCGGAATCATTTAAGCATCGCATCATTACTTGCCTAAATTCCGCCCGCAGATCACAATGGCGGCACAAACCTGCCGTGGATCTTTGCCGTCGATGCCGATAACCAAGTACCAAGTAACAAGTTGCGAGATGGCAAGAAATATTAATGTAGCTTAAGCAAGGCCGCTGAGCGATGTAACACAGAAATGAAGCTAGATGGGCTGAATTAAAGGCTTCTAAAGCACATTTATTTACATCCCGACGAGAACATCCACACGGATTGCACTCGTGCCGACCGTCGCAAGCCACCATCGTGTACGCCACTGCACATAGTTCTCTTCAGGCGCACAGGCGTGCAACTGCCTGCAGCCCTCGACGACAAGCCGCTGCACGCCCCACGGAACAGTGTGCACCGCGGAGCTGTTGCGCCGACGCCACGCCGTCCGCGCTAGTAGAGCTCTAGTGGCGTACATCGACGCGGAGGCGGCACGGCGAGCATGCAAGCGCGCACAGAAGGAGATACACCGGCTCACCGCGACCGTCGAGCTGATCGCGAGGAAGCGCCGCCGTCGCTGTCGTATTCTGACGGTCGGTGGACCTTGCAGTGGAACGAGAGGGTGGGTCACAGCTTGTTCGAGGGCTTCCAGGGTTGCGGTGCGGCACGGTCTGCGGGAACAGGGCGCTCGCGTGCTACGCGACGCTGAAGTCGCGAAGGACGTGGCGGCGGCCAGCGCGAGGTCGGCGGGCGTGGCGTGGCGTGGCCAGGGCGGCAGGGAGGATGGCGAGGATGGGGTATTGTGCGATGAGCGACGGCGTGAGCGGAGCTTGAAAGTGCCGAAAATCTTGCCGCCATCAAATTCCCAGATCGGGACTGTGATCTGCTATGACTCGAAAGTAAACAAGTAAAGCTGCAGTCTCGACCGCGACACGAAAATATGCCGCCCAAGCGTCCCCGAGGAAAGAAGCAGTCTGCAGACGATGGCGACGACTTTGCTATGGAACTGCCTGCAGAAGCAACACTTGAAGTCGAATATGAAGACGAAGGCTCGGAAAGCGACGGACTCTCAGGTGCGCTAGGCAATCTTTCTATAAATCGAAGCCATACATATCATTATATGCGTAGACCAGCCTGCAACGAAGCGGCGCAAGACGACAAAGGGAAAGTCGGCGAGCGGACCCGCTACAAAATCGAAGGGCACGGTGAGCGCGTCAAAGGGAAAGACTGCGGCATCGAAGAAGGGAAAGGCCGAGGGAACCCTGAAACGCATGCTCAATATGCCAATGGATATAGTTTATGAGGTACGACCATTTGCTCTTCGATGTTGGGTGATTCCGACTTCGGAGTAGATTCTCTGCCACAAGGAGCCGGCGATGCTGCTTATGCTGGCACAATCAATGAGGCCCTTTCGCGCTGTTCTCATGTCGCGCGCCTCGACTTCCGTCTGGGCCGCTGCTCGCAATAATGTACTTGGAACGCCGCCTCCTGCCCCACCTGATGACATGTCGGAGCCCGCTTGGGCGAACTTACTCTATACACCAAACATGGCTTGTTTTGTAAGTCCGTTCTGTAAATAGTTCAGATTCCTTTCACTTAAAGCCCTTCATAGGAATGTGGTAAAACGAAACTCCAAGATAAAGACATCGATTTCGCCTTTCGGAAGAGGCTCTGCCTTGGCTGCCGGAAGAAAGACGAGAAGTATGCTGGGTTTCCTTACGACATGTTTTACCGCTAACATTGATTTAGTCTCCTCCGGTGCAAGCCCAACCGTAGGACTCCCGCTTATAATATGTACGAGAAGGTCCTTGACTTGGTGCCGTATAGTATGAGTTCGTCATTCTTGTGCTCGATATATCGGCGGCTACTAACCATCATTTTTAGCCGCTGGATATCGTGGAGGCTGGAGTTTAAGGCCAAAATCTTACTGGATTCCTGATCTCAAAGCAATGCAGAGTAAAGTTGCTCAGCTCTCGCCCGCAGAATATGAAGACTTTAAGAAGGCTCAAATCATCAAAGTTCAAGCCATCCTCGATGTATGTGCCCCACATTATCCCCCAATTACTTGGTTGATCTGACCTGCGTCGCAGAGCGTCGAACATCTAACGTCTTGGGTTTCTGAAGAAAAAGGTGTGAAGTCGGCTATTACCCAGGCCAAACGTGACGAGCGTTACAATGCGTAAGACATCGCCTTTACTCTGTGCACTTGTATGTTGAGCCGTAACCCCACAGCATCGTCGACCGGCTTGTGGCACTCAACTACACCCGCAATGAGGCGGAACCTGTTCGTGTCCTCACAGGTGTATATAGCGCTCAACCGCTCACAGACACAGGTCAGCTTCAGCGTGTCCTCACTTCCGGTTCCGTGCTTACACCTTTCTTTCTTCAGCATGGGAGCGCCTTGCGCCCACACTCACGCAATTCTTGGATTCCCAGCGTGCGACTAGAACCCGGCAACAGCGCATGGCCAAGGCCACAGAAGCCTATCGCGATTTTACTCGATCCCTCGTACCAAGCCAGATGTTCTTTGTTCCCCGTGCGCTTTTCACCAATAGGAACTACTTTGGGACTGTCCAAGAAGTCAAACTCCCTTGCATAGAGCGACTTCTAGCCGTAGACCCCGCCACTGAAATATCCCAAGACCAGTTCGACGAACTTTCTAAGACGGCATTTTTTGACGACGTCTCCGCCTGGGCTCTCGAGCATATGAACGTGATCGCCAAGACCGCGTCGCTCCCCATCACCCTCCCTCCCTCCGTGTCTTTGGTTACCCTGGATGCTCCAGGACGCGACGTTCGTCTTGCCGACCTCAACAAAATCTTCGATCTGGCGGCAACTGTCTGGATCGTCAACACCTGGAAGTCGGGCGGCAGTATGTGGCAGAATTGGAAGCACGACTGGCCCTCCTTGGGTCCTGCCCCCGAACTTCCTAATGATCAAGTGGCTTTCATCGGACGTGACGTTATGAATATTGCGGATCTCAATAACGACCATGTTGCCTTCTTCTCTCCCTGTGGCTCTGAAGCCGTACGAGCCATTCTCTCCCTGGAGAATCTCGATGTCGCCAGCACGACTGCCACAGAGCTCGATGCACGCAACGTGCTGTACAAGTGCGACCATTGTTCCCCGGAAGCGCCAGATATTTTGTACACTTGGAGAGGATGTGTACGTCCTGTCGTTCATGACGAATCATTCCAATAGCTGATCGTGCCTCCCAGGTGGTGCACTATCTTAATAAGGAGCACGCCCAGCCATCCTGGTCTCGCGCCTCAGATGACGAAGCCGCTGCGTTCAAGCCAGACGAGCCTTTCCCTGCCCACAAACGTGATTGGGCGTGCAACCATTGCCCACTGCCGTTGTTGAGGTCCAGTCATACCGACATGGTTAACCATGTTTCTACAGTGTGCGTCCCCCTTTTTGATTTGGTGGGAAGCTGACATTGCTTACGCGTTGGTCTCGTAGGCATTTGATTGAGTCTCCGCAGGAGGAAAGGGACTTTGTATGCCTTCCGAGTTCTGGGGAATGTGCCCCTCGGGTACTATCTGTGGGTCGCGAAGTTCCGGAATAAATGTATCACAGCTTGTTGTCTTCTTATTGTATTCTCATAGTGTACCCGATACTGTACGTATCATAGCAATATACTCTTTTCTGCAGAGAGGAGTTACACAATATTCCAGTGCTGTAAGATGCTTAGAGATCTCGGTTTTCCGATGTGACTAGGCAGTTCGTTACGATCCTCATCAAGGTCACTGGCAGGTGAAGATGCCCTGCTGCCAGGGATCGGAGTGTCAACGAGACGAGACACAATCGGGAGCAAGCGCTTCTCGATTTCGTCTAGGACAGCAATTGGAAGCCACCTTGGCGGAACCCAGCGGTGGAAGGCACCGTGTTGCCCAGGTAGATCCAGCTGGACTTGATAGTCGTCCTGCGCAATGTCTTTCAGCATTCGGCAGATAGGGCAGCATTTTTTTGCTACCCCAATCGCGAGCTTGATGTCGGAGGCGGCGCGCTAAGCGAACGAGGTAAGAAGGATAACGTATAATAAAGGAAGAACTTTTTATATACCTCTTGCGCCATCGACGCGAACACATTCGAAAGCTCGTGCGGCTCGCCTTTGCCACCGCCCTGCGTCCTTTCCGGCTCGTGAGCCGCCTCGCCATCACTTTTCTCCCCGCTTGCTCTGACTCAACACGTCTGGTCCTGCTTTGGCCTATTACCGAAGCGATCAACGCAGCCTCCGCATGGCATTCCCAGTCCAGGGGGGGCTAGAAGGATCTTTTGCCCTCAGCGTGGTGGATATACGCTGCGCTGGGCGTCGGTCCAGCGACCCAACTGAGCCCAATGTTCTACCAGGTCTTCGACCGCACACGGCTGGATTAGTTGGCGGGGTAAGTCGACAACCGGTCAGCTTTATTTCGGGAAAACTGGACGAAATCCGGCTTCGCAAGTACCGCCAGCGGCGCCGTGGTCCAGGCTGTGAGGACGTCAACGGCCCTATAAAATGCGAAGGCAATGGGGAGGGCGGGGAATGAGGGTGGGCCTGGATTCGAAGAGACCTATATTAGCAACGATATGGACGATGAATGCAACAAGGAATTCACGGAAGGGCATGGCATTTTTTAGCGACGCTGCTTCTTCGGCTACTTCAATGTCCTCCTCCGAATCCGATTCAAGGTTTTCGCGAGCCTCCGTCGGGTTGACGGTTGACGGGGCTGAAGCGGCATGAGCATGATAAAATATGACATCAATGAGACATACTTGGAATTATCCTGCTACGATTGATATGTTGATTCAGCGTTTCGAGCTTCCACAGCTGATGGGGCATGATCTGAAGGATGTGGTGCAGAGATCGTGAGATGAGTGCAATGTGGGAGATATCGGTGGATTCCGAAGACGATTGGTCGTGGAGTCCGGTTATGAGACGGATTATGACATTCCACCAAGTTGGAAGTGTCAGGGCATCAAAAGGATACCTCCCTTCTTGTTTTGCAAGCCCCCCATGGTCGAGCATAATCTCCAAGGCGTCGTCTTCCACCTCGACCAGGATGGTTGTAATGATCTCCTCGCTGGGATATGTTTTGTTGGCAGGCCATACAAGCTGCTCAACTCGATAGAGCTTAAAGAATGCTTTGACGCGACTCTTGAGCTTTGATCGGCACGCATCGATCACATATATACATGTTGCGAGCCGGATGTCCTCGCGCTCGATTGGAGAAGTGGATTTGTCCTGCGTAATTGCTGCTGCGGTGCGGAGTACACGGATGGTCAACGCCACGTACTCATTGAATGAGAGAGGTAGGATGTAGTTTCGAGGCATCGGGTTCGGGCGTTGTTGGATGTGAGTGCTGAGAAGTCGTCAGCAGCCAGCAATATCATGAAGATGGCGACTTACAGCATTGTGAGCCCTGCCCTATCATCTTGCCCGATGCTCTCCGTGGCCGAATTGCGGGTGAAGACAAGCGACCTTGGCGTCATTGGTTCCTCCCCAATGGCTACGCCTGACGTTGACGATGACGACGAGGTAACGCTACTCGGCGGAGTGCCAAGGACTTGTACGCTGATGCTGCCAGCCTTGTGGGTGCTGGAAGTTACAGCAACCACACGCGACGCCTCAGAGCTTCGCCCTCTGGTCAGACAAGTGGATATATGATTTAGAGTGCGCCCAGCCGAATAATTATTGCTTGAAGCAGTCAAATCGTTTGGATTGTCAGGAGTCTCGTCAAAGATCTCGCTCTCTTTTTGAAGTATCGCGGCTAAAGAGGAGAGCCAATAAACGCGGGAGGCGGCGGGCGGGGGCGTCATTGGTGGCAGCGGCGTGAAGGAGATAAGCTTTTTAGTGAACGAGGTACGAGTTGGATCCACTAAAGTAGTGTTGCCCTCGAGTCCGACTCGAGTTTTGACTCGACTCGATAGCCAACTCGAGGCATCGAGTTAGGAGAAGTTGAAAGTTTTTGCCACGCGAATTTCCTAAATGCGGATGGAGGAGGACTAAATTGAGCGGTGACGGACTCGCTGAGAAATTGGAAGAGGAACGCAAACCCAAAAGTCCAAAAGTCCACCATCGGCGACGGGCCAGGATTACACGATCCTATGCTGAGTTTTTTCGTATCGTACCCAGCCAACCAGCCAGAAGTTCTTTGTCCCCCCGGACTAAGCGTCAAATCCGACCATCAAAGTCACGGTGATTATCATCTGAGTGTCAGTCATGACATTTCAACCGCGGTACCCAATGCGACAACCAAGGGTTGACTTTACCCCTCATGAAGAGTCTCAGCGCACTCCCTCTTGACGACGATGTCATCGACCGCCTCCTCACCTTTTCACCCGACTTTGAGGCTCTGCAAGCGACGATTTTGGCGTCTAAATCGATATACTCTGTGTTCAGAACGCATCCCAACTCGATAGTCAAGGCGGTAGCATACAACTTGGTCGGGCCGGCTCTTCTCACTGCCCTGAGTGTGGTACGGTACCAGCCCCCGGTGACAGACGACCTCTGGTTCTTTGGCCAAGCCGATGAGGAACCCACAGACGTTGGGATCATCACGATAGAAGAAGCTCGTAAACTCTCTAAGAATGCCGTTGTAGTGAATACTCTGCAGGATCTCTTCAGCTTCAGGTGTGTGTATCTAAGCCTTGAATGTAGCCTGCCCATAACTTCGAGTGTCAGACACAAGGATCAAACCTCTGAATCCAGCAAATTGAGTCCAGAAGAGTCGTTACGCTTCAAACGCGCGATGTACCGGCTTATGCTGTATACCCTCGTATTTCCTGGTCGGAACACGCAGTACTTTGACGATCCAGAAGACGAAGGGGCGGAGCAAATACAGCTCGCGCGAAAGAACTTCTTCACCAGGTTCCCCACGGAGGAGTTGCGCGAGATTCACACAGCCGGAAATTTTATGACTAATCTAGGGACTTGGGTCCTTCGCAAGGCACTAAATCTGCCGAGGTGTAAGTGAATCTCTGGCTTCCCAGCGCCCAGCTACTGATGGCTTTGACCAGCCAGCTGCGAGTTCGCGGTCGTCGTTGGTCCTGCGTTGCTGCTCCGGGCCTACCAAGAACAAAATGCGGACATTTTCGACACCTACTTCAACCTGGACAATTCTTACGAGGAGAACGAGCTCCTTTGCGACTACGTCAATATCCCTCTGGAAGAAGTTTGTGAGGAGCGGGGAGATCCACCCATAGACGCTCGGGGTGTCTTTTCATGCACCGACTATCTGCTGGATTCTTTTCAAAGAGCAGACGATACCTGCGAGTTTCAAGTTCATGCAGGACTAGTCGCCAACTAACAGTTTCTAGGCCAGCAATGCGGCGCAAAAGACGGATTCTATCATTGGACAGAATCGAGTACGCGGTGTATTCCTTCATCTTTTGGCGAAATAGCTCTAACCCTTCCACAGACTGGGATGTCCAAAATAAAGTTACACTAAACTTTATGCCCTTCTATCTGGAGCGTATACCTCTTCCCGGAAAGCTTTCGGAAAACCCGATCGATGCGGATGAATTCAGGAAACATATCCGCGATGCGTCTTTTCCTAGCTTGTTGAATGAGCTTTTCGACCTCAAGACTCCTGAGTACGCTTCGTGGAACAAACAAGATTTACTGTGTTACTTTTGCGTCAAGAAATTCATGACCGAACATCTCCATCTTTGGCTCTTAAAGTGTAAACGACAAGGCAAGTATCGAATCTATCTTTCACTTGATGACATAAAAGTTTACACCTGTCCAGCCGGCGAAAATATACTAGAGGATTGCTGGTAAGTGGATCTTCACTGTCGGGTTCTGAGCAAATTAATATCGACTACTAGGTATGGCTACGAATGCCGGACGCAGTCCATAAACTTACCGCATGCCGAGAAATACAATGTACGTTCTTCTCCTGCGACCTTTTTTTTCCCTCTCTAATAGTATCATCTTCCCAGCACCTGTGTAATAACACCCGAAAATGATAGCACATATTCTCGCGTCGTTCACAGAATCAACTCTTCAATTACCCATATTTGCGATCCCCCGTGGAAGTGAAATCAGTCCAAAAACCCGCCCTCGCCGTCGATGAGCGGCTCGAAAAATCAAGTAAAATACGGTTCACCCATCTGCCCTCTCCTCCCTCGGAAGAATGGCCACCAGTTACAAGTTGCCATCTTATTTGTCGCCAATAGCGGTGACCTCGACGTCCTCTCTTCCTCCGCAATACAGCGATGGAGAACAATGCAATGAACCTCAGAGGATCTCAATGTTGCTCACACAATTGTGTACCGTCATCATCACATAAATTTAGGCGATTAAATAATACCTCCCTATCTAACTAAATTCTACCTTGTACCGACTGGAAGCACGGCGTGTAGCGAATGAGTGATAAATTTCTTGAAAGAGGCTTGCTTCAACCATACAAATTTATTCGCGCTTAGAAACTTTCAACCCTGCCTTAAGCTTGTAGAATATACGAACTTGATACCTGGTTGGCGAAGAATCGACGGTGGGATGGTTGTGCCAATGTTTGCATCTCGGCTGCGTGCCAAATAAAATGACAGCTCGCTTTGGCCTACGTCGTATGTACCCCGCTGTACAAACGGGTACGGTTTTGCTATGTATTTCAGTACAGCCCGCTGAATGATGGCTGTGCTGCGGTGTGTTCTCACCGCAATTCTCAGCCTATCTACTGCCACTTTTACGACTTGCGGTTCAATCCGCCCGCCTAGGCTAAGTATCTTGGACAACTGCCCCCTTACTTTGGCAACGCACGGTTAAATACACCCGCCGTCGAATCTGGCACGCTCCGCGGTAGCATCGAACCGCCGCTCTCGAAATCGACCTGCGCGGTAGCATTCAACCGCCTCCGTCCAAGCTTTGTTCTGCGGTTATAACTTCAACTTATATCCGCCCGCCGTCGAATCTGGCACGCTCCGCGGTAGCATCGAACCGCCGCTCTCGAAATCGACCTGCGCGGTTACTCCTTGATTAACGAGGATCCAAACACCAGCCTACTCTCAATCCACCCCTTAGTCCATGACTGGAGTAGAAGGACCATCACAGATACCAATTCCACTCAACAATGCTCTGCAACTATCCTTGCAATGGCGACAATGTCAACTTTGCATGAGGAAGTGTTCCACATTCTCATCCCCGCTCCTTCACCTTCAAGTCAAAATTCGACCCATTGGTGACGCCGACTGCCAACTTCGAAGAATCCCACAACAAAGCATTTGCAACAAAACTGCCCTCAACCGCTTCGTTGAGGGACCCTGGTGTTGAGCAGGTGCAATGGACACGATCTCAGCACAAGACCTCCTGTAAGAGATAACCGACCCGGAGACATATCTTCAAGCGAGAATGGTAGCACTATTTCCAAGAGCTCTTGACAAGGCCGACTGGGTCCCCATCTACGACCGTCCCGCACTTCGCATCATGCGCCCCTACGAGCAGAGGTCTCGTCGTCTCGTCATTTTCCTCGCAGGTCAGCCTCCAATTAACGATTGGATCGACTGGTTGACATACAGTCTATGAGTCGATCGGTCTGCTCCGTCCTGGAAATAAGTAGCAAAACTGCTCTTGAACGTGTATAAATTATTTCAATGCCCAGTAATAATTATTTTGCATTCTTCTCCGCCATGGCGTACAAGACCTCTTGATCGCCCGATTCATCGACCAAAGCACGCAACTTCCCATCCTTGATTTTCAAGAGCGCTTTCGGACTGTCGAATTCGACCTTTCAATTGAATGGTTGGTCAGACACGTTTGTCAGTATATAAGCACAAAGAACTCACAATACGACCGGCGTCCAACACCATCTGAAGACGCAGAATTAGTACGAGAGGAATGGATAAAGATACGACACTCACAATCTTGTCGGCATCCATGATCGTCTGTAAACGATGCGCCACAGTGATGAGGGAGACGTCGCCCGGTAGTTCCTGACGAAGCGAGGTCTGAATGATAGTGTCTGTCGCGTAATCTGCCCAAATATTAACACGCAGAAGACGATAATGGATAAAAATGAGGGTCACCAATAGCGGAGGTGGCTACGGAGGGCTTCGAGTTAGTGAACTGAATGTAGTGGATGGCAGCCAAATCCCACCTTCATCTAGAATCAAGATCTTGCTCTTCCGTACAATGGCCCTGGACGGTGTTAGCTCGAACTATGGTCGACAGAAAGAAAAGGTCTCACCTTGCCAGCGCAAATATCTGTCTCTGCCCAACGGAGAGATTACTGCCGCCTGAGGAAATGGCACTGTCGAGCGTTATCCGCCCCTCATCCATTTCGCTCTGGAGAGCAAAAAGACCAGCGGCCCGGAGTGCGGAATTGAGCTCAGCGTCGTCGTATTGACTAAACGGATCGAGGTTCGCGCGCAGGGTTCCACTGAGTAACTCAGGCTGGATGAAAGCATGAGTTGGTCGTCCAGTTGAAGACACTGCAACAGTGACTGACGACTTGTGGAATAATCGTGATGCTGGAGCGCAACGCGTCTAGATTCAATTCTGATGTCTCGAGGCCATCGTAGATGACCGAACCCTCGGTGGGGATGCACCTCAGGAGCGAGAGCGTCAATGAGCTCTGCCAAACCGTCAGCCATTTCCATGATTCACCTCCGAGAAATACAGTACCTTCCCAGAACCGGTCCGACCGACTGCAAAGCAAGTGAGCCATCATCCAACCAGGCTTTTAGAGGTCTCACCGATACCGACACGCTCTCCAGACTTGACATGGAACGAGACGCCATGCAGCACGTTAGGCCCATCTTCGGAATATCTGGCCGACAGGTTCTCGACCCTCAGGTCTCCGCTCGCGGGCCAGTATGCGGGAGGCTTTCCGGCCTCGGTGATAGGTTTTTCGTGTTCGATGTTGACGTAGCCCTGGATCCGCTCCAAACTGGTAGAAGGTGAGCGCCGTTCGACTAGAGACCGGGAACATCACCTGTTGCCTATAAATGGAGGTGAGTGAGTGATCCGCGTATTGAGGAATATTCTAGGTACCTTGTACTTCGAAGTCGTTCAGGACGCGAACCTGTGGATCATGCACATTGGTAACAATCCGCTGCACAGGGGAAAAATACTGACCGCCCAGAGTAGCATTGAGGTAAAGGAGACAGACATGGAGAGGATGAATCCGGTGTCCGCGGCGGAGGTATGCACGACATAGACGAGGTAGGTCGAGAGGGCAGCGCTGAAGAGGGAGCCTGGAGAGCGAATCAGGGAGAGAGTCGCCTTCAGTAAATGGAACCCACCCAGTACGTCGATCCGTATGGACACCCACCTAAACACACCGAAATGAAACGATCAACAAGGGAAGAATGAAAACCCTAACCTGTTGACATTATAGAAATTTCGACCCGCCCTGGTGTATCGGTCGATCCGAGACAAGGATTCGACGTCGAACTTGGTCTGAGCCCCATAAGCCCGAATGGACACTAAAAGAAAGGCGAAGTTGCTATTGCCGGCCTTGATAAATAAATATGCAAGGGCGCATACCTAATCCCGCTATCGCTGCTCCGAAGCTGAAACCAGGACGATCCTCAATAACCAAGCACAGATGACGGTGGACACGTACTGAGCAAGAACAGGGGCGCGCGTATTTGACATCACACGCTTCACCGGTAGTTGGGCCGCAATGTAGATTTGCCCAACCCAGCCACCCACAGCCCCAACGAGAAGCCCTGAGAGAATGATGAGAACCAACAAAAATCCGGGGAAAATTTAAGAGTATGAACCTGGGAAGAAGAAGATGGGAGTGTAAATCACCACGGCGACAAATCTCACCTGAGTATCAAGTAAGTTCACGTGGATGTGATTGCGGGACGTTAACTTACAAGCATAGCCGTGACCATCGCTGTTTGTTTACCGTGAGCAAGAAGAGAAGCAATGAATACAGCCGACAGGACCTGCAAGTGGCCAGAGCGAATTGGGAAGGGAATCGTCAACCGCCCTCACATCGTTGGTGACTCGCGCAATTATGCGGCTGGTCGGTGTTACATCCAGCCATCTGTGCTTTGTAAGCGCTGGCGAGATAAGGACGGATGAGACAGATTACCTCAAAGGTGCGCTGAGAATAGAGTCAATGAGACTTGTGTGGATCTTCTTCGATGCTCTCAGCTGTCCAAACACCAGGAGCGTGAATACCACAGAAAGGGTCAGGGTGGACAAGCACACGATCCCAACTATATAAATGGGTTAGACCAGGCCGAAAGAAGCCACGACGAACTCGAACCGAAAAGCGACATGTAACTAGATAGCAGCAATTGTGAGCGTGAATTCTGACCGTGGCTGGAGCGCTCTACTTACAAGACGACAGGCACATCAGGGGCAGGGTAAAGGTCGTATTGGCGAGCCCAGTACCCCAGGACCCACGTTCTCACCGCCACGAGAATTTGTTGGAAGAGAAGACCACCACACATGAAGAAAAAGAAGAAGAATGGATACTGTCCCCCCATGCTGAGTAGGTACATCTTCACTGGATATTCAAAATATGAGGATTATAAAGGTCAAAGAGGCGCAAAGACAACGAACCAGCTGCGGCGCTAACATGCCCTTCCTGAATTTCCTCCGCGACAATAAGTTTTCCATCAGCTTTCGGGACAGGGTTCTCCACTGCGGCGGGGGCGTCTACTTCCTGTTCCACCTTGTCGAGAGCTTTCTGATCCTTACGAATCTGAGATGCCAATGCGCCAGACGGCTTTGTGAGCTCCGCGATGGAGCCCTGACTTTTGACCCGACCATCGGCACCAAACGTCACAACGAAATGAGCGATTGGACGAGCTGACAAAAAGTTCGTATCACTGCGGAGGTCTTGATAGAGAGAAAAAAAAGCACTGACCTAGCGCAATGTTGTGCGTCTGCGAGAGAATCAATGACGTTGCTTACATAACTGCACTGCCACCTACGACGAGAATAACGGTTCTGCCCTTGACCAAGTCGCCGCCGAAGCACTTTTCGACTATCCATTGTGCGGTGTGGACACTGAGGGTGATTAGAGATCGTCCGAAAAACGGCGGACAGTGAAACTCACTCGAGTGCTGCCAAGACATCGTCTAACAACAGAATACCAGCGGTTGAGTACTACTCGGAGTGTCAGAACCCGTCTTAGCGTGGGGAAATAGGACTCACCACGGCGCGCGCAAGCGTCAGTCGTGCCTTCTGCCCCCCAGAGAGCGTCAATCCTGTATCAGACAATCAGAAGAGTTATAGCAAGATAACGGATGTCGCACCTTTTTCGCCGACCTCCGTCTGATCCCCAGCTTGGAATAGGGCGAGATCCGGCTCCAACGCGCACTGGTAAAGTACTTTTTTGTAGCGCTCCTCGTCGAACGCAGTATCGAAGATGATATTGTCCTAACGGTGTTAGCATCGCGAGTATATGAATATAATTGAGCACACCTTGATGGTCTCATTCAGGACCCAGGACTCCTGCGCCGCGTAGGCGACGCCGTCGCCACGGGGAAGATTGTACCACGAATCTGGTGTTGAAGGAATCCAGTGCATCTCGCCCAACAACGCATGCAGTAACGACGTTTTTCCTGAGTGCGACGATGAGCAGTTACGAAACTGACCAGTGAAAGAAATGGTACCTGATCCAGTGGGCCCAACCACGAGATTGATTCGACCGCGTTCAAAGATGACTTCGTCTTCGATCTTGAGAAGGAAATCGCGCCGTGAGCGTGTCAGGGTGCTATCGGTCTCTTTCGACCAAGAGAAGGTCGCGCTACGGAACCCGATTCGCTCGTCTACCACTGAGTCAGCAGGAAAGAGGACTGGGGCAGTCTTTTCATCGAAGGCGTCCAACAGCTCAGTCTACGCACGAGGTAAGAATGGACGAGATATGTAGCGGGTTCGCTCGCCTTGTGTAGAAACTCGTTTACTCGATCCAGAGACACCTTGCCGGTCACCGCCTGATTAAGCCACCAAGTGATCTGAAGAATGTAAGCGCAGCACGTTGTCGTAGTTCTTAGTAGAGCACCTGTGCGATATTTTCTCTCAACAAATCGAAGACCGTGATGCTCGAAAACAATTTGGACGCATTGAGTGGTTCCCGCATGACAAGGGTCTTTCCAAAAAATTAGTTACACGGAATGGTCAATTCGATCATACTGACACTGGATAGGATTTCAGCGTCTAGGAGCAGATAACAAAATAGATGCTCACTAAGTTCCGAATGTGGCGACCATGGTTACGATAGGAATGACGAAACTATTGTCGTGGTCGTTAGCTTAGTGAGTAGCAAGGTTGCAAAAGATGCACGTACTTGACGAGGGTGCTGGCGAGATCGAGCAGCCGACGTTTCCGTATCCAGAGGATCTCATCCTCACGCTATTTAGACGATAGTCGGTATTTAAGTCAAGTGGTGCGCGCGATATGCCCCACCTTCCCGGCGATCCTGTCCTTCATCTTCGTCTCCCAGCCGAACAATTTCACCTTGCCATACATTTAGTGGGGAAGTATGGATAACGATGTGTATACCAACCATTCGGAGAACATTTACGGCTACGGAATGCAGATCAGTAAATTTGTACCCAAGGGCCGAAGAATCACCGACCTTCGCTGACACTTTGGACCCTCTCGTCGGTTCGCTTGAGGCGTTCTCGTTGCACAGATTGAACGAATTTCGCCACTGGAAAAGAAGGTGAGTACCGGATAATGAATAAGGGAGACAGTCACTGACTAAGACCGGGCAGGGGAGCAAGCAAAACAATAGAGCCCAGTCCGACCCAGACAGCCCATCCCAGAAGAGAATGCAAGAACCAAATGCAGAAAGCGACCTGTAACGGGATATAAAGAACAAGGAACAAAAAATCTCTGCTATCCACAATGTTGCCTGGGGAAGAATCAGTGCCGGCATAAATAATGGGTGTCTCTGGCGAACTAACCAAGATCGGTCGTGACCAGGTTATTTATTTTGCCGGTCAAGCTCCCCTGCGACTTCTTAGCGTCATCTTTGGCGGGCTTCGGCGGTTGCTTGGCATCCTTGCTGCCCGCCGATTTGATGCTTGACGAGCTCGCCTGCAATGTTGCTGTCTCGGCACTCGAGCTCGACTCTCCGTTTTCCTGGGTGGCGAGGGATTGAGATTCGTCAACTGTCCCAGCATCGGACTCGGTGGGAGGAGAAATAGACTCGGCACTCTCGGCGGCGGGGCTATCAGCCGCCTCCTTCCCTGCGGAGGTTTCTGCCTTCATGCGGATTCGTAAACTAGGCTGCAGTGAGTACCGATCGGACTCTTGAAGTGAGCTCTCTACCTGTGGGCGAACACCAACTGGGTTATGATGGCCTCAGTTCGCACGAGGGTTCGGGTCTAGAAACCGGGGTTAGTATGTGGCAATCCCATAATATACATACAGGCGTACATTGATGAAAATGTAGTACTGGAACCCGAGCGACCCTACAATGAAGGTAAGCCTTGCACTGAACCAGTCGTACTGATGGTATCACCAAAAGTGGGCCCAATGAAAAGAAGTAAGATCCACACCCAAGGGCGAGCGGTGTCCTCGTCGTGGGTTTCCAAATAACTGTAACGCCGTTACTTATCTGCGGTCGCAAAAGCAATCTCAGGCATACCTGAGCAACTGCTGCATTGCTATGGGGCTGTGGATCGAATTAGCTGAGTGCCGCATATACCCAGTTGGGCGTACCTCGTGAAGTTTGACAGGACCTGGAGAACCAGCAGTACTGCCAATATGGAGTACTCGACGCGGAAGACGCGCATGAGTCCGAAGAAAATGTGGCGTTTCGAGCTTCCGGAAAATGTATCCAAGTGCTGTCAGGAAATCAGAGGAGCATAAACTTGGTCTATTGACCACGTACTGGGAAGCTCCGCGCCTTGAGATGTTTGGATGCATCGTAGTCGCAAAGGGGATGCAATTCCTCTTCTTTCAGCTCCGAATTTCGGTATCCCTTGAAAATTATCCCGTCCAAAAAGAAAAAGAACGTGAACGAGAATATGGACGCGGTCTGCTCCGGATTTGGCTCTTCCATGGGATTCTATACGGCTGGTTAACGGTTGTCTTATGCGAAAATAATGGCTTACTAGCGGATCCACCGGTATGTATTGGCGCGGTGTGAAGAGAGGCACCACGACCGCCGTCACAAAGAGGAGGGATAGTTTCGCCCAAAGAATTGGTCCCTCATTTATATCCTCCGGAACGCGGGTGAATGTGGCAAGAGGATACACATCACGATATGTGTAGACAGCGAACGCGGCGAAGAGCACAGTATTGACGTGCCGGATGAGCCGCTGCCGCGAACGCGCGGTATTCGTCGAAAGGAGGGCCAAAAGCGACGCGTATAGCTGGTAATTCCGCGTCAGCTCAGTACAGGGCTAGCTGGAGACTTCCCACATAAGTCAACAACATGCACCCTTCCTCCTGCTGCCATTTTATCCCAGTCTCGTTTTCCCCAGACAAGGACACAATAGAAAGGGCGACCAGAGCGACGCATCCAACCAATCTGGCGATTCTATAAACGAGGATGGCGCCGTTGCCGATCCCAGGGGCGGCAACCTCATCAACCGTTCCTGCCCCAATACAACGCTTGACCGACTTCAGGGAGAATACGGAGTGGACCAGCAGAATAAACGCAGAAAACGCAGCGACACAAGCTGGAATGAGAAGCGTAGCGGTGCCCAAGGCTGGCGCAGGGCTGATCCAGTGAACAGGGAAGCCCAGAATCACCTGGGGAATAGCAGGCTCAGTCAGAGTATTCATCCTCCTCTCAAGTTGAGAGCAAAGGGTGTGCCGAAAGTTTATATAGAGATCCAACTAGCGAGACCGGTATCATGATCCTGGCTTATCCCGTCTTGGTCATCAACGTTTCAACAGCTATTGTATGTATTTCAAAATATTTTATCTTTGAATACTTTTTGGTCAATCCAGCACATTCAATGCGACCCAAAATTGCAAGCAGCAGGCGCATCTCTGCTCAGATCTGCAACGCACGAGACGGCCAGGATAATACTCAATTGCGTTGCAATTACGCTGGATGATGGGTATCGACGAGTACATAAATAGCCGAGCAATATGACTCGGTATCTTGAACTGCAGGCCATATGTGGCCGTCCTGGGACGTGGCCGGCGTCAAGGTCGCGTTGATCAATACCAATCAAAGGCTTAAGCCTTATCCAGTGATTCTATCGCATATACCCACTGAGTTCAAGCTCTTCTTGGGATTTGTAAACACGGATATGCGGCATAGAGACAGCATACAGAAATGCCGCCGCCGGAAAGTGTCGCAAACTCCACAGTCGCTGTTGAAGCCGTGGCTGCGAATAATTTGAATATGGTGCGCAATTACGCCATTGTTAACATTGCGGGGCAGTTTGATCATAGTCTGGGAGACCACCAGCTAAACAAGGATGAAATGGTCAAAAAATCCAGCTCTTACCTGTCAGTGGAACACGATAATCAGAACAAATGATTTGGAGTTGTAGGTCCTATGGCTCACAGGATAAATTGCACTGAACCCGCAAGAGACTCGAGTACTAGCTTGAGTCACCACGAAGTGTTCTCATCGAGCGTTCGATGCTCATCCCGTCCCAGAATCTGAACCGTTCTAGGCCATGTGCTCCTGAACGAGAAATCAACAGATCGAGCAGGTTTTTTTGATGCAAAACGAAGCGCTTCGCACTTCGAGGCTGTTACGCCGGATGGGGGGCATGGGTTCTTCAACCGGACTACTCTGGCGTTTAAGGGGCGTTAACGGCGAACAATCACCTGTTAGAGGTAACCGTGCGCGACCAAGAGTTTATCGTGCGTGCTTTATTGAACCGCAGAGATTCTGAGAAGTTCTGTGAGCGAGAGCGAACCTACGTGGACAGATTGGACTGAGGTGGCAAGTTGAATCCGGGACGGTCGTGGCCAGCGAACAAGTTGAAATCGAGCCCTTCGAGCCTCTAGAAGCAGGCAGAGCTTGTGAATACTTTCAGCGTTCTCGGTTGTCAAGAAGCGAAACTGACCGACGGCTACAGATTGGCGCGCTGACGTTGATTACCCTGAGTGTGTTCACAGACAAGCGTATCAAAACCAGAGTGAAAGTGGAGGCGATGGGAAAGACAGAAGATACGAAGTGTAAATTTTGAGGCTTTCCTTCCATAGCGGGGCAGGAACAACGGTGAAACTGGCTCGTGCTATAAGGGATATCGTGTAGAAGTCAGGGTCGAAGTGTGCCTGAACACTGTAGTGCGTTGAGATAATTCCGAGCCCAACCGTTCCTCGGGACCGTGTAGTGCTATCTGGCCATGGTTGCGGTTGAACTTTGAACGTTGTGCCCAGTAGCTCTGGTTGACTCTGCAGGCTTACGTTCCGACTCCGCTTCAAGCTCAGTTATCACGTGTGACTCGGAGTTCGGACCGGACCTGCTCCCTTTTCGATCGCCACCAACTCGAACAATTAAGACAACAACATTTCGAGTCGTGGCAGCCTCTCCGACTCCGAGTTCCCTGGCCATGGTTCGGTATACTAAATGAACTTCGCCACCAAATATACCTCTTGGTCTTGCCTGCAATCCAGCAGCGAATATTGGGATGATCTTGAAAGCGGTCGTTGTCTCGACGGTCCACTTTGAAAATAAAAGCCACAATTCCCAGCAACGTTGACATAAACGCACAAGCGCTCAAGATTTGTTTGGTCCGATCTTTTTGTTGTCGAGTTCACCTATCGGGTTATTGTTCTACAGGCCACCCCTGAAAACAATTAGCACGCGACGGGAATTAGTGCATCGCTCAGACCTAATCTATTGTCTTCTGCGCCCTTCGTAGCCGCGATCGGACCTGTTATGGAAAGCCAGACATATTTGTTGAGACACAGACAAAACACTTTCTTCCATCCGTCCATCGGCCGTGCCCCAGAAAAGTCCTATTACCCGAGGGCTTTATTCACTTCTGATTCATTTCCTCTTTGAAGCTGTTTGGGATCGGCCATTGTTTCTCGGCCCTGCTAAAGGTTGCGGTGACACCAACATAAAGACGATTGTTAGAAGGCCACTCGCCGCCGTCCAACGAAATAACGCGCGTTATAAGCCTCCACGAGCTCCACCATTCGAAGCCTCGGTCATTCCCGCCCCTTGCACTATTGTGACGGGTCTATCTCTTTTTCTCTTGCCACCGCCCATCAACGATTTCGCTGCGAGCAAGATGGCAAGCGTCAAGAAGCCACCCCAGAAAAAACGACATAGTATGTACTTTCCAGACATCTTTTTAGCCCAGCCACTGAATGGACTCGTAGCGAAACCTTGCAGGTACTTTCAGACAGGGCGTTGCCCACAGTCAGCGGAGGACTGCGATTTCGCCCATGTGTTCAGTGACAAGCCTGCTTTTCTGAATTCACGGCCGTGTCGCTACTATCTGGCTGGCAATTGCGGGAACACATGGTGTCAGTATGCGCATGTGAGCGCTTTGGATGCCCCGCCTGACAGTGAGTTTCTATTTGTGCTGCCACCCGAAGCGCGAAATTGACGCAGCGGGCAGGGGACAAGGGCATGCAGAGTCCGCCCTCGCCGAACATTCAATACGGTATTTTTTATCACTCATTCACTTCGACAGAGACTAAATTTATGCAGGTCCAGTCACGTACATTCCGTCCAACCAGCTCTATGTTACTCCGCCGTGGTCTCCGTTCATGGACGCCTTCCATATGGCGGATCCGCGCTTCTTCCACGATTCCACCGTCTCCTCACCCACCAGTTCCGTATCTGACGACACCCTGTTGATACCAGTCGACGATCCGTACTTCGCCGACCCCCAAGCCCCGCTGCCCTACCCGGCGCTTGCACCGATGTACGATATCCTCGTCCCCAAGCATCCACCGCCCGGTCTCCCGCCCCGCTCGCCTCGCACCTCGGCGACGCGGCAGAAGCTGGCCAGCTATAAAAGTAAGTGCCCAGGCCTGACATCCCATAAGCACCACCATTGAACTTCTGTCAGCCAAGCCGTGCAGGTACCACAAACCCGGAAGCGTGTGTCCCAATGGCGCATCCTGCACGTTGTGCGTATGATTCTCACATTCCACACCGCCTCTGATTTTTTGTATTGTTTTTGCTGTCCAGTATCCACGTCGATGCAGACATCGACGACCAAGACTCGCCCACCCAACTGCAGCACGAGCTTCCCTCGCGGCCCGTGTCCTCCAAAGAGGAAAATACCCGCAAGGGCTATTTCCCCATCTCGTGGCGCGTCATTGGAGGCGGGGTCCTTGTCGGCGGCAGCAAAGGTCGGACCCATCTTTTCTTCGCCGTGCTCGTATTCTCAAATTCGTCCCTAACAGCCGACCCGGACGACGAGGAATCCGATTTTTCTGAAGACTCTTTGGCCGAGTTCACCAACGGGCGCTCGGACCCTGTGTCCAAAATCCTCGAAATCAGCATTCCGGCGCAACCCTCTTCGCACGTAGCCTTTCCCTCGACGGCGGACGAGACCGTCACGCCCACCGGACAGCCTGCGCGTCAGAGGGCTACATCCATCCCGTCGGCCCCAAATACAAGTCATATCGACGTCTTCCGTGTATGTTGCGCTGATCTCATAACCTGCATCCAACTGACTCGACCTTTAGCTCTTTTCCGCCGAATCTCCTGGCGTTCTGTAGGACAATTATTTCTTTACGGATTTCTTCTTCCGGGCCTCTTCGATCTTCACCGCCCGCTGTATTATGTCGTTTCTGGAACTGAGTTGTATGGACACTAAAAAGAAATTCCTGTTTTACCCTCTATCTTTTTGCATCCTTGTGCTTGATTGGGCTTTCCACTCAGGCACGGCAAAGCTCAAGCTCAAGTCCAGCAGCAGAAAAACAACGAGAAAGGGGCGAGGCCGATAAGATCTTGATTGATAAGATAAGAATATGCTAATTTGCCGAAAGCCAAGCGGTTCCCACGCCAATTCCACGCAATTTCTTCGACTTGCGCCAACTCGTCTCAATTGAACGCGACATAGTGCTTCAAGAGCTCCAAACTTACTACAGGCACTCAGTTGAACGACCTCCCTTGCTTCGTTCACGGTCGTGTACGCGCTTTTCCCCAGGGAACACGCGCGCTCATTCTCAATTTTCAAACAATCGCTGTCAGGCGATTTAGTAGACTCTAAAGACTCAAATTGGAGCCTGAAAAGGCTAAAAAGGCGCCTTCAATGTCCTCCGAATGGATTTGGCTACCAGTAGCTACCTGCTGGAAGGCAATGGCAACTTCAGAAAAGCGCGTCAACCTGGATCGCGACTTGGAACAATCCTTGGCTGGAGCCTGCTGAAGCCTCCCGAGGATATCCTGAGCTCACCAGCATTCTAGTCTCTCTTAGACAGACGCTTCAACGAGGTATCAACTCATGCCTCGTTTTGTTGAACCAGCATTACTTTCACCTGAACATCCCGTTGAAAATCTGGGATCGTGGACGCGTTTAATTTCATTTGGGAACCTCTTCCTTCTTCGACGGCAATCTACCACATATTTGAGCCTGGAAAAACTTGACTATCGATCCCACTCGGCGCTGCACCCACTGCGCGAGTTCAACTCATCGTATGTTTAACTATGTAGGCAGTCCAGAGGTAAATCCGATCGTAGTCCCACATACTATCGATCACCCACTGCCTTTGTAAAAGTGCCTACCTTTGCAAAAGAAAGTTGGATGAATTTGCGACATAAATACTGGCCCGATTTGCTCCAACTAAAATACGGGGGGATACTCTTGCTTCCCAGGAACCCCAGCGGTATTTTTTTCAGAGAATGCGGGGACGAATTGAGTCCAGCAGAAATCGATACTTTCTTTTACAAAGGTAGGTCATTTTGATGGCTGACCTCGGCAACTTCACTGCCGCCTCAATTCGGCCCCAAAGCTCAAACAACTCGGTATTCAACATCTTTCAGTAGGAATGAACCTTCCTGTCGATTCCGAGCCCTATCCGACATGAATTGCGGGTGTAGCATTGCCATCAATATTTTTTTGCAAAGGTGGGAGATCGATAGTAACCACTCACCAGCAAGAACTCTCATTGACAGATGTTCGCGAACTGACTTCAGGCCTGCCCCAGGCTGTTCCTTCACGCATCAAAACCTCCCCGGGTCCGACTTGTCTCCGACACCCCTTTTTTTTTTTTAGTCATGGCGCCATATCTGATAAGATGCTGTGTGTATCAGACGCCGGATGCGTCATGATCAATTAGTACTCATCTTTTACGACTTCCTTTGTGGACGAGCCGCGCTCGAGCCCAGCCTCGCCTCCCCACCTGAGCGCTTGCGTATACACATCTTTTGAGGCGATCCTTTCTCCTCCTACCTCCATCTGCCCCCATGTCCGTAATTGACCTCTCGCAGCCATTGTCCGACATCGTCCGCGAGGGCACCAAGAAGGCGCATGAGGAGGTCGAGGTCAGTCCTGCGGCGGTCGCCATGCTACGCGGCGAGCTGCCCAGGGACGAATACGTCCGTTTCCTCATGATGCTCTGGCACATATACAGGTATTTCCGCCTCCTTTGTCCCCGTTGCCACGCTTGACGAACCCCCCAGCACCTTGGAACAGGGCCTCGACCGCCACCAGACGCACCCCGTGCTCGAGCCGACGTACAACCCGACGCTCCTGGCGCGTGCGCCGCCCCTCTCCGCGGACATCGCCGCCCTCCTCGGCGTGCCCGAGACGTCGTGGAAGGCGCACCGGATACACCGCGAGCTTATGGCTGCGCAGCCGCCCGCGTTGGCGACGTACGTCGCGCGTATACAGCAGATCGCTGACTCGCGCGACCCGACGCCGCTGCTCGCGCACTCCTACGTGCGCTACCTCGGCGACCTCAGCGGCGGGCAAAGCATCCGGCGCGCGCTCGGCAAGGCGTACGGGCTCGAGGAGGGCGGCGCGGGGCTCTCGTTCTACACGTTCAAGGAGCTGCACTCCGCGAAGCCCGCCTCGCAGGGCGACATGAAGCGCATAAAGGAGTGGTTCCGTAAGGGCATGAATACGGGCGCCGCGGACGACATGCTTGTCAAAGGAACGTGGTGCTGTTATTATTACATTGACGCGTCATACTGACTCGCTGTTTAGAGGGCATCATGAACGAGGCGTCTCGCGTGTTTGAGTTCACGAGCGCGATTTTTGGCGCCCTGAATCTGGAGAAGGAGGAATCCAAGGTCGTGTACGACGAGGACGCGTCGACGGGGTCCAAGACATACTCTTTGGCCAGCGTCCTCGCCGTTATCACCTGCCGGTGCGTGGCTTGTCCTCATTCCTTCTGCCCTATTCAATCTCACGTTATTACCTAGTCTGTGCGGCGCACTTCCTACTAACACTCGGCGGGTTCACGGGGGAGCGGGGCTGGGAGAAGCTCGTCGCGGTAGAGGACTGGATATCAACCAAGCTGAATAACTAGACGTCATTATATACATGCGGCCTGATTCTATTAATTCTGGGACGAAGTCTGTATCATTATGTCGTTTGGGTGTGAAGTGATTGACAATTGCGTTTACTGTGGAACCCATAAACTCGTAGGTACAGTATCCCGTATGTTCCTTAATGGGACCACCGCGGTAATACATCCTCCTCCTCCTCCAAGTCTGAGCACTGAGGTACGAGGAGTTAAATAATTGCATTACATATAAGATAGTACTGGTCCTGTCAGTCAATCAATCACCGGTCACCTCCCGTACCCATATCCCTGTCCATGATTCACCTGCCCATGATTCGGGGTGACCGGCACCTGGAGCGGGAGGTACGTCTGGCTCTGCTGCTGCTGCACAAAGCTCTTGCCGCTGCGCCTATTCTTCTTCCCGCGCCGGCAGCAGCACTTCCAGATGATCAGCCCCACGACGAGCGCGACGAACACGAGGCACCCAGTGAGGATGTACGGCCAGCGGGAAAGTATCATCTCCTGGTACTTGGCCTTCTTCTCCGCGTCGCTCACGGGCGAGTGCTGCTGCTGGTCCGCGGGGAGCAAAGCCCACTGGGCGTCGCCGGACGTGTCTTTGCCCTCCAGGCGCTCCTTGACGAACTCGGCGTGCGCCTTGCCCGCGTCGGTGGTGGAGAGCAGCTGGATATACGGTTCGACGCGGTCGTTGGAGGTACCTGGCAGGCGTTGATTAATTGGACCCAAGTGCGGAGTGTTATATTTGCTTACCGTCGATCCAGTCGCCAAAGTCCATCAGCGTGTAGGCGTTGCGCACTTGGGGATCTAATTAGTACGTGCGGAAAGAGGGGTCGAGGCACTCACGGAAGGTCATGCCTAGGATCATGTCAAAGTTCCCGAAGAGACTGAACGCGGTCGTGATTGGCTGGAACGCGCCGATGCAGTTGTCGCCCTTGTGGATGAAGTTGTCGTCGACCACGTCCAGTGGATGCACTGCAAGTGCGTTAGCAAGTAATGTTTGTGCACGTCACAGAGCACTGACTCGGGAAGACTTTGCCGCCGAAGGAGAAGGACAGGTTGAGCATCTGGCCGCAAGGGACGGTCCAGTACTCCTCCGTGGTGTTGTAGATTGCGCCCTTGACGCGTCCGTAGATGGCGTCGGCCAGCTCGCGCGGGACTTGGCTGAACTGTGAATCCAGAATCAAACACCGCGACGAGCTGGCCGTCGGGGGCCTTGGGCACGATGGACTCGACGTTGATGACGTTGCCGTCGGGCCCGATGACGCTGTTCTTGTCGGTCATTGCCTGCCAGTGCTGTTCTGTAGTTTTTATTAATTAGGCATTTTCGTGGAGGATTTACTGCGTTCAGGCCAGGTAGCCAATGCGAAGCACATAAATGATGTGTAGCCCTTGTCTAGGTGACCGCGATTGGCAACTTGCGGGGCGTTAAAATGCCGTCTGGCTGATGTCTAGCTCCGGCCCAGGCTGATCGGCCAATCCCAGGTCACCTAGATAAGGGCTAGACCAGCATTTTTGCGCCTCGCTTCGGGCTACCTGTACTCTGAACGCAGTGTTATTGCGGCGCAACTCACGGTCTTCAAGTAGCCTGTGCACGCTGTCGACATTCAGCTTGGTCTGGGAGGTGATAGGCCTCGAGCCCTTTGACGGGCTCGCCGAATCGTGAACGCGCCGGTGAAGGTCTAAGCGGTGTCAATACCACGCTACGGGGGAAAAAAATGTAAAAAAAGTCATTACATCGACGGGGTCATCAGCGAGGTTGCGGTCCAGTTTGAAGGAGATGTAGTTCTGCGAGGTCTTGCTCTGCTGGAATATTCTGGTCAGCATCGAGTCTCCGGCGGCGCTGTCGACTTTGTCGCGAATGCGCGAGCCTTCGTTGGGGCCCAGGCCAACAAGTCCTAGAAAGCGGTTCAGATAAATCTTACAATGTATTTTAGACGCACCATTGAACGTTGGATCGGTCGAAAATGAGGATTTATCGTCGACGAGCACTGTGACAAAGCGTGAGCAGCAGATCCGCACCCATACAGTGCTTCAGATATGGTTTTTCGACACAACTTCCCACCTTTTCCCAGGGGGCAACGGTCGATAGAAATGGGATAGGAGAAGTTGGCCGTATAAAGTTGCGTACCAGATATGGTCCGCACCATAACTTGACTCGCAACTTCAAAGTTGGGGTCGCAACTCGAAAATAAAATGGGCTCAAAGCTGGGCGGAAAAACCATTTCTGAGACACCCTCATGTAAAAACACATACAGAAGGCCTGGTCCTCGACAGTGTAGCCGTCGAACTTGAGCTGCGCCGTGTGGATCGTGCCTGTAAAATTCGTCAACGCCTCTTTCCCGATTTCACACCACCAACCGACCCTTGGCATGGCCCACAGCATAGCCCACGTCCAGAGACTTGCCCAGGTCCTTTGTGGTGGGTGCCGCCGACGCAGGGAAGTTCACCCACAGATCGGAGCTGCATGATTGCCCCCTTTAGCTCAGTTTTGATTGGTTTTTGAAGACACACCTTCCGGTGTCGAGGATGACCGAGACGTTGGTCCCGCCGAGGTTCATGGTGCTCAGATATTCTGCATTTCCGTGATTTGAGACAGGCACGACCCGTCGACTGAGTCTGTGCTTTGGTGTTGTGCTGCGAAAGCGGACAGTAAAAGGGAGATGGATGGCTTGCACAACATCGAGGACGGTGAGGAGTAACGAGAGTGGTATAAACGAGTGCATGTGAACCAAATGTGAACCACTGAATGTATAATTCAGGTCCTATTTTGGGTCCTATTGGCGCGCAGAAAGAGAGAATATCGCTGTGAGTGACAAAGTCACAGTCACGCTCGACCACTGTCGATCGCCAAGCTGTCAAATTTGTCAAAATGCGATCTTCCATTGCCTTGCTTCTTAGCGAACTAGGTAAGCAGGCAGGTTCAACGTTCAACTCTAAAGAGTCTCTCGGATTTCATGAAAAATGAGCGGAGTGTTGCACGGCACTCACTCCGGTGCGGGTATTTATGTTCGCTCGGCGCTCCTAAAGGCGCTGCGGTTGCTACCGCAGTCACGTTCCGCAGATCCTGATCAAATCAGCATGCGGCCAAGGCGAGTCTCAGGGCTCAGGCTGTCCAGGCTAGGCGCTCAGGCGGTGACAGGCGGCACCGCCCCCTGAACAATATATCTCCCTTTCCGTCTCCCACGCATTTTTCTTGTTCTTCCTGGCTTTCATTCTTCACCATGCTTTTGCCTCCTTCTCTCCTCACTTTTGTCTTGCTGGGGGACTTTGCATGTGCGCTACGACTCAACTTTGAGGGGCGCCACATCCCACGAGCCCAACGGGGCCTCCAGCGGCGAGCCACCCTTGTCTGGGTCATCGCCGCTCGCCGACAATGCCGACCTGCAGTATACGACCAACATAACGCTTGGGGGCGCACCCTTCACCGGTCCTGATCGACACTGGAAGGTATTTGAGCCCCATGCTCCACCCGTCTGAGCCCCACTTTTACACCTCACCCCTAGTGCCGATCTTTGGGTGGCGGGGACCGTGCCAGGCGCCGCTTCCACAGGGAAGGCGGCGTCTATACAGTATGCTTCCGGGGGTGCTGCTGGTATGTATCTGGCTGTGCCCTTCAGCGCCCACAGCTGATTCCATTGTCAGGGCCTGTCAAGACGAGCGAATTGCAGTTTTCGGAATACGCCGTGCCCAAGCAGGCATTCATGGAAGTGGTCCCCGACGATGACCATCCCGAAGGGCAGGGTTTGATTGGTCTCGGACCCAGCTCGGGGTCGAATGTCTTCCAGGCCTTCTCTGAGGCAACAGAGGGCCTCACTGTGCTCGATAGCATCTTCCTGCAGAACAAAGAGACGCCCAATTACATCACCTTCGCTCTTGGCCGCCTGGATGGTGAGTGGCGCCCGTCCTTCTTCCCATTTTCACTGGTTAACGCTCAGTAGATCCCACGGACTTCTTCCATGGCGACTTCACTGTGGGCGAGCTGCTGCCCAACTTCACTGATGTCACGAACCAGCCTAAATTGCTCTCCACCGACGTCTCGATTGGCAACAAGGGCAACCAGCACATCCAGATCCTGCTGGACGCAAATGGTTTCATCGGCCCCGACGGCGCCGCTATCCCGATCAAATCGACGGTTGGCAGCACCTCCAACAAGAAGCAGGCGACGGCCATCATCGACACTGGATTCTCCCTGCCCCAGGTGCCCAAGTGAGTCTCTTTTGTAGTGTTTCATAGCGCTATCCTTATCTCCCCCTAGGTCTGTCGCGAGCGGCATCTACAGCCGGTTCAGCGGCGCAGAGCTCACGAACGATCCCTCCATTGGAAATATCTGGTATGTGCCATGCGAACAGGAGGTCAACATCACCCTCAAGTTCGGTGGTGTCTCGTACCCGATTCACCCTCTCGATACTACTGTGTAAGCGCGCCTTGTTCATTTGGGGGGGTTTTTTTTGACGCAGAGCAGTGATCCCGCCATCTTTGGCCTCGGCGCACGGAAAAATTCCAAGGGACAGAATGCGTGCCTGGGCCTCGTACGTGTTCTCCGTCCATCTTAGAGCCTATTACTAACCATGTCGCGCAGTTCCAGCCCTTTTCCTTCGACACTGGCTCGAATCCGACCTATGACATGATTTTGGGCATGGCATTCCGTACGTGTCCGTTTGCCTTTTGCCCGCTTTGCTTACATCGGTGATGTAGTTCGCAACGTTTACACCCTCATCGACTTCGGCGACTACGTCGCAGGCTCCAAAGCTCGCGATGACCCCTACGTCCAGTTCCTCTCCATAACCGATCGCGCGGAAGGTATGTCTCTGTACCGCTCTAATCAGCATCCCCACGCTAACCCCTCGCAGCGCACTCCTGACTTCGTCAACCGCCGCCTCAACGGCATCGATACCACACAGCCTGTCCTACTCTCAGACAAGACCCCAGACGACGACAACGACAACGAGCCCAAGAAATCCAAGACGCTCTACTACATTATCGGCGGCTGCATCATCGGCGGGCTGCTCCTCATCTTCCTCGTGATCCTCCTCACACGCCGCCGCGGGAACAAGCGCGGCGTGTACCGCCCGCTGCACACTCCCGCACCGAACGTAATGTACGGGCAGCAGGCGCCGCCGATGACGCAGAACTACGGCGGGCCGAACCCTCCGGCGTACAACCCCGACCGGCCGTACGACCCCCCGCAGGCACAGACAGTGCCGTACCACAACCCGTGGGAGCATCGTCGGTAGGCTCTCTCGTGTCTCTCTCTACCTCTCCCCAGACCAGCGCCCTTGACGGGGCGCTTACGCTCATTCATTCATTACATATCCACTGTTGCATCATGGACTGTTGGTTGGACTCGATCGCCTATATATTTACTTACTCACCTACTCACCGCGCGCATTTGCAATGCTCACGTTATTTTGGGGACGCCGCAAGATTAGTTTGTCTTGTCAATGCACTGTTAACATGTACACATTGTATCGCATGCGGGGGCTGTGTTGAGTTGTCGGGCGTTGCGTTGGTGTTTTGGCTGTGCGATCGGCGTTGTCGGGGTCTGCGGTGAGTGAGGCCTACCTGAGGCTGTTTACAACTGGAACAATAACCAGTTCGCGTTTTTTTAGAGGCCCCACACAGTTCTTAATCGGGTAAACGAATTACTATAAGTGTATCTTCGTCTTCCATGGACTCTCATCTGATCCGCTGGTTCCGTGGCTTTCTGTGGGCTGGAATATGTCGGAACGGAGGTAATCAATCAAGATTAATCAAGTCGGACTTTGCGTCTATTCTTGTACCAGATGCTGATATCACCGTGGAACTGGGTCTTCCTCTCCCCTTTGGACTCTGATACTCCAACTCCAATAACCCGAAAGCCTCTCTTTCCAATCCAAATATTCCGTCGGCGCGCGCCGCTCACACAGAGGCGCCGCGCGTGTACACGATTACCGACGCTACTATTTTCAGAACAGCTGGCGGGGCATAATTCGACTTCTGAAGATTAAGATATCCACCTTATGATGCCAGCGATGGATGTGTTGGCATGACAGAGCAAAGACACGCGCCAGCTTCAAGCCGAGCTCGGGCCTGGCTAATTAGCGGAGGGATCATTGGAGCACGCCGCTGCCTGACTTTCTTTTGGGACCCCCATGTACCCTCCTGGAATTGACCTAGACCCGCTCAGCGCCAGGCCACCATCCGAACTCAGGCCTCCATCCGACGAGGGACCCTCCAGAATGTCGCAGACCAAGGACGAGCTCATTACCTCGGACCCCATGGAGGTCCCGGACGGGGGCGCCAAGGCCTGGCTCACTGTGATGGGAGCGTGAGTGCCTTGAGACCCCGACGCGCGCGCGCTAACGATGTGGCAGTTGGTTCGTTCTATTCAGCACATTTGGGTTCGTTTCTCTAGGTTTTGAGAGCGTATAGTACGGTCAACTTGCTCTAGGTACATGTACTCCTACGGCGTCTACCAAGGTACGTGTCTCGGCGGCGACGCCGAAGGAAAATGAAGCTTACCGGCATCCTACTAAGACTTCTATACGCGCGAATACCTCACGAACCACACTCCAAGTAGTATTTCGTACGTCAACTTGTCGCTTCTGTGCATCGTCGCTCTGACACGAATGAATACTCCTACAGGTGGATAGGCAGCTTTCAGATTATGATGCCTTTCCTCGTTGGAGTCGTTTCCGGGAAGCTATTCGACAACGGGAAATTCCATCTTGTGGAAATCACGGGGGCTGTCATCTTCAGTTTCTCGTACGTGCTCTCCCGACGCGTGTATCCGTCCAAGGGTTGACTTTGATGGTACAGTCTCTTCATGCTTTCGCTCGCGAAGCCCAACCAGTACTATCAGGCGCGTCGTGTTCACATTCATGAAATACGTTTATTGATAAATTTCTCTTAGGTCTTCCTCAGGTTCGTTAACAATGTTCTGCGAGCAGCCCGTTATGTTAACTGTACTCCAGCCAAGCAGTGGGCATGGGAATTGGGCTTGGATTGACTTTTGTGCCGACCGTGAGCATCAACCACCACCATTTTTCGCGGCGGCGAGGCCTTGCAGCGGGGATTGGGCTCAGTGGTGGTGCTGTGGGCGCCACGGTGTTCCCGATTAGTGAGTGCTTCTGCTCTACTTACAAAGAACAAAGCTAATAGATGATTTCCACAGTGATCAAGTACTTTGTCAACCTTACATTTCCCCCTTTAAAAATCTGACGTTTTTTCTGCAGTCACTTAATTCCGAAAATTGGTTTCGCAAAGACTGTCCGTGCGACAGGGTACATCGTGCTCGGGTGCCTTGTCATCGGCAACTCGTTGATGCGTACAAGGCTCCCGCCAAAGAGTAAACGGCCAAACCCCACCGCGAGTCCCAGCATCAAGACCTTTTTTACGGATGCCGCTTACATGTGGACAGTTCTCGGGTATCCCGGTTTCTTTGCTAATTCTGGCTGTGGTCTCATCAATAGTCTAGCGCCTTGATTAGCACACTGGGCTTCTACTTCCCCGGTAAGCGTTAGCGCCAATGATTATTTAAAGCAATCTTTATTCCTTTCAACAGTTATCTACCTGCAGCTGTTCGCCGTCCAGCATTCTGTGGATGGCAACCTCGCGTTCTACTCCGTAAGCACCCGTGTTCAATTCAGTCCTCTGGGTAATTAATATAAATATGTTACCGCAGATTGCGATTCTAAACGGGGCCAGCGCCTTTGGGCGGATCATTGGCAATCACCTCGCGGACGTTTACGGCCCTTACAACATCCATATACCATGTGGACTGCTGACGGGGGCGATGATCTGGGCTGTATTGGGAATGTGGGTTCGCTTCACCTTGTTTTCCACGTCGCGGCTAATTTGAGGCCCCGGCCAGACACAACGGCGCTACGCTAATTGTCGTGAGCATTTTGTATGGGGCTTTGTCTGGAGCCTGTACGCCTACTCTTTTTCCACCATTCGTATATATATTCTGATGATCTTTTTTCCATAGGGCTATCGTTGTCGTTCTCGATTCTCTCTTCCCTGGCGCGTAGCCCCGATGAGGTTGGGTAGGTATTCGACTATTGACTATGCATACTTCTTCTCACCATTACTTTCAGTGCTCGCATAGGGCTCGCGCTGGCGTTGAGCAGCTTCGGCTCGCTCGGATCCGCGCCCATTCAGGGCGCCCTCCTCACCCACGACTTCCTGTGGATACGGCCTATCATCTTCTCCGCGGTGCGGCGATTTTCTCCATTCGCGCAATAGCTTATCATTGACGTGTATCACAGACAGCGATGTTTGTGGGCGCAGCCTGCTTCTTGGTGACGCGGATGCTGCAGGCAAAAAGACTTGGGACGCAGAGGGTCTAGATCTTGTCCTGAGTCGTCTCGTTTAAGTATGATTATAGCATATTATAATCGTCCCTTGGACGCCCCGCAAGACGGTCGGGAGGGACCTACGAGTTTTGGAGGCGCGCGGCGCGCGCGTGTGTGTTTAATGTAGTACTTATGTATTTAAGCTATTGCCATGTAAATGTACAGTAATTCACTTAAAAGGCAATTTCATTGTAGGGCACGAATATTTCGTGTTCACTGTCCTCGAGCGTCGCGATTCGATTTCCAAACGACTCGAACCGCGGAACTCGAACCCCACAGTTTCGCTGATTCCGGGTCATCGATAAAAAATTGAACGAGTGTCTGGAGGATTTGACTTGATAACCAGGACCCTGATACCCTGATAATATAGGCGGGAAGGCCTGGTCCATGTTCGGACAAAAAAATGGCGATTTTGCGTCCTCCAACGCGAGGTCCCGTGTGGGGTCTGGCGTGAAATACTAGGTACTACGGTAGTGTCTGGACGGATATGCGTCGGCATCCGAAGCGGAGTTTGAAAGTCGCGAACAGAGTCACGTTGTCGCGTTGCGTCGCATCGCGTCGTAGTCTTCGCATATAATTTACATATAGAGCAAAGACTGAAGTACATTGCACTACGATATCGGGCACAACACAATGGGAAGAAACAACAAGCTGCGATGCATTTATTCCGGAACTTTGCGACCCAGAGATAGAACCCGAGGGGCACATTCCCCGGGATGGGGAAGGCATACGAGGTCCCTTTCGTCCTGCGGAGAATCGATCGCATGCCTACCAGACCAACGCGTCAGTAATGACTTCCCACCATATCGAAAAGGGGGGACGCACACTGTAGAAACATGTTGAAGCAGCTCGGCATGACTGGACTTAGTAATAGTTTGCCACCATGTTGACCCTGCCAGTGGCTCAGAGCAATGGTTGCACGTCCAATCCCGTTTGTGGGCAGGGAATGGCTCGTCTGGCTCGAACGCGGCGGCTTCGTCAGCTGAAATACGAGACCAGGATGGCTGGGTGTGGCCCATCTTAAGATAGTGCACTACCTGGGAGGCACATCAGCTATTGGAATGATTCGTCATGAACGACAGGACGTACACATCCTCTCCAAGTGTACACAATATCTGGCGCTTCTAGGGAGCAATGGTCGCACTTGTACAGCGCGTTGCGTGCATCGAGCTCTGTGGCAGTTGTGTTGGCGACATCGAGATTCTCCAGGGAGAGAATGGCTCGAATGGCTTTAGCGCCACGGGGAGAGAAGGCAAGACGGTCGTTTTTGAGATTCTTAATATTCATAACGTCACGTCCGATGAAAGCCACCTGTTCATAAGGAAGTTCGGGAGCTGGACCCAAGGAGGGCCAGTCATGCTTCCAATTCCGCGAACTGGAGCTGCCCGACTCCCAGCTCTTAACGATGAAGACAGCTGCCGCCAGATCGAAGATTTTGTTCAGGTCAGCAAGACGAATGTCGCGTTCTGGGTCATCCAGGGTAACCCAAGACACAGAGGGGGGGAGGGCAATGGGGAGTGACGCGGCCTTGGCGATGATGTTCATGCGCTCAAGAGCCCAAGTGGAAACGTCGGCAAAAAAAGTTGTCTTAGCAAGCTCGTCGAACTGGTCTTGGGATATCTCAGTGCCGGGATCAACCGCTAGAAGTCGCTCAATGCAAGGCAATTTGATTTTTTGGGGAGCGAGGTGGTTGCTGTTGGCGAAAACCTCACGGGGAACAAAGAACATTTGGCTTGGCACGAGGGATCGAGTGAATTCATCATAAGCTGCTCCAGCCTTGAGCGTGCGCTGATCCCAGGCTCTAGCCGCGCGCGCCGAATCCAGGCTTTCCCTGAGTTTAGGTGCAAGGCGCTCCCATGCTGAAGAAAGAAAAGTGTAAGCACGAACCGGAAGGGAGGATACACGCGGACACTGGCCTGTGTCTGTGAGCGGTTGAGCGCTATATTTGCATGTGCGGCCAACAGCCATTTCCGCCTCCTTGGGGGTGTAGTTGAGTGCCACAAGCCGGTCGACGATGCTGTGGGGTCACGGCTCATGATCAAAATACAAGTGTACGAAGCAAAGACTATGTCTTACGCATGGTAACGCTCTTTACGTTTGGCATCAGTAATGGCCCGCTTCTCCAATCGCTTCTCAGAGCTATACTTATAAAGCCAAGAGTATAGATGTTGGACGCTCTGTGACGCATCTCAGATCAACCAATTGGGGGATGATGTGGTCCACATACATCGAGGATGGCTTGGACTTTGACGATTTGAAACTTCTTAAAGTCTTCATATTCCGCGGACGAGAGCTGAGCAACTTTACTCTGCATCGCTTTTAGATCAGGGATCCAGTAACACTTTGAGCTAGGGTCAGCTCCTAAAAATGACGGTTACTTAGCGGCCGCCAATATAGCGAGCACAAGAAAGACAAACTCCAGCTATAGGGCACCAAGTCAAGGACCTTCTCGTACATAATATAGGTGGGAGTCCTTCGGTTGCACCGGAGGAGACTAAATCAATATTAGCAGGGCGGACAACATGCCACAAGGAAGGCAGGCAGGCTTACTTCTTGTATTTCCTCCGGCAGCTCAAACAGAGCCTCTTCCGAAATGCGAAATCGATGACATCGATATCGTCTGTAAGGTTCTTCTTACCGCATTCCTATAGACGGCGGCTTTGAGTAAATGGGACCTGATGACAGAATGGACTCACAAAACAGGCCATGTTTGGTGTATACAGCAAGTTCGCCCAGGCAGGCTCCGATATGCCATCGGGTGGGGCAGGAGGCGGCGTTCTCGGCACATTATTGCGAGCAGCGGTCCAGACGAAACTCGACGCGCGTGACATTAGAACGGAGCGAAAGGCCCTCATGGATTGCGCGAGCAGAATCAACATTGCCGGCTCCATGTGGCAGAGAATCTATCCCGACATGCTTTTGAGCTCGAGCCAAGATTCAAGTTTAAGAGCAGAGTAGTCGCACCTCATAAACTATATCCAATGGCATATCAAGTATGCGTTTCAGGCCCAGACTTTCCTCAACCTCTCCCTTCTTCGACGCCCCCGTCCTTCGCTTTGACGCGCTCACTGTGCCCTTCGGTTTTTTAGAGGGTCCGCTAGCCACCGACTTTCCCTTGGCCGTCTTGCGTCGCTTGGCTGCAGGTTGGTCTACGCGCATAATAATATGTATTGCTTCAATGTATCGGAAGATCGCTTGGCGCACCTGAGGATCCAACGCTCTCTTCATACTCGTCTTCGAGAGTTGCTTGTGTAGGTGGTTCCATAGAAAAGTCGTCACCATCGTCTGCAAGCTGCTTCGTTCTTCGGGGACGCTTGGGCGGCATATGTTCGTCTTGCGAAGGGAGATAGAGTGTAGACTCCGATTGTAGAGTCCCCGTCGCGGCGCGTCCTTTATTTGTTTTGAATTTGATGCGATGATTATCACCGTATTCCAACACGCCAAATGACTCGGACGCGTACGTCAACGAATCAGCTAAAATCGGTGCCGCATCTGAAGCGGAGTTTGAAAATATCTAACCAAGTCACGTTGTCGCGTTTCGCCGAAAAACGAACAAGGTAGAAGTACTTTATTTACAGTCAACCGGTCCAAAATTTAAAAACTGCGTCAAAATCAAAACCCGACCCTTCCTCGACACTAATAGTCGGCGTCCGCCGCGTGAGGGTGCAACTGTGTTCCTCAGTGGTCATTGACTGCCTACTAGCTGTGGCAGCGAGTGCAGTTTGACGGAGGGTCGGACAAGCCTGCATGATTGCGAGTCCGAATTGACGCAGGTCATCAGGGGTTTCTAGGTCGAAAAAGACTTGCGGATTCGATGTAAAGCTGACTATACTGCGCATTTGGAGAACAAGGGTCTCGATGCGGGTGAACGCTCCAAGGGCTTCGATGGCAATCTTCTCCGAATGGTTCACAACCTGAATGGATAATGCATACACGATGAGTCACTCCAAATAGTGGCGAGGTTCCAGGACTTGCCGCCTTATGTTTGAAAATTCCAAGATGCAGTAGTGTGGGAAGCATACGCGCTATGCACAGGAAGATATCCTTAAAAGATAGACTTGCCGATCGGCCCAGACTCAGCGTGGTCAGTGTTCTAGAGAATCTGCTGAGATCCGGGAGGGAGTCTATAATTCGAATTTGAATGCGCTGCAGAGGTCTGTAAATATCGGTCAGATCGCTGTCGCACAGGACCTCCAGAGCGATGAGATTTGGGAGCTGGGTGTCCGCTGGAAACTTGGTGCCAGGACTCCTGGGTCGAACAATATATCAAGGGGTTGTCGTGAATTAGTTGGAAAGACAAACCTGATGAACGCATGTGGCGGGACTGTTTTTGGAAACGAGAGCACACGAATCTCGCGCTGGGTGTCCCAGATTTTTTCCAATCTTCCACAACTGAAATATGAATTGGTGAATGTTGTAAGCCGGAAGGGACAATCCTCCAGCATCCACGTATGGAGGGATCCTGGAGTGTAGGGCCAGGGATGCTCCACACGGAGAACGGCCAGACTTTTGAGATTGACGCATTTCCGCAAGGCAACGCTGATTCGCCCTGCGTCCGCTGGATCGAGATCGTCGGGGGGCTGCAGTGAAAGAGAATGCACCCGTTCGGCGAGGTGAGAGTGTTGCGTTACCGCTAAGCACCAAGACCGCACGGACTTGATCTTTTGGCCGCGCAAGTCAGGTCGCAGGTAAAGAATCCGCTGTGCCTGGTCCCGGAGGAGACGAGAAACTCTGCACACAGGAACAAGGTGAGAGGGATCTATCTGCCCGCATATGTATGCAAATATTTCAGGCGGAAGCACGGAGCCCATGGGCAGCGGAGGCTGGATTTGACGAGGGATCCGAGTAGCGCAGCGATGAATAAGTTGTAGTTTGAAAGCACAGCCACTGTTGATCAACGTTGTGGTAGATGAGAAATCGTACAGACGACGTCCGAGTCTTCATGGTAATAATATGCGCCACATGGGCAAGGAAAACATTGGAAATGACTTCTAAGCATTTACAATTTAACCGCTCCAAAATTTAGAAACTTTGTCAAAATCAAAGCCCGTCCCTTCCTCCGAGAGAATACTACTCGACCCCGGCACTCGCGTCAGAACACAAGAAAATTCCGCGAACGATGATATCGCTGTTTTGCGGAGCGTCGGACAAGCCTTCATTACTGCCAGCCCGAATACACGCAAGTCGGTAGCGGTGTCGAGGTAGAAAACGCTCGGACCCGCATTGTGGAGGGACACTACACGGGTTTTGAGAACGAGGGTCTCGAGGCGAGTGAATCCTTCAAGGTATGAAATCGGATTGATTTCCCTATAGACATCAATCTGGACGGATAATGAGTCACCGTCGTCAATGCGACGTGCAAAAAACACTTGCCGGTGTGTGAACTTCAGAAATGCCAAGATGAACTAGGGCGGGGAGCGCTGCCACCACGCGTTGAATTATACCCTCTATGCTGACGGGACCCGGTTGCAGTATGTTCAATGTTGTCAGACTCGCGGAATATCTGCTCAGACTGGAGATGTGCATCTTAGATGGCATCTGAATGCGTTGCAATGGTCTGGTAGTACCAGATATGAAAGAGCCTAGTCGGATATCATCTGCGATCCTCGACAGCAATCAGATTCGGGAGCTGCGAGTCATCGGGCATTGACCCCCTTGGAGAATATTAATAGCATTATCTTTAAAGGGAGGGAAAGGACAAACCAGTAACAAGTATATGGTTCTGGAAACGAGAGGAGGCGAATGTCGGGTTGCATGTCCCAGAATTCCTTCAACTCCTCTGACTCGAAGTACGAGTTAGTGAATGCTGTAAGTCGGAAGGTACAGTTTTCTAGCATCCATATGTAGACGGATGCGGAAGTGCGTGGGGAACTCCGGTCGTAGAAAACGGCCAAACTTTTCAGGTTGACGCATTTTCGAAACGAGGAGCTGATACGTCCTGCATCGGCCGGGTCGAGCTTGTCCGGAAGCTGTAATGAAAGAGTATGGACTCGCTCTGCGAGATGCGAGTGACGGATTACAGCTAAACACCAAGACCGAACAGATTTGATATCGCAGCTTCGCAGATCCACCGACCGGAAGAGAAAAAGCTGCCCCTCATCACGAAAGACACGAGAAACCCTGCACACGGGGCCCAGTAGGGAAGGATCTATCAGCTCGCATATGTGTGCGCAGATTTCTGGAGGAAGGACGCAGATTTCTCGAGGAAGGACGAAGCTGTTCATGGAGAGAAGATGAGTTACTAAAACTAGAGAGGTAGTGTCGCCACTGAGGTTTTGCTAGTCCTAGTCCTGTTGCCTGTGGTAGGGTAGGATATCGATGCGCTTGGATTGGGAGATTCTGGAGGCCGTCGTTCGCCGTTCTGTCAAAACCCTTCAAGGCCTCGTGACACCGGCAAATACCGTAAAGGCTTTGGACAGATCTTCTAAAACAAAATAAACACTGACACGGTTATAATACCCCGGGCAAGGGCTGACGCGTCGCCATATTTCAATTTAAGCCGACTCAAACTTGCATGAACTATCTCGCTGAGCCTGGTGTCACCCAGGTGGTTTTGGGGCTCCCCGTCCATTGGATCAACTCCAATGGCACCAACTTGAATTACGCTTCCCATTCCAGCTTGTGTCGCTGCGTTTTCTGCGTTTATTCTGCTGGTCCACTCCGTATTCTCCCTGAAGTCGGTCAAGCGTTGTATTGGGGCAGGAACGGTTGATGAGGTTGCCGCCCCTGGGATCCGAGGCAAGGGCGCCATCCTCGTTTATAGAATCGCCAGATTGGTTGGATGCGTCGCTCTGGTCGCCCTTTCTATTGTGTCCTTGTCTGGGGAAAACAAGACTGAGATAAAATGGCAGCAGGAGGAAGGGTGCATGTTGTTAACTTATGTGGGAAGTCTCCAGCTAGCCCTGTACTGAGCTGACGCGGAATTGCCAGCTATACGCGTCGCTTTTGGCCCTCCTTTCGACGAATACCGCGCGTTCACGGCAGCGGCTCATCCGGCACGTCAATACTGTGCTCTTCGCCGCGTTCGCTGTCTACACATATCGCGATATATTCCCTCTTGCCACATTCACCCGCGTTCCGGATGATCTAAATGAGGGGCCGCTTCTTTGGGTTAAAATATCCCTCCTCTTTGTGACGGCGGTCGTGGTGCCTCTCTTTACGCCGCGCCAATACATACCGGTTGATCCACTGGTAAGCCCTTATTTACGTCTAGGACAACTGCTAACCAACCATATAGAATCCCATGGAGAAGCCCAATCCGGAGCTGACCGCGTCCATAATCTCGTTCATATTCTTTTCCTTTTTGGACGGGATCATCTTCCGCGGGTATCGCAATTCCCAGCTGACGGAGGAGGACTTGTATCCCCTGTGCGACACCGAGACGAGGGGCGGCTAACACTTGACAGCGCCATCTCCTCTGGTGAAAGTAATCTCTCTGTTGGGCAGAGACAAATATTTGCGCTCGCAAGGGTAAGCTCTTTGGAGCGGCCATACTTCGAGCTGACTCCGTCCAGGGCCATTGTGAGGAAGAGCAAGATCTTGATTCTAGACGAAGGTCGGGTATTTACCTGCCATGCACCGTTTGTTAGCTAACTCGAAACCCCTCAACAGCTACCTCCGCTATTGGTGAACACCCGTTCTTATTCGTTATCGTCTCCTGTGTGTTAATATTTGGGCAGATTACGCGATAGACACTCATCCAGACCTCGCTTCGTCAAGAACTGCCGAGTGACGTCTCCCTCATCACCGGTCACCCACCGTTTGCAGACGATAATGGATGCCGACAAGATGGTTTCTGCCATGGCATACAGAGCATCTCGATCGCCCGATTCATCGACCAAAGGGCATAAGTGCCCACTCTAAGAGCGCCTTTGGGCTGTCAAATTCGATCTTGGGTTTGAACATTTAGCTACGCTTGTCAGATCGAAGAGCTCACAATGCGACCGGTATCCAAGACCATCTGGAGGCATAAAATCAGTTCGAAAGCAATAGATGAAGATGCGACATTTACCATGGCAAAATAATTTTAGTCCATCGGGTATTTAATTTACACTGAACGTCATAATGATGAAGACTTTTTGGTGGAAATGAAATTAAGAAACTATTATAATAAATTGGAACCTAATACTCCTGCCCCAGCGCCGCAGGGTTATTGATGAGGATGTCGAGGAGCTGGAGGCGGACAGTGCCGTCGTCGGGGTGGGATATTGGCGCGCAGCTTCGAGGACGGTAGGAGCGAACGGTTCGAAGGGAGCCCGGGGCGACGTGGAGGAAAAAACACCTTCAGAGGAGAAGATTGGGGTGCGTGGCGAGCTTGTGGAGGAGGCCGGGCGGACGGGAGTATCAAGGTGTGGGTGTGTAGCTCGGGTCTTGCGACTCCGAGTCGTAGCCCACATCCTCCTCTTCGCCCGCCCCACCAACGTCTCCTACGTCCGCGTCCTTGGCTTCTTCAGCATGCTGCACCACCGTCATCTCCCACTTCGACACCAGCCGCACTTCTGGCCTTCTTGCGCGGAGGGGTATCTGCCTGCGTGTCGTTCCCCGAACGTTTTGTTTTGTTGGTTTTCTGCGGCGCAACTCTCGATCGCCAATCGACATGAGGGCCAATTGAGAGGGGGATGGCAGTGAGCGTTTTGAAGGAAACCACAGCATCAAGATCGGCAATGCTGGCCTCGAAAGCAGCTTGGAGATGGCGCAGAACCGCGGTGCGTACCATCAGCACCAATGTCACAATGTCCCGTAGCTCTCCTAAGTCCAAATCAGCGCGTAGGGTATCCCGTACAACACAGACCTTCAAGCACCTCAAATTAGGAAGATCTGGAAATGGGCATATGAATACACATACCGAGCCGCCCTCCCAGGAACTCGTCATGGGTGAAACAAATCCATGCGCTACAGGTAATATGAGAGTCTGCAAGGATATAGCACAGTTTGCATATATCCCCGCTGCTTGCACAACAGAATACATGGATTGTCCTTCTGCTTCGGACAGGCCATCTAAGCCCTTCTTTAGCTCCATCGCTAACACGGGCAATGCGGGTCGTGATCTAGCAGAAAATCTCTTCTTTCCCATGAGTGACCGCTGTTGTTTCAGTGGTAATTGTCGAAATCCTGGGATCATTCGAGGGATGTAAACGCACCGACCCGGCTTGAATAGCCGCGGGTGACCAACCGTGTCTACGAATATGTCTTCCGGCTTTCGTGCGAATGCCCGTGGCATTGCCAACATGGGCTCTCCTCTGAGGGTAGCCGGTCATCACTCTATCCTTCCTAAAAAAAAAGGTGGTTAAACTCACTCATAAGCCTCATCGAAGCATGTTTTGAACTGTGTCACGCCGATATCAATGGCTTTTCTGACTACCGTCGCCCACTCTGGTTCGATCGCTGGAACAATCCTCTTCCTCAGAACTTGGACCTCTGCACATATGTCGACAAGCTTGTCGAAGTTATTGGTAAGCAGTCGATCGAACCCTAGCCAGATACGTGAGTAGCGTTTAGTATGGAGGGGCGGGTTCTTACCAACATGCCGCTTCTCGTCGGCCTGAATATAGGCTTGTGCCAGTGGTATAGCTGGGCTTGTAAGTGTCATGATCTGTTCGTTGACATCGACCAGATACTGCGCCTTTATAGGCATGTGGTAATGCAGAGAGTCCTGGTTCATGCCAACAACGGCTAAATATGCAGTGGGATGCGCTAAAGTTGCCGAAAGCTTCGACTTCCCAGACAACTGATGAGCACGAAATAATCATACTTAGACGAACATGTAACTCACTTTCATGTCATTGAGCTATCCGAGTGAGGGAAGGTGTGGGTGGAGGATGTAGTCGAGAGGTTCTTGAGTAACGCCATCCAGGCCATCACGCGGCTCTAAATGCTCTACGGAGAATTGCTTTATAAACGCCTTCCGCCCGTCTTCTGTGCTCGCCCAGGAAGAGGCGGTGGTGTCATCAGAATTTCCCGACAGGGCTTTGACTATGTCGGACATGACAGAAGGAAAGAGGGGGGAAACATAGTCTCCCCGAGGCAGAGTAGATACTCACCCGAACCTTCGTGCCTCAGGATATTCCTATCTGACGTCTGCTTTTTCCCGGGCCTGTCTTAACGGTTGGTCATTTTCAAACTCCGCTTTCATCACGTGTGGTTGACATGTGTCCCATTAAAGGACCCCTGATAACGAGGAAGCGCCGACTGCGTCGGCCGAGACCTTGCTTGTGAATCTCCTCTACGAATTTCACAACTTTGACCCGGAACCTTGTAAGCCCGGAGATATGCGGCAAATGCTTCATCAATTTACGATACCTTTTTAAAAAAATTCTCCGTTCTAAGATCAAGAAAAATAATTCTGAGCAGACAGATGTTGGTATTCTCAGCCAAGGAAGACTTTTGTAGCCTTCAATCAATTTATTCAAATAGAAACATCATCCCAGAATACGGCACTCAACACAAATTTAGTGGTTGTGATAGCAGAAAATAACAACGCTGAATGGTTTCAGCTCAGCGTCGGAATAAATTTCCTGCGTCTCTACACGCGTTTCTGGCGCTCGCTTGAGAAATCAATCAATGCATTCCATTTGTTCTGAATAGTGTTCAAACACCCACTCAACTTTGGTTCGACCGCCATCTCAGTAGTTGACAATGAACAGAACAAAAAATATTTATATCCTCGTGGATGGCTGGTTTTTCATTCACTCTTCTGCAATTTCGAACCACACGGGACACAGATGTACTGGAGAACTATGAGTTGCACAGAACCCTTTTAGGAAAAATATCTGGTTACATGCTTTGTTCACCTTCTTGTGATGTAAAATATGGCATTAGACTGGTTCAATATCAGATCCGCTGTTTGTACACCGTTCAAACAGCACATCTGGTGGAATTGGAACATAGCTTGAACGGCTATTCGGGGCTCCATCCAGTCACTCATCAAAAATAATATTTCACCATTTTTCTCTCCGTGATCGCAGTGCAAGGGGTGAACTCGTTTCGAATGATAGTCATTAGGAAGTACAGAATTTTCCCCTGCATTACCGATGTATGGCTCCAATTTTCTTCTGCGCAAAGGACTTGATCTTGGCGTCCCTTGAAAATCACGAGAGGTAGCTGGAAGATGGCACCAGCAACTCTTTTGTTCATAAAGGGCAGAAGTCCTGTCAGAGCCATTCATGAAAAATTATTTTGTATGTTTCATCATGTTTCCTAGCTCTCTGAGTGACCGTATAAATGTTATAAGCGGCTAATCCTCTGTAGACTTGTTGTGGATGGCGAGTTATATTTGGGCCGCATGGAAAGTCTGCCAGGTTGGGATTTCTGGCGGAAGCAGTTCTGCAAATGCGTAGCACGAGCTACGGAATGAAAATGAATCTTCTGAAGAGGCCATTTCTACTAGAAGTATAAGGCAATGATAATGTAATTTCTACCAAATTTTTACACATGTAGATTGTGAATTGAACTCGCAAAGAGCGTTCTCGTGGATGTGACAAAAACCGGCGAAAAGAGAGAGAAAATGGTTGTGTCCAGTGTCATTGACATGATGTAGATTTCCTGCGCTGAATTCAGACATCAGGGTGTAGTATAGCTGCACAGTTAATGCAAATTGCTATGATCATTCAAGTGTTGCTTTTAGGTGGGCACATTCCGGACCGTGTCGGCCGATGCAATCACTCGCCAATCACTAATCGGAAAGATCCGGGACAGGGACTTCGGATCAATGGGTGAGTCGAAAAGTGCGGCAATTATGAGGGTGGAGAGACCTTGCAAGCAAGGTGATAGGTGGGAAGGCCTGATCAAAATCCCGACAAAATTTGGCGATTTTGGCCGTTTCGCCTGTCCAAAATCCCGACAAAAACGGGTTTGGAGGCGTTTAGGCCTGGTCTAAATCCCGACAAAAACCGCGCCAGCGGCAGAAAATTTTCGGAAATAGGCTATTTTGGGTTATTTTGGGCGAAAATTTTGGGCCTGTCGGCAAATCCCGACATTTTTCGACCAATTTTTGGCTCTAGGCCTGTACTTTTCCCGACATTTTTTCGAAAATTTGTCCCGACATTTTGGCAAAAGTCAAATCAGGCCTTCCCACCCATTATCAGGGGTCCTCCCATTAACGCGTCAATTCAAGGGGCGATCTGTCAAGCGACATCAGAAATGCACCCATTGCAGTATGCTGGTGTTTGTCACCGGCATTGATGCCACTGACAGGGTCACGTGTAAGTACGCGCTACAATATAATCGATGAACGCGGGATAATATCTCAACAACTATAGATTATATGGGCACAGGAGTCGGATGAAAACGAAACCCCGCACAGAAGTCCTGAAAAACGGCCAAGAGAAAGGTCTGGGACCCAATCTACTACCAGCTCTGACTCCCATATAGCTAAACAAAGTAGACTACACATGTAAATGCATTATGTATTTTGGATTAATTTATGCCTCATGAATGTTTCCGATACGAAAAGAACAACCGAGAAATGTATACACGCGAAGAATCGCGCGCGGAATAGGTGTGAACGCTTACACATGACCCTGTCAGTGGCATCAATGCCGGTGACAAACACCAACATACTGCAATGGGTTCATTTCTGATGGCGCTTGACAGATCGCCCCTTGCGTCAATTCGACGCGTTGGCACACCGTATTCGCGCGTCAAATGAGCAAGAGAAGACGATATACAACATATTTAGTGGCTATAGTGCATCTGGGATCAATTGGGGTTTTTACAGGTCAATTTGAAGCGGTACTCAGAAAAATCAAAGTAATCAATAAAATAATTGTCCTAAGAGCCTCAAGACGGTCTAGCAGGAAGGATCCACCATAAATACGATAGTTATTCACCTGAAACGTTCGTAGAGATATTATTTGCTGTTTGGTGCACGTACTACCTGCTTTTGAGCTATTTGGAGAACAGAGTACGCCCCAGAGACCCATTAGAAAACATAGGACCCAAATTTTGGAGTCTAAAGCCATCAGGACTTGTTTTTTGTAAATTATGGGTGCATATATTAGCCCGTAGTCCGACTACTGAGTGGAAGCAGGCCAAATCGTTCTGAAAACAAGATTGGGCAATTTTGGACCTTTAAGGAGGTTTCGGAGGACAGGGTTTTGGCCCACATGTTGATACATGTTATATACGTGCTCATGCAAGAGGTTGAGGCCCTCACAAACGTATTCATAGAGAGCCCGAGGAAACATCTTTGAGCAAATTTAAAACCCCGCTAAGAGGGGAAATCGAGCGGAGTTTGAAAACAACCAACCGTTAAGGGTCACGCGTCAAAAAGCAGACGTCAGATAGAGATCTTGAGGTACGAAAGTTGAAACTATCTACTCTGCCTCAGGGAGACTAGGGAAACACGGCGGCCCACATTCCGAGTCGCAGATCCCGCTGATGCCCCTATTCAACCGCCAGTGACACGGATCAACAAGTCCGATCCCCCCCAAGGCAAGGGCTGACGCGCGCTGACGTTGCCTGAAACTTGCATGAACCATCTCGTTGAGCCTGGTGCCATCCAGGTGGTTTTGGGGCTCCCCGCCCACTGGATCAACCCCGCGCCAGCCTTCGGCGCCGCTACGCTTCTTATTCCATCTTGTGTCGCGACTTTTTCCGCGTTTATACTGCTGCTTCACTCAGTATTCTCCCTGAAATGGGTCAAACGCTGTTTTGGCACTGCAGGAACGGCCGAAGTTGCTACCCCTGGGATTGGCAAGGGTGCCATCCTCGTTTATAGGATAGCCAGATTGGTTGGCTGTGCGGCTCTGGTCGCCCTTTCCATTACTTCCCTGGCTTGGAAACACAAGACTGAGATAAAATGGTCGCAAGGAGAAGGGGGCATGCTGCTAACTTATGTAGGAAGTCTCCAGCAAACCCTGTACTGAACTGACGCGCAAATACCAGTTATACGCGTCGCTTTTGGCTTTCCTTTCGACGAATACCGCGCGCTCACGGCAGCAGCTCATCCGGCACGCCAATACCGTCCTCTTCGCCGCGTTCGCTGTCTACGCATACCGTGATGTGTTTCCTCTTGCCACATTCACCCGCGTTCCGGAGGATTTGAATGAGGGACCAATTCTTTGGGCGAAACTATCCCTCCTCTTTGTGACGGCGGTCGTGGTACCTCTCTTTACGCCGTGCCAATACATACCGGTTGATCCACTGGTAAGCCCTTATTTGCGTCTAGGACAACCGCTAACCAACCATGTAGAATCCCATGGAAAGGCCCAATCCGGAACTAACCGCGTCCATAATCTCGTTCGCGCTGTTTTTCTTCCTGGACGGGATTATCTTCCGCGGGTATCGCAATTCCCAGCTGACAGAGGAGGACTTGTATCCCCTGTGCGACACCGATGCATCCAAGCATCTCATGACGATAAGCGTCCCGGTGTGTTGCTCCTCCTAACGCATATCGCGCGTCTCTAATTCCCTGATAGCACATGGATGCATTTTCGAGCGGCAAGAAACGCCACATTTTCTTCGGACTCATGCGCGTTTTCCGCGTCGAATTCAGTCTGTCAGCCATGCTGCAGGCCTTCCTGGTTGTGGCGAATTTTGCGAGGTGCGCTCTGCTGCCAGTATGCGATGCGGCGTCAGAGCTGATTCGATCCCCAGCCCAGTCGCAATGCAGCGATTGCTCAGGTACGCCTGAGAGGACATTTGCGGGCCACGACAGATAGTAACACCATACAGTTATTTGGAAACTCGCGACGAGGATACTGTGGTTCGCCCCTGGGTCTGGATTTTGGTCTTATTCCTGGGCCCAGTTTGTTGTCCGTCGATACTATGCGACTCGTTCGGTGCAGAGGGAAACTTACATGCCTTCATTCTAGGGTCACTCGCGTTCCAATTCTACATTTTCATCAACGTACGCACTCCACATAAGGGAACGCCTGCGCGCTGACACGTTCTCAGACTCGTACTCTCGTGCGGACCGAGGCCATCATAACACAGCTGGTGTTCGCTCACAGGTAAACAATTACTGGAAGAGTCTCAACGGCGCCGACCATGCACTAGTTTGCGAATCCGCATGAAGGCAGAAACCGCCGCAACTGACAGCCCCGTCGAGAGTCCCGAGCCTGCTTCTCCTCGCACCGAGACTGATGCTGAGACCATCGACGAAGCGCAGGCCAACGGTACCCCGGAAAACGGAGAGTCGAGCGCAGGCACCGAGACCGCAACTCTACAGGCGAGTTCGTCGAGCATCAAATCGCTCGCCAAGCAACCGCCCAAGGCCACTGAAGAACCCGCCACGAAGTCGCAGGGCAGCTTGACCGGCAAAATCAATAATTTAGTTACCACCGATCTTGGTTAGTTGGCGCGCACTGCACATCATTTTGGAAGACCTGACTTTCTTTCCCCAGGCAATATCGTCGATTCCCGGAGTTTCCTGATGCTCTTTATATATATCCCTTTGCAGATTGTACTGTGCATCTTGTTCCTGCACTCTCTTTTGGGATGGGCTGTCTGGGTTGGGCTGGGGTCTATTGTTTTGCTTACACCTTTGCCTGGGATTAGTCAGTGACACTCTTCCCCGTTGAGCATCCGATACTCATTTGTTCCTAGTGGCGAAATTGGTTCAATCTGTGCAACGAGAGCGCCTTAAACGAACGGACGAGAGAGTGCAAAGCGTCAGCGAAGGTCGGTGACTTGTCCCATCATCCGCAGTTACTAAACTACATTCTGTAGCTGTCAATGTCCTCCGAATGGTCAGTATACTTCGACGTTTATTAATACCTGCTAAGGGTACGGCAAGGTCAAACTGTTCGGATGGGAGACGAAGATGAAGGACAGGATCGCTGGGAAGGTCTTGCTCATATCGTGCAACGCTTGACTTGACTACTGACTGCCGTCTGAATAGCGAGACGATGAGCTCATCTGGATACGGAGGCGTCGGCTTCTCGAACTCGCGAACAATGTCGTCAAGTACGTGCATCTGTGTTACTCGCCCTAACGCACTAACCACTCCAATAGCTTCCTCATTCCTATTGTCACCATGGTCGCCACATTCGGAGCCTAGTGAGGCCTTTGTTTGATATATATCCCTGAACGCTGAAGTTCTGCTAAGCACCTTTGTCATGGGAGAGCCACTCAATGCGTCTAAAGTGTTTTCGAGCATCACGGTCTTCGATTTGTTGAGGGAGACCATTGACGAGGTGCGTTAGAGACGCTTCTACACGGACGCGCTTCCCTCAGATACTACAGGCGACTTGGTGGCTCAATCAGCTGATCACCGGAAAGGTGTCTCTAGACCGAGTGAACGACTTTCTGCAGAATGCGAGTGACATCACTTCATTATTTCTATCTCATCATTCCTTATCTCGCACGTAGACTGAGCTGCTGGACGCCTTCGATGAAACGACCACCCCGGTCCTCTTTCCTGCCGACTCAGTGGCAGACGAGCGAATCGGGTTCCGTAATGCGACCTTTTCTTGGTCAAAAGACACCGATGGTGCTCTGTCGCGGTCGCGGCGTGATTTTCTTCTCAAGATCGAGGACGAACTCATCTTTGAGCGTGGTCGCATCAATCTTGTTGTTGGGCCTACTGGATCAGGTACTACCCATTTATATATTGGTAGTTTCGTAACGGCTCATCGTCGCGTTTAGGAAAAACGTCGTTACTCCATGCACTATTGGGCGAGATGCACTGGATTCCCTCAACACTGGCTTCGTGGTACAATCTTCCCCGTGGCGACGGCGTCGCATACGCGGCGCAGGAGTCCTGGGTCCTGAATGAGACGATTAAGGTACTATACTGGATCTTTGCCCATTTATATTCGCGCACGTAGACTCGAAATACTGAGACAGTGCTAGGACAATATCATCTTTGATACTGCCTTCGACGAAGAGCGCTACAAAAAAGTGATTTACCAGTGCGCATTGGAGCCGGATCTCGCACTATTCCAAGCTGGGGATCAGACGGAGGTCGGCGAGAAGGGTGCGACACCCGTTATCTTGCTATAACTCTTCTGATTGTCTGATACAGGATTGACGCTCTCTGGAGGGCAGAAGGCACGACTGACGCTTGCGCGCGCCGTGGTGAGTCCTATTTCCCCATACTAAGACGGATTCTGACACTCCAAGTAGTACTCAACTGCTGGTATTCTGTTGTTAGACGATGTCTTGGCAGCACTCGAGTAAGTTTCACGCTTTCGCATTATCGCGCAACCTCAGTCGAACCTCAGTGTCCACACCGCACAATGGATAGTCGAAAAGTGCTTGGGCGGCGATTTGGTCAAAGGCAGAACCGTTATTCTCGTTGTAGGTGGCAGTGCAAATTATGTAAGCAAGGTTATTGATTCTCTCGCAGACACACAACGTTGCGTTAGGTCAGTGCCTGCCTTCATTTTCCTTGTTGGAGCTGCACAGTAATATCTTCTTCCTAGCTCGACCAATCGCTCACTTCGTTGTGACCTTTGGCGCCGATGGTCGGGTCAAGAGTCAGGGGTCCATAGCCGAGCTCACGAAATCGTCCGGTGCTTTGGCATCCCGGATTCGCAAGGATCAGCAAGCTCTAGACAAGGTCCAACAGGAAGTAGACACACCCGCCGCACTGGAGAAGCCTGTCCCGAAAGCTGATGGAAAACTTATTGTTGCGGAGGAGATTCAGGAAGGACATGTTAGCGCTGCGGCTGGTTCGTTTCGATCATCCTATCGACGTCTAATACTGATGCTTTGAACATTCAGTGAAGATGTACCTGCTGAGTATGGCAGGACGGTACCCGTTCCTCTTCTTTTTCTCCTTCTGTGGGTGTCTTCTCTTCCAACATGTTCTCATAGCAGTGAGAACGTGGGTGCTGGGTTACTGGGCCCGCCAGTACGACTTTTACCCTGCTCCAGACGTGCCCGTCCTCTTGTAAGCAGACCGTTCAAGCCATGACCAGACTTGACGCTACCCTCTAGTTACATGTCGCTCTTTGGTTCGAGTTTATCTTGGCTTCCGTCGGGCTGGTGTAACCTAAGCATGCAGTTGGGATCGTGTCGGCCTTCACTTTGGCGGTCATGGCGGCCTTCACGATCCTCGTGTTTGGACAGCTGAGAGCATCGAAGAAGATTCACAAAAATCTCACCGAATCTATTCTCAGCGCACCTTTGAGGTGATCTGTCTCATCTGTCCTTACATCTTGCAAGAACTCATAATGCACAGATGGCTGGATGTAACACCAACCAGCCGCATAATTGCGCGAGTAACGAACGACGTGAGGGCGGTCGACGATGCCATTCCCGCTCAACTCTGGCAACTTTCAGGTACTGTCACCTGTGCTCGTCATTTCCATTTTTCTCGCTCACGCTAAATAAACAGCGATGGCTAATTCTATGCTTGTAAGTTAATGTTCGGCACATCGCGTCCACATGAGCTTACCCACAATACTCAGGTCAAATTCGTCGCTGTGATAATCTACACTCCCATCTTCTTCTTTCCAGGTTCATACTCCCAGATTTCCATATTCTTGTTGGTTCTCATCTTCCTCAGGGCTACTTGTTGGTGCTGTGGGTAGCTGGGTTGGGCAAATGTATATTGCGGCCCAACTGCCGGTGAAGCGTCTGATGTCGAATACACGCGCCCCGGTTCTTGCTCAGTACGTTGTCTTCCACCCCCATCTGCATCCTGGTTGTTGATGACTTGCCTCGTTCCAGCTTCGGAGCGGCGATATCTGGATTGGGTATGTGTTCATGTATCTCGAACGAGCTTCCACTGACAACTCGGCTTTTCTTTTCAAGTCTCCATTCGGGCATATGGGGCTGAAAAAAAGTTCGGCCTCGAGTCCTTGTCTCGGATCGACCGATACACCAGGGCAGGTCGAAACTTCTATAATCTCAACAGGTTGGTGTTTCCCTTCCTTCTTTGTTCATCGTTTTATTTCCGTGTTTTTAGGTGGGTGTCCATACGGATAGATGCACTAGGTGGGTCTCATATTCCGAACCCGACTTTCTCCCTGATTCCTTCACCAGGGTCCCTCTTCAGCGCTGCTCTTTCGGCCTATCTCGTTTACGTCGCACACACCTCCGCCGCGGACACTGGCTTCATCATCACCATGTCTGTTACTTTTACCTCGACGCTCCTCTGGGCTGTAAGTGCCGTTTCTATCTGCATGACCTCCAACTCATGCGCACGATCAACAGGTTCGCATCCTGAACGAGTTTGAAGTGCAAGGTACCTAGAATATTCCTGAATACGCGTACAACTCCCTCACGTCCGTATATAGGCAACAGGTGATGTCCCGATCTCTCCTCGAAAGGCACTCATCACTCACGTTCCATCAGCTTGGAGCGGATCCAGAGCTACGTTAACATCGAACACGAAAAGCCTGTCACCGAGGCAGGAAAGCCCCCGGCGTACTGGCCAGCAAGTGGCGATCTAAGGGTAGAGAACCTTTCAGCTAGATATTCGGAGGATGGACCCGACGTGCTGCACGGCGTCTCGTTCCACGTCAAGTCCGGAGAGCGTGTTGGCATCGGTAAGACCTCTACAAGCCTAGTAGGATAACGGCTCACTTGCTTTGTAGTCGGTCGGACCGGTTCTGGAAAGGTACTGTGTTTTTTTCTGACTCAAAGGGTGGAAGTGGCTGATAGTTTTGCAGAGTTCATTGACGCTCTCACTCTTGAGGTGCATCCCCACCGAGGGCTCGATCATCTACGATGGCATGGAGACCTCTGAATTGAATTTGGATGCGCTGCGTTCCAGCATCACGATCATTCCACAAGTTGTCGGTCATCGCAGTGTTTCTTTTCGGACGGCTAACTGATGTCTGCGTCTTCATCCAGCCAGAGCTACTCAGTGGAACCCTGCGCGCGAACCTGGATCCGTTTAGTCAATACGACGATTCTGAGCTCAATTCCGCACTACGAGCCGCTGGTCTTTTTACATTACAGAATGAAATGAACGAGGGACGGCTAACACTTGACAGTGCCATCTCCTCTGGTGGAAGCAATCTCTCTGTTGGGCAGAGACAAATATTTGCGCTCGCAAGGTAAGCTTTTTGGATCGACCATACTTCGAGCTGACTCCGTCCAGGGCCATTGTGAGGAAGAGCAAGATCTTGATTCTAGACGAAGGTGGGTATCTATCTGCCATGCACCGTTTGTTTGCTAACTCGAAACCCCTCAACAGCCACCTCCGCTATTGGTGACCACCCGTTCTTACTTGTTATCCTCTCCTGTATGTTAATATATTTGGGCAGATTACAAGACAGACGCCATCATCCAGACCTCGCTTCGTCAAGAACTGCCGAGTGACGTCTCCCTCATCACCGTCGCGCATCGTTTACAGACGATCATGGATGCCGACAAGATTGTGAGTGTCATATCTTCATCCATTCCTGTCGTGCTGATTCTGCGTCTTCAGATGGTATTGGACGCCGGTCGTCTTGTGAGTTCCTTGTGCTTATATACTGACAAACGTGTCTAACCAACCATTCGATTGAAAGGTCGAATTCGACAGTCCGAAAGCGCTCTTGAAAATCAAGGATGGGAAGTTGCGTGCTTTGGTCGATGAATCGGGCGATCAAGAGCTCTTGTACGCCATGGCGGAGAAGAATGCAAAATAATTATTACTGGGCATTGAAATAATTTATACACGTTCAAGAGCAGTTTTGCTACTTATCTCCGGGACGGAGCAGGCGGATCGACTCATAGGTTGTATGTCATCCAGTCGATCCAGTCGTTAATTGGAGACTGACCTGCGACGAAAATGACGAGATGACGAGGCGCATGATGCGAAGTGCGGGACGGTCGTAGATGAGGACCTATGAGGACCCAGTGGGCCTTATCAAGAGCTCCTGGAAATAGTGCTACCATTCTCGCTTGAAGATATGTCCCCCGGGTCGGTTGTCTCTTACAGGAGGTCTTGTGTTGAGATCGTGTCCATTGCACCTGCTCAACACCAGGGTCCCTCAACGAAGCGGCTGATGGCAGTTTTGTTGCAAATGCTTTGTTGTGGGATTCTTCGAAGTTGGCAGTCGGCGTCGCCAATGGGTCGAATTTTGACTTGAAGGTGAAGGAGCGGGGATGAGGAATGGTTGCTAACGTCCTCAGGCTCCTCATTCGCGATGAGTTCGTACGATCCAGCGACGCCGCGGCCCTGACCAGAGAAAAAGGGTGGCCCAACTAAATATGAAGATGGAGCGGAGAGGTCTGCCCTGGCCGGGCTACCGAGACGACATATTGGTTAGTCTCCCTAGTCAGACCAAATGATCAGAATCGTTTTCCTAGTAAAAAAAGACACAAAAGAGTATATGGGAAATGGTTCGGCGGAATTGGTTCGGAACGGGAGTTGCTTCCGTGTGGCTGCGGAATGATAGCCGCAGGGACCGCACCGCCACAGAATGCGATAGTTTCAATGAATTCATCTCCATAAGCACTTAGTATCCCAGCTCGGTCCTGCGTGTCTTTCGTTAGCGAGGTACGAGTTATTGTAGTGAGACTAGGCGACGGCTAGCACAGCTTGGCCACAGCCATCGTATAGCGGATTGTGGTCCTCCTATCCTCTCGCGCCAGTGATACTTTAAAGATTGGCTGCGCACGCAAACTCGAAGAAGGATGCATTCTCCGACTGAGCCTGGTTTTACCCAGGTGGTTTCGGGTTTTCCTACTGGGATAAACCCCGCTCCAACCCCAAGCACCGCTACGCTTCTTATTCCAGCTTGTGTCGCTGCGTTTTCCGCGTTTATTCTGCTGGTTCACACCGTATTCTCCCTGAAATCGGTTCAACGTCGTTTTGGCGCTGCAGGAACGGCCGACGAGGTTGCCACCCCTGGGATCGGCAAGGGCGCCATCCTCGTTTATAGGATAGTCAGATTGGTTGGATGTGCTGCTCTGGTCGCCCTTTCCATTACTTCCCTGTCTGGGGAACACAAGACTGGGATAAAATGGTCGCAGGGGGAAGGGGGCATGCTGCTAACTTATGTAGGAAGTCTCCAGCGAGCCCTGTACTGATCTGACGCGGAATTACCAGTTATACGCGTCGCTTCTGGCCCTCCTTTCGACGAATACCACGCGCTCACGGCAGCAGCTCATCCGGCACGTCAATACCGTCCTCTTCACCGCGTTCACTATTTACGCATATCGCGATATATTCCCTCTTGCCACATTCACCCGCGTTCCGGAGGATCTAAATGAGGGGCCGCTTCTTTGGGCTAAAATATCCCTCCTCTTTGTGACGGCGGTCGTGGTGCCTCTCTTTACACCGCGCCAATACATACCGGTGGATCCGCTAGTAAGCCATTATTTTCGCATAAGACAACCGTTAACCAGCCGTATAGAATCCCATGGAAGAGCCAAATCCGGAGCAGACCGCGTCCATATTCTCGTTCATATTCTTTTCCTTTTTGGAGGAGATGATTTTCAAGGGGTACCGAAATTCCGAGCTAAAAGAAGAGGACTTGCTTCCACTTTGCGACACCGATGTATCCAAACATCTCAAGGCTCAGAGCTTCCCAGTACGTGGTCAATGAATCAAGTTTAGGCTCCTCTAATTTTCTGACAGCACTTGGATACATTTTCCGGAAGTACCAAACGTCACATTTTCTTCGGACTCATGCGTGTCTTCCGAGTCGAATTCAGCGTGATAGCTCTACTGCTCGTTGTCCAGGTCTTGGCAAACTTTGCAAGGTACACTCAACTAGGCGTACTGCAGCGCTCGGCTAATTCGATCCACAGCCCCTTCGCAATGCAGCAGTTGCTCAGGTAGGCCTAAGATGGCTTTTGCGACTCGCCGAAAAAAATTAACGGCGTCACAGCTATTTGGAAACCCACGACGAGCACACTGTTACTCGCCCTTGGGTGTGGATCTTACTTCTTTTCCTTGGCCCGACTTTCAGTGAGACCATTCTCGATACGTGGTTCGGTGCAGAGGAAGACTTACCTTCATTATAGGGTCACTTGCGTTCCACTTCTACATGTTCATCAATGTATGTCCGTATATTAACGGGATTACAACATGCTGACGCCCGTTTCTAGAGCCGTACGCTCGTACGAACTGAGGCCATCATAACCCAGCTTGTGTTCGCCCATAGGTAAATAACCCACTTCAAGCATCCCACTGATGCTCACTGCACCCAGCTTACGAATCCGCATGAAGGCAGAAAGCCTCTGCAGAGAAGGAGACGGCTGATGGCCCCGCTGTCGAGAACCCCGAGTCTCCTTCTCCTCGCGCAGAGTCCGATGCTGAGACAATTGACGAAACCCAATCCCTCGCTACACAGGAAAACGGAGAGTCGAGCTCCGGCGCCGAGACCGCAACTTTGCAGGCCAGTTCCTCGAGCACTAAATCGGCAGGGCAGCAAGGATGCCAAGCGACCACTTAAGCCCGCTAAAGAAGACACTAAGAAGGCGCAGGGAAGCTTGACCGGTAAAATAAATAACCTGGTCACGACCGATCTTGGTTAGCTGGCGTGCACCGCCCATTATTATGCAAGAACTGATTCTCCCCCAGGAAATATCACAGATAGCAGAGATTTTTTGTTACTTGTTCTGTATATCCCGTTACAGATCGCGGCCTCCATTTGGTTCTTGTATTCTGTTCTGGGATGGGCTGCGTGGGTCGGACTGGCTTCTATCGTTGTGCTCACCCCAGTGCCCGGTTATAGTTAGCACCCGTCTTCCTCATTCATTATCCGGTACTCAGCTTCTTTTCCAGTGGCGAAATTCGTTCAATCTGTACAACGAGAACGCCTCAAGCGAACGGACGAGAGAGTCCAAAGCGTCAGCGAAGGTTGGTGAATTGTCTTGTTTTCCATTATCTACTGAACCACATGATGTAGCTGTAAATGTTCTCCGAATGGTCAGTACATGTCGGTATTCGTACGCCACCACTAAATGGATGGCAAGGTGAAACTATTCGGCTGGGAGACGAAGATGAAGGATAGGATCGCTGGGAAGGTGGGGTAAATGTCGTACACTGCTTGGTTTGAATACTGACTATCTCGAATAGCGAGACGACGAGCTCCTTTGGATACGGAAGCGTCGGCTACTCGACTTTCTGAGCCAACTCGTTAAGTAGGTTATGTACATCTCTGCCACCCTTTCTGAGCTAATGACCACCACAATAGCTTCGTCATTCCTGTCTTAACCATGGTCGCCACATTCGGAATATAGTGAGGATCTTCGTTTTATTATATGTTTATATGTTCCTGAATGTTGATATTCTGTGCAGCGTCAGTGTAGCCCAATTTACAGTCTGCTGTAACTGACTGTTTGAATAGACCCTTGTCATGGGAAAGTCACTCAATGCTTCCAAAGTGTTTTCGAGCATCACGGTCTTTGATTTCTTAAGAGACAATATCTCACAGGTACTCCACTGAAGAATACAACGGCGGGCTGCGCTTACATGATATAGGTCACTTGGTTCCTTAATGAGGCCGTGGCCGGAAAGGTGTCGCTGGATCGAGTAAACGAGTTTCTGCACAAGGTGAGCGAATCCGCTACATATCTCGTCCATTTTTACCTTGTGCGTAGACTGAGCTGTTGGATGCCTTCGATGAAAAGACTGCCCCGGTCCTCCTTCCTGCCGACTCAATGGTCGATGAACGAATCGGGTTCCGTAGCGCGACCTTCTCTTGGTCAAAAGACACAGATGGTGCTCGGACGCGCTCACGGCGCGATTTCGTGCTCAAGATCGAGGACGAGGTCATCTTTACACCAGGCCAGATCAATCTCGTGGTCGGGCCTACTGGATCCGGTACGGTTTCTTACTGCCTGGTTTTATAACTGCTCATTGTTGCGCTTAGGAAAAACATCGTTACTGCATGCGTTGTTGGGGGAGATGCATTGGATTCCATCGACACCGGATTCGTGGTACAATCTTCCCCGTGGCAATGGCGTCGCCTACGCAGCGCAGGAGTCCTGGGTTTTGAATGAGACCATCAAGGTGTGCTCGGTGTATGTGTACTGGCGATGCTGAAACAGTGCCAGGACAATATCATCTTCGATACTCCGTTCAATGAGGAGCGCTACAAAAAGGTGCTCTATCAGTGTGCGTTGGAACCGGATCTCGCCCTATTCCAAGCAGGGGATCAGACGGAGGTCGGCGAGAAGGGTGCAACATCTGTTTTCTTGCGATGAAACTCTTCTGAATGGCCGCTTCAGGATTGACGCTATCTGGGGGACAGAAGGCACGACTGACGCTTGCACGCGCTGTGGTGAGTCCTATTTGACTACACTGAGACGGGTTCTGACACTCCCAGTAGTACTCGACCGCTGGTATCCTGTTGTTAGACGATGTCCTGGCAGCCCTCGAGTAAGTCTCACTCTTTTGCATTATCTCGCACAACCTCAAGTCGCACTCAGTGTCCACACCGCGCAATGGATAGTCGAAAAGTGCTTCGGCGGCGACTTGGTCAAGGGCAGAACCGTTATTCTCGTTGTAGGTGGCAGTGCAATTATGTAAGCAAGGTTATTGATTCTCTCGCAGACACACAATGTTGTGCTAGGTCAGTGCCTTCTTTTTCTCTATCAAGACCTCCGCATTTATGTCCCCTTCCTAGCTCGTCCAATCGCTCATTTCGTTGTGACGTTTGGTGCCAATGGTCGGGTCAAAAGTCAGGGCTCCATTGCTGAACTCACCAAACCGTCTGGTGCATTGGCATCCCAAATTCGCAAGGACCAGAAAGCTCTTGACAAAGTTGAACAGGAAGTAGACACACCCGCCGCACCGGAGAACCCTGTCTCAAAGGCTGATGGAAAACTTATTGTTGCGGAGGAGATTCAGGAAGGGCATGTTAGCACCACGGCTGGTTCGGTATCTTTGCGCCTCTTTGACCTTCAATCCTGACATTTTGAATCCAGTGAAGATGTACCTACTCAGCATGGCGGGACAGTACCCATTCCTCTTCTTTTTCTTCTTCTCTGGCGGTCTTCTCTTCCAACAAGTTCTAATGATAGTGAGAACATGGGTGCTGGGGTACTGGGCCCGCCAGTATGACTTTTACCCTGCTCCAGACGTGCCCGTCCTTTTGTAAGCAGAGCGTTCAAGCCTATGGCCAAACTTGACACTAACAACCACCCTCTAGTTACATGTCGCTCTTTGGTTCGAGTTCATTTTGGCTTCCGGTGGACTGGTATAACCTAAGCATGCAGTTGGGATTGTCTTGTCCTCCACCCTGTCCCTTGCGGTGGTATACGCGTTCCTGGTTTTTGGACAGCTGAGAGCATCAAAAAAGATCCACACAAGTCTCATTGAATCTATTCTCAGCGCACCTTTGAGGTGATCTGTCTCATCCGTCCATACATCTTGCCAGCGCTCACCAAGCACAGATGGCTGGATGTAACACCGACCAGCCGCATAATTGCGCGAGTCACAAACGACGTGAGGGAAGTCGACGATGGCATTCCCGTTCTACTCTGGAACCTTGCAGGTACTGTCGCCTGTCTTCGTCACTTCCCTTTTTCTTGCTCACACTGAGAAAAACAGCAATGCTTACTTCTATGCTTGTAAACTAACGTCCCACCACCACGTCCACATGAACTTACTTGATGCTCAGATGAAATTTTTTGCTGTGGTAATCTATACTCCCTTCTTCTTCTTCCCAGGTTCATACTCTCTCATTTCCCCCGGATTCTTGTTGGTTCTCATTTTTCTCTCAGGGCTTCTCGTTGGGGCTGTGGGTGGCTGGGTTGGGCAAATCTACATTACGGCCCAACTGCCGGTGAAGCGTGTGATGTCAAATACGCGCGCCCCTGTTCTTGCTCAGTATGTGTCCACCATCATCTGTGTTTGTTTGTTGAGGATTGTCCTGGTTTTTAGCTTCGGCGCAGCGATAGCGGGATTAGGTAAGCATCCTTGTATCTTTATTTATCAGGCCCAGCAGTAACAACCTCCGCTTTTCTTTTAGTGTCCATTCGGGCTTATGGAGCTCAAAACAAGTTCGGCGTCGAGTCCTTGTCTCGGATTGATCGATACACCAGGCGGGTCGAAACTTCTATAATCTCAACAGGTGGGGTTTTCTTTCTCTCCTTTTCCGTCTTTTCATTCCCCTGCTTTTAGGTGGGCATCCATCCGGATCGACGTACTAGGTGCGTTATAATTGCTGAACTCCACTCTCTCGCTGATTCATTCCCCAGGCTCCCTATTCAGCGCTGCCCTCTCCACCTACCTCGTCTATGTTGTGCATACCTCCGCCGCGGACACCGGATTCATCCTCTCCATGTCTGTCGGCTTTACCTCAATGCTACTCTGGGCGGTCAGTATTTCCATGTACAGTGGATTGTTGCCAACGTGCATGACCCACAGGTTCGCGTCCTGAACGAGTTCGAAGTGCAAGGTACCTAGCATGTTATTGAATACGCGGATCACTCACTCACCTCCATTTATAGGCAACAGGTGATGTTCCCGGTCTCTAGTCGAACGGCGCTCACCTTCTACCAGTTTGGAGCGGATCCAGGGCTACGTCGACATCGAACACGAAAAACCTATCACCGAGGCCGGAAAGCCTCCCGCATACTGGCCCGCGAGCGGAGACCTGAGGGTCGAGAACCTGTCGGCCAGATATTCCGAAGATGGGCCTAACGTGCTGCATGGCGTCTCGTTCCATGTCAAGTCTGGAGAGCGTGTCGGTATCGGTGAGACCTCTAAAAGCCTGGTTGGATGATGGCTCACTTGCTTTGCAGTCGGTCGGACCGGTTCTGGGAAGGTACTGTATTTCTCGGAGTTGAATCATGGAAATGGCTGACGGTTTGGCAGAGCTCATTGACGCTCTCGCTCCTGAGGTGCATCCCCACGGAGGGCTCGGTCATCTACGATGGCCTCGAGACATCAGAATTGAATCTAGACGCGTTGCGCTCCAGCATCACGATTATTCCACAAGTCGTCAGTCACCGTTGCAGTGTCTTCAACTGGACGACCAACTCATGCTTTCATCCAGCCTGAGTTACTCAGTGGAACCCTGCGCGCGAACCTCGATCCGTTTAGTCAATACGACGACGCTGAGCTCAATTCCGCACTCCGGGCCGCTGGTCTTTTTGCTCTCCAGAGCGAAATGGATGAGGGGCGGATAACGCTCGACAGTGCCATTTCCTCAGGCGGCAGTAATCTCTCCGTTGGGCAGAGACAGATATTTGCGCTGGCAAGGTGAGACCTTTTCTTTCTGTCGACCATAGTTCGAGCTAACACCGTCCAGGGCCATTGTACGGAAGAGCAAGATCTTGATTCTAGATGAAGGTGGGACTTGGCTGCCATCCACTGCATTCTGTTCACTAACTCGAAGCCCTCCGTAGCCACCTCCGCTATTGGTGACCCTCATTTTTATCCATTATCGTCTTCTGCGTGTTAATATTTGGGCAGATTACGCGACAGACACTATCATTCAGACCTCGCTTCGTCAGGAACTACCGGGCGACGTCTCCCTCATCACCGTGGCGCATCGTTTGCAGACGATCATGGATGCCGACAAGATCGTAAGTACCACACGTTGATCCATTCCTCTCGTACTGATTCTGTGTCTGCAGATGGTGTTGGAAGCCGGTCGCATTGTGAGCTCTCGTGTTTATTAGTTCTGACAAGCATAGCTAAATGTTCAAACCCAAGGTCGAATTTGACAGCCCAAGGGCGCTCTTGCAAATTGAGAGTGGGCACTTGCGCGCTTTGGTCGATGAATCGGGCGATCGAGCTGCTTTGTACGCCATGGCAGAAGACACGGCAAAATAATTTTAGTCCATTAGGTATTTAATTTACACTGAACGTCATACATTGGATACTTATGATGAAGACTTACATGAAGGTACCGAAATAAGACATAGATGTGACTGCTACTGGCGGAAATAAAATTAAGAAACTATTATAACCTCAAATCGGAACCTGACACTCCTGCCCCAGCGCCGCGGGGTTATTGATGAGGGTGTCGAGGAGCTGGAGGCGCACAGACTGTGGCGGAGCGAGACCGCCGCAGTGTGTAGGGTTGCCAATGCTGCCTCGACTTTTAACAGCTTGCTGGTCCACTTTTGAAGATCGAATCCCGGGTGTGTCCATTGTGTTTTAAAAGGAGTAAACTTGGGGGAAGATGACGGTCGCTCACGGTTTGGAGGTAAGAGAGCTTGTGCCCTCGCCTGTAAAGCCCCGGTCTTGTATCTTGCGGATTCGGTAGCGGATCGAAAAGATTCATGGTCCGCGTCCTGCGCCGACTTTGTAATCGCAAAAAGGGCTTGTAAAAGCTCAGTCTGCGCAGGATCGAGTGAAGCCATCTCACGAAGTGCAATGCTCGAAGGCAGTTTCTTTTTCGCTGTATGAAGAACCTTATTGGCCACGAAGCCATAGACGAGGTCTCTCAGCTCCACGATGATCTCGAGTTCTGCTGGAGTTGCATTTCGATGGGGAGAGCAGCAGATGGGTGCGTCGGCAGACTCCGGGTAGGCGCGCGTCCGTTGCAGGTCTCGTAAAATTTTCCAGATGCGCTGGAGGTACTTGAGCACTTGTCTCAGTTCAGGCCCCCCATTTTGGCAGAAGAGGTGCGTTTGACCGCCAGTCTGTGTTGCAGACCGAGAGTGGCCCGGCATGGCCGAAAAATTGTGGCCAGGGAACGCGGTGCAAACGGTGACGATAGCTTTGACGGGCTGAGTATATTGCTTGGCACGGTTCTTGTTTAATACGCCATCGAGGGCATCTAAGGCCTGGATTTTTTTGTGTCGGACTTGTGTTTGAAATCCTCTCTCCATAGACGTCTGCAACCAAATATAAATGGATGGTCAGTTCTTCTTCGAGTTCAGCGAGCTAGGATAAGGTCAGAGAATGTTATCCCGCGCGCAATTCAAACACAAGCTGCGTCAGACGTTGGTTCTTCCATTATCCCAAAGGGAAAGCTCTAAATAGGGGCGTGGGATATGATGACACAAACTGATGCTGTCATCCGTTTTCATCTGCTAACACTCCACTCTTGCTCTGATGTCTCTACTGGACAAGTTCAAGAAGGGCGCACAGAAAGCGGGAATTCAGGCAACAGCCTTTGTCCAAACGAGCTCGACAAACATCGCAAGCGGCTCAAGAGACTTTGTTCACGGGTTCACTCTGCCAGGCGAAGCAGAGAAGGCTGCAAAGATCCTGGACAGCTTCTTAGGTGCGCGACGAAGACTATCGAGCATGCAGAGAGTTAATATGATACTCTACCTCAGCTGATCCCGACCGACCAGAATCTGCGCTCAATGCCATACCAAAGGCGGTGCTGCAATCCGCTCGAGGTACAATCCTTGCCGTGGCGTTTAATCGATGGTCTCAGCCCGAAATTTCACAGGTCTCGCCGTATTCCAGGTGATAAAGGCAGGATTCGTCTTCTCCGGCAAGGCTGGCTCCGGCGTCGTCATTGCGCGGCTGCCCGATGGCTCGTGGTCGGCCCCATCATGCATTGCGACCGGCGGACTTGGCTGGGGACTCCAAATCGGCGCAGACATCACCGACTTCGTTATCGTGCTGAACAGTGAGGACGCCGTGCGCGCCTTCTCGCTCGGCGGGAACATGACGATTGGTGGGAATATTAGCGCCAGTGCTGGGCCGATTGGGACCGGCGGAAGCGTAGCAGCGTCGCTTGCGCACCCGGCACCTATGTTCTCGTATTCGAAATCGAAGGGTATGTGCACCCTCCGCTTACTGGTTTTTTCAATTATCCTATCTATTTTCCGACCCAACTTGCCCCAACTTGAGAGTCGGATTTTGTCTCCGGAAAGGATGGCGGTCCTCTCACATCGGATGGGGGAAGTCAATGAGGTTCCCGACCTCCCGAAATAGGATATTTGAAACACCCTTCTATAATATATATCTGGATCCTCACCAACATTACTTCTTCCAGGTTTATTCGCGGGGCTGTCGCTGGAGGGCACGGTTCTCATCGAGCGCAAAGACGCGAACCGCGACTTTTACGGCTCACCCGTACCTGCGCGGGATATCCTCGGCGGCCGCGTGCCTCCCCCGGAGGTGGCGTCAAGAATGTACGAAATCATCGAGGCTGCGGAGGGACTTGACGAGAGTGGTGAGAGGCGATTTCCTACTAAATAAGGCCGGCTGAGCTCAAACTATCCTTGTTGTAGGGCTACCAGAAGCGGCATACGTACCTACTGCTGCCGGCGACCACATCGACGTTGGCAGGGACCACCACATGGTATTCGATGCGGACGGTCATTAGGCGCTCGAATATATTTTCACCCATGATATAACGTATTGTATATGACACGGAATCTGTAGGTTAAGGACGGTCGGTCTGAAATTATTTCCCTACCACATAGTGTCGACGCGTTGTGGCCCAACAGCTCCCACCAGTTAATTCGAATCCAACATAGAAATTTCCAGCACCTTCTGAGTCCTTCATGGTTTGAAATGGAGACCTCACTGATTTCTGCCGTTTCCCTGCCAAAAGAAGGGGTCCGAGTTTGAGAAAATAGAAGGCACTGGATGAGATGAGGTCTATGATTGGTCTATGACGTTCCCAATGTTGCATAAATCAAAGCTGCGCGCGCGGGAACTTTTTTTGTCGACCTCAAAGATATCTTCCCATTGGGCGTATAATAGGTTGTGAGTATGCTGTTCGTTTTGGAAAAAAAATCATCTCGTATTTGTATGGGGCGCACCTCTTATGGGAACCAATCCCATACTTATATATTTCACATTTCCTTCATTCATTCTTGGTATGGATGCAGTGCATAATATGTAAGTTGAGGCAAAATATTTATATGTTGCAGCGGACATATTTATATGTGGGAGCGGATATAGAGTATACGTCAGGTTACCACTATAGGGTGGTAACCTCAATGGTAACCCCCGCGTAAGCTAGCCGAGGTAACCATGTTAGTATACGCCCAGAGCCCTACGCCAAGCCAGCCCCTAAGCCTAGCCGAGGTCAGCCGGCCAGCCGGCCCATTCGGCAATAACGGCAATAACCTAAAGCAGTAATTGTCGAACAATGGCCGCCGACACACGCGCCTTTTGCGCGTTTCGCGCACTGCGCACCCGTCGCTCTGAGCGGGGTGACGCGCCCATTTGGCTTCACAAAAGACCTCATTTTAATCGGACCCGAGCTCAAATTCTTCATTTTAATTTGATTTTAATCTGCCTTTTCCTTCCCCCCGGGCCCCGGCTCTGGCATGAGGTTCTTCTCTCGAGGCCAAATCTATCCTTCTATGGTGCCAATGCCTTGTTCAAGTTTTGCACTAGCTCTAGCGCAATTTCTATGTGAAGTGCTTGGTCAGGAAGACTCCCTTCCTTGATGCATAGTCCACTAGGCGAGATTTATCAAATGGGAGCTTACTCCGCCATTTCTTCCTCAAATCCCTTCATTCAACGTACAGTTATTGTGCCTGCAACGCTACCAGATCTTAACAGAGTGTGCCTCGTGCATGCCTGTTTAACTGTGTCCGTTTGACCGCTATGTTTGCTATGGGATTTCACTGGCTGTAGTATCGGGTAAAATATAGAGTTCTTGGCCATTTCTATGCTAAATAGTATCGTGTAAGTTGTTCCACGTTCCTCTCGATGCGTACTAGGTGTTTCCAGACGATTTTTACACATCGCCGCGGAAACGCGTCCCCACAAGCGGCGTTTTCGGTGTTGGAAAACAGCTCAGTCAGCCTGTTATATATTGTGGACTCCTCGTTCATTTCTAGGCCGTTCTGCATAGTCTAAAATTCTGAGCCACCTTCAAGATATCTATTATTAATCTCATGGGACATATCACCCGTCACCGCTCGAAACGCCTCGACCCGCTATTTTCGCTGATGGAAGTTAGCCCGACTGAGCATCTGATGCCATAGAAGTTTGTTGTTCATTTTCTAGGCTGATTATTCCCATCTAAATTCTTAAACAATCCCTATGCTGTTCGTTTTGGAAAAAAAATCATCTCATATTTGTATGCTGCCCCATCTCTTATAAGTGTCTCGGGAAAGAAATGTCATATATTTCTGAGAAGATTACAATATTTGAAAGGGGGCTGATATATCTATGAACATCCCATATAATTTGTGAGTGCAGCAATAATTTGTGAATCGCACCAATATTTATGTGAGTCGGCACATCATATATGTGAACTGCACATCATATATGTGAACGGTACATCATATATGAGAACAAGGTGTCGACGCTGTGGCGGCCGATGAGCGGGCATGTGCGCCCACTGTTCCACGAGGCGCTGAGGTGTGCCGCCGCACGGCGGCGTCGCGTCGGTCGCTGTTCAAGCCGTTCGGACTTCGGAGCGCGTTCCGGTGTTTGGTTCAGATTGGCTCGGAGTGATCCGCGCTTGCTCCACGCTCTGCCAGACCGTGATGACCGGCATCGGTCGAAACAAGACCGGTATGTTTGGCTTTATTTGTTCTCAAGTGCAGTCTTGATTTTTATGTTCCGAGGATGCGGAATGGGAAGATGTGGAAGACGTTGATGGTTAAATATATTTATGCAGCTTCTGTTTGCATTTTTTTGCTTGGGACATCAGGATATGTATAAAACAGATACTTTTTACTGTAAGAATTAGTGGATACGACGGAACATGAAAAGGTTTATGATTGGATCAAGTGGGTCGTTATCTGCCAGTTATCTGCCACTTTTACCTCGTTTTCGTAGTTTTACTGCCTCTCATGTGGAGTAAAAAATATAGCGCTCTGAACAAAGACTATAGGATACTTCTATCTCTTCATAATACCATGAAGCGTTCAGAAATGAGCACACTCGTCAAATGTCAGATAACTGTGTGACTGGCAGATAGTAACCGTGATGTGACATTATCTGCCACTTCCTTCTACGCTGCCTCATCCTGCGCTTCGTGCTCGACAAGTTTCCGGCCGTCTACTGCCTAGCTGTTGCAGCACACCTCTGAGAATCTACTATAGCTCTCCTGGCCTCCAAAATCTCACAAAAACCCGCTACTTTCCTGCAAAAATCCGACGTCTTTGGCTTTGGCTGGGTCTTGAGTGGGGGTGTTTTGTGCTCCCCGACTGTGTTGGGTGGGCTCATGTTGACGTTGTCCACCCCCTGGACAATGTCGTCCTCCATTTTCTCGTCGCGTGCACACACCTTGCCTCTGGCTCCTTGGACGACGAGCGCCTCCTGCTCCTCACCAAGGACGCATCCCTCATCCTTACCTTTCTTAGGTTACTATACAGGCTGTTGCTCCTGCTCGTCGTCCTCGTTGTCACGCACGTCCATTACTATAAAGCTCATCTGCTGTGGAGTCTCCGTCCTGGTCGATGTGGTCACGCTCGCGGTCTGCGCCCATTCCGATCGCGCGGATGGGCCTCACGCTACGCGGGCGCACATGTGCGTTCGTCCTTGCGGCGCCGACGCCTTCGTAGCTGTAGGGCGTTGCAGCGGCAGGGTATGCGCACAGCGCAGACGAGAGGGGGGGCTGCACCGCGCCTCCCAGTCGCCGTTGCGCCCTCCTCCGGGATATAAGTCGTCTCGGAGTCCTGCAGGCAAGCTGGGCCGGCGGGTGCCGGCGCAGGCGTGGGACGCTCCGCTCGCCCGATACCAATGTATACCACTGTGCATCATCCTATTGGTTCCACAGTAATACTTCTTGTTCTGTAGTGCTCGGTATCATAATTTGTTGTTTTTCATCCTAAAATTCATGTACATGAGCTACCTCAATGAGTCCTTTGAATCTCTCTCTCACTTTCCTTTTTTAAATTCTTTTTCTTTTTCTGCCCTGTTTGGGACCCACTCTATTGAAATAAAAACCCATGAAAATCAAGACTGCACTTGAGAACAAATAAAGCCAAACATGCCGGTCTTGTTTCGACCGATGCCGGTCATCACGGTCTGGCAGAGCGTGGAGCAAGCGCGGATCACTCCGAGCCAATCTGAACCAAACACCGGAACGCGCTCCGAAGTCCGAACGGCTTGAACAGCGACCGACGCGACGCCGCCGTGCGGCGGCACACCTCAGCGCCTCGTGGAACAGTGGGCGCACATGCCCGCTCATCGGCCGCCACAGCGTCGACACCTTGTTCTCATATATGATGTACCGTTCACATATATGATGTGCAGTTCACATATATGATGTGCCGACTCACATAAATATTGGTGTGATTCACAAATTATTGCTGCACTCACAAATTATATGGGATGTTCATAGATATATCAGCCCCCTTTCAAATATTGTAATCTTCTCAGAAATATATGACATTTCTTTCCCGAGACACTTATAAGAGATGGGGCAGCATACAAATATGAGATGATTTTTTTTCCAAAACGAACAGCATAAATCCCTGCTATGCATATTCTGAGTTTTCTCTCATCGTCGCTGCAAAAACGGGCGAGAACTGGTGCAGACACTGATGCAATTGAGCTCAGTATTTTAACGTTGCGAGTTCTAATTTACTTCCAGAACAACTCTTTCATTTAGAAGCTAACCCTTAACCCTCTCCAATACGCCTACTAAATGGTGTGGAGGCGTTCCCCCACACCCAGAAACTCGCCTGCAGCCGCCAAAATCTGCATACATTCCCAGCGCATGAACCTCGTGCTTCGCGATAAACCATTTGATCTCCAGTCCCTCAATATTCACTGCCGCTGCTGGACAACTTTTGTGTCCTGCTCAACAATGAATTTGGATTCTTTGAAAAAAATGAACTTCCCTGTTGGTATCTTTGACCGAACGAAATGGACAAATTTTGAAAACCTCGACTGAAACGAAAAATCACAACCGAATAGATTCAATCGGACAGAACGAAACTTTCGATCGAAGATAATGGAAGTTACAAATAGCAAGAAGAGGGAATTATGATGCGATTCAGGAACTTGCTGTAGGACACAGAGACAACTCTTGAACGTTTGAACAGTGCCGAATATATATATATTCGGTGATGGAGGCCAGATTTATTCGGCCAGAAAACTTTTGATGTTTTCAGTCGAGCATTCGGTTTATTCGATCCTTTCGATTGACCATATATCACACATTAGTTACCAACTGGTATCTGCTTGATATCTTTGCACCAAATACATCACGTGTACAGGGTACCAGGGAGTAACCGTGGTGGCTACCACACTTTCTATACATATTTATATGTGGGAGCGGATATATATATGAGTTGTGGCCAATATATTTGTGAGTTGCGGCATAATATTTGTGGGAGGACCGTCCCGCTCCGCCGCCACCAGTGAGCGGGCCTACGCGCCCGCTGTTGGAGGCAGTGTTCGGGCTTCTTCACCACACGGCGGCGTCGCGTCCGTCGCTGTTCAAGCTGTTCGGACTTCGGAGCACGTTCCGGTGTTTGGTCCAGATTGCCTCGGAGTGATCCGCGCTTGTTTCACGACCGTCTCGCGCGCGGCGTGTCTTTCTTGACGTCGTGCGCACCTGGATAGAGAAGAGCTAGTCGTTCGCGCAGCCCACAACCACCCACCCGGCCCTTGTTAACCTCAAACGGCCCTCACTGCGGCCGTCCCCGCTGGCCGAAACGACGCCCGATGCGCCAGAATTCCAGTACGACTGCGATGCCCCTCAGTGCGTCAAAGGTTTCATGGGTTTACGTGTTACGCCTGCGACTGCCGCCGAGATCGCACAAGATGCTGCAGAATGCGGCTAAGATAACACAGTCACGATCGACCGCAGCAACACCACAGATGAATATTTGATGGATATTGTCAGAGTCGTCGCGGACGAGGAGGATATGGCCTGCACGGCCACCCCGTCCAACTCCTCTGATGCCGCCCTCGAAAAGCCCAAGGCACTCAGTAGCGCAGAGAACAACAAGGCAAGTCGCGTCTTCCTTTGTGCTACGACGCGACTGACCCTCTCCTTAGCTCACAGGAAACGACCCTTCACGGATGGCCGAATCCTCTGCGATCAACAAGTCGCTCAGCGTGCTCGGGCAAGTTGTCCACGCTATCAATCAGGGTGCGGTGGGTTTTTCTAATTTATCTTCAGGTTGTAGCTGACTCTCTCTCTCATCTAGTCTCGCATCTCCTACCGCAAGTCCAAACTCACGCGTATACTACAAGACGCGCTGGGTGGCTCCTCCGTCAGCCTCCTCCCAGTGCTCACCCCTCTGCCCTCACCGCTCCTCTGCCCAAGACGGGCATTCCTTGCCTCACTCATACTCGTGTCCAAGCTCATGCAGGACAAATGCTACTCCAACCGCGCATGAGCGAAACTGTCAGGCCTTCCCGCCAGAGAGATCGGCCGCTGTGAGCGTGTCCTCGGAGACGCCTTGGATTGGCATCTCTGGGTTGGCAAAAGGCCCGTTGCCGCCCCCGCCACCAGCACTGCCCCGTCGGCCGACCGGTCGAACGCTGTCAAAGTGAAAGCACGCTCAACATTGGCGGGGCTGTGCATGCGCAGCCATTCCTGGCACGGGCGGAACCGCCTGCACCGGTACCGGCGCCGAGTGCGCGGCCTGCTTTGAATCGCATCGCGGGCTCAGAAGGAGTCCTACGCTTCCTGGTGAAGCATTCATGGAGCGGGAGCGCAAGAGCGTCCCCACCGCACCGAGTACCGAGCCGATGTACAGTGGCGAAGGCCACCAGCTGTCGTTCTCGAATATCGCGCAGCAGGATCAACTCATAGGATCCCCTGAGTTTACCTACCAGGCGAGTTTACTTTTTTTTCTTCTTCGAAATGTCCTTTTCTAATTGATCTTGCGATCTAGGATAACTGGCCGCTGCCTTCTGGCTCCGCTGAATGATATGGCCAAAGGAGTGTTTGCTACTCGCACTGGGCATATACACGAATACGAATAATTCACAATAAAGGTTCATGTACAGGGTATCTTACGTATGAGGAATCTAATCAATTGAGGTCGTTGTATCGAGTAAGAAGTCCAAGAAATGAAAGCGCAGTATCTCGCAGTCCAAAAAATGATGTTGTTCAAGAAATTAGTAGCCAAGAACCAATAGCAGGTGCGGCGCATCGGGCGTCGTTTCGGCCAGCGGGATGGCCGCAGTGAGGGCCGTTTGAGGTTAACAAGGGCCAGGTGGGTGGTCGTAGGCTGCGCGAACGACTAGCTCTTCTCTATCCAGGTGCGCACGACGTCAAGAAAGACACGCCGCGCGCGAGACGGTCGTGAAACAAGCGCGGATCACTCCGAGGCAATCTGGACCAAACACCGGAACGCGCTCCGAAGTCCGAACAGCTTGAACAGCGACGGACGCGACGCCGCCGTGTGGTGAAGAAGCCCGAACACTGCCTCCAACAGCGGGCGCGTAGGCCCGCTCACTGGCGGCGGCGGAGCGGGACGGTCCTCCCACAAATATTATGCCGCAACTCACAAATATATTGGCCACAACTCATATATATATCCGCTCCCACATATAAATATATCCGCTCCCACATATAAATATGTCCGCTGCAACATATAAATATTTTGCCTCAACTTACATATTATGCACTGCATCCATACCAAGAATGAATGAAGGAAATGTGAAATATATAAGTATGGGATTGGTTCCCATAAGAGGTGCGCCCCATACAAATACGAGATGATTTTTTTTCCAAAACGAACAGCATATGTGAGTGTCTATAAACATTTCTGGCTTAAACTGAGCTTCTTGAAGCCACCCGGAGGCCTGCCGAAGCATTGATCGCTCTTTTGAACAACTTTACTATTGAGAGCATCGAGTCCGCTGGGATCAATTCTCTAGAGACAAAACCAGAGACAAAAGTGATGCAGTGGTGGACTCGCGTAGAATTCTCCAGAGACAAAAAAGATGGAAACGAGAGACAGCCAGAGACAAAATTGATGCGGCTGATGGAAGCCATGGCTTGGCACAAGAGAGGTGAGCCGGCCTGTCCTGCTCATGAATTTCTCGCCATGATACCAAGGCTGGCCGAGAGAGTATTCAGAATGAATGTTAGGGTCTTGATCCGCACAAAAGAGCCGTTTGGACTACTTCAACATCTAAACAATTTTTAGCATTGTGACGACAGACAGAATAGTGAAAGAAATTGACTCACCAGGCAGGGCAGCGTTGCAAGCCTCCGCAAACTCTTATAGGTTTGCCACACGAGGTGGCATTCGGCCTGGCGGCGTGCCTCACTCTGGGCAATGCGCCAGGACCCTCAGGTTGCGGACGGTCGATGGTGAAGTAGAATGACTTGAGGGCAACACACAAGCAACACAGATCTCATCTCCAGCCAATGGCCATGAGGAAACTCGCCTACATAAATGAATCAGTTCCGGATTATTCAAGGTGTGGAAGTGGGAGAAATGCCAAATGAATATTGGACCGACTGCCCGTTATCCCCTGGAAACTTCCAGAATGCGGGGCACCGGATTAAAATCCTGCAGCTTGCGCTCCATGTACACGAAATTCGACATCTTCATGCGACAAATCGTGGTCATGAGTTGCTCGTCTGTAATCATAACGCTGGCCGGTCCAACCGCATTCTGAGCGTAGACGTCGATGAGTTCTTTCAGGATATCGGATGTGGTCACACGTCCTGTGAGGTCAATGACTGAAAGCTGAGAGTCAATTTATGCGCTTTAAGCGACAAACAACAGGGACGTACCTTGCTTGGGCATCCGTAATCTCTCAACTTTCTTCACGAGTTCTTTCCACTTCCCTTCAGGAGTGCAACCTAGCTTTGAGAACTTGGCAACCAAGTTGAACTTGATAGCGTCAGTATAAATGGCAACGTGCTTGTACACCGTTTAACCCTTGACCAAAATCCCTGCGAAGACGACGGCGAATGTGGCCTCCCTTCCAGCCCCCCGTACAAGACTGAGAGCCACCATCCCCTCTTCCATATCACAAACATAATCACAGAGAAACTTCGAATCATAATTACTTTTGTCCGGATGGACGACAGCCTGAGGATTGTACACCAGAGTCACGACTGCTCGCGTTCGAGTCGGAATACCGTAAGGGTTTGAGGTTGTGAGAAGAGTGAGATGAACGCGAATAAGGAGACACGGTGTGAGGCCAGTGGTGGCTTACTAAGGGATAAGCCTTAAAAAAAATTAAGCCTTATGCTGCCCTTAAGATAAGGCTTAACGGATTGGTCCAAAACTTGGTAAGGCTTAAGAGTTCGGGCCGATATTCCCGGGCCGGAGATCCGGTACTCGTGAAAAAAAAATTGCCCACCTTGTTTCCTCCACCATGGGTCTTGAAGACCGTTTCCACAGGGGCAAAAACAAAATCACTTCGAGACGTACTGCAAAGCCATCACCGTGATCGACTCAAAGCGGCCTGCATGTCACAGTCAAGACTCAATCTCGTCCACTCTCGGTAAGATGAGAGGGATTGGGTAGTGAGATGTGTAGAGCTCGAAAGATGATGGAATAAAAGGTTAACTACTACAAGCGAAACACTACTCTACTTATACTAAACGGTCGTAACCGTGTGAACTATGTACATATGGAAGCCTGTGTGTAAACGTCCCGTAGCCTCATGTCCGAATGTTCTTCAATGTTCCACAACGTTCTACGGGAATAATTATATCCATGATGTCATTCCTCGCCTTAACCGGCCATCTCCCAGTCTTCTCGGCTAATCCCGACATCGTTGTCGTCATCGATATATATAGTCTGGGCGCTTATGATCTTGGGCGTTAAGATAGGGGATGTCGGCGTTGTCTCGATTAGATTAGATTTGGCATCGAATCGTGACATTACCCCCCTCTTAGGGTCGACGTCCTCGGCGACCATGGTGAAAGCTCCCGTTTGTGGATTAAATAATTTTCGTTCCGGGTATGGTAATTTCTCCGTCTTTGTTTTGTATCGGCGAATGGTTTTGTCCCAAAATCCCTTCGGTAGGATCGGCACCGCACGTATCTGCAGATTGTGCTCGACATTATAACTGTCTAAGAGCTCCTGCACGTGCGTTAAATGCCTTCGTGGTTCCCACGTCCGTTCTCCCTTCGGGTAGTTTTTCCATTTGATAAGGTATTGATAACCTCTGCCGCGTTTTCGGTGTTTTAGTATCTCCTCCACCTCGTACTCCTCGAATCCGCTGACTATCTCCGGTCCGGGCCGTTCCTCCCTTCGGTGTGCCGGTGGTTCCACATACGGTGTCAGCTTTGCCTCGTTGAAGACCGGATGTGACAGGTCCGTCTCTGGCAGCTTAAGCTTATACGCCGATGCGCCGACTTTCTCTAGGATTTCGTAAGGCCCTAGCCTTCGGTCGTCCAGCTTCTTCGTCGGCCGATCTGTGGTGATGTCTCGACCATCCAACCACACTTTATCGCCGACTTTGAACTCCGGCGCATCGCGCCTCTTCCCGTCGTATTGTTTTTTCATGGTTTTCTGCATTTTCTCCAGCGCAGCTGCCGCTTCGTCTCGGATCTTTTTCATTTTCTCGGCGAAGTCGTTCGCGGCCTCATTGCGCGACTCGACTGCGTTTTCTATCCCCTTCCAGGGGTGGTATCCTGTGTTCGTGTAGAACGGCGACATGCTCGTCAATGAGCTAGCTTTGTCGTTGTGTGTGAACTCGGCTAAAGCGAGCCACTCCGCCCAGTCCGATTGTCGATAATTTACAAATATCCGTAAATACTTCTCGATCTCCTGGTTCATTCTCTCCGTCTGCCCGTCCGTGATCGGATGGAATGCCGTCGAGGGATTCATTTCGGTCCCGAGAAGGCGATTTAGTTCCTTCATGAATCCCGAGACGTATCTTGTATCTCGATCCGAGATGATCTTCCGCGGTATTCCGTGATATCTGATCACCCGATCCCGGGTCAACCGGGCCACTCCTTCGCTCGTCATCTCCATCGTGGTCGGTTCGGTGTGGATCATCTTCGAGAATGTATCCACCCAAACTTGAATAGCGTTAAATCCATTGCTGTCCGGCAACGGTCCGATCATATCCATAGATATTATCTGCCAAGGCCCCTCAGCGATCTTGTGAGGGTTCAGCTTTCCCTGCTGATACCGCTGCACTCGCGTTCTCTGGCACGCCTCGCAAGACTTTACATATTTAGAAACCTGGTTGCCTATCCTAGGCCACCAATAATTACGCTCGATCATTTCCTGCGTTCGGTTTTCTCCGGGATGACCAAGCATAGGGGGGTCGTGATGTAACCCGATAATCTTATCGCGAAGTTCTTCGTTTCGGGGAACATATATAAGTCCGTTATAGTAAATAACTCCGTCCTTCTTTTCCCATGCTTGTAACTTTTTCTCGAGCGCAAGCTTGACGCTCTTATCTATCTTTTTCTCCTTTATGATCTCTTCCAGTATCTCTGCCTCCGGTCCTTCGAGCGTTATGTCTTGTGCTCGGAAGTGGTCGGGTTTTAGCATCACGACGTTTTCGTTGTCGCTTTTCCCCTGGTCGTGATCTGATCTCCGAGATAAGAGATCCGCCTTCTTGTTCAACGCTCCGGCCCGATGTCGCAGAGTGAAGTCGTACTCCGCGAGCTCCGTGATCCATCGGGCTTGCCTCCGATTCAGCTTCTGCGGCTTCCGGAAGTACTCAAGGTTCTGGTGATCCGTTAGAATCTCGAATGTTTGCCGCGCTCCCATCAACATCTGCCGCCACTCGTCTAGGGCGAGCATGATCGCGAGCATCTCTTTGTCATAGATCTCGTAATTTCGCTCGGTCTCGTTCAGTCCGTGTGACTGGAACGCTACAGGGCGCCATTCGCCCTCCTGTTCCTGCTCCAGTATCGCTCCCGTCGCCCCATCTGATGCGTCCGCCTCTAGTCGGAATTTCCCGTGATCCGTCGGGAGCGCCAATACTACGTCATCGGCTATCCGGTCCTTCAGCTTCTGGAACGCCTTCTTCTGCTCGTCTCCCCACGAGAATCCCTCCTTCCCGGTCAGCCGTGTGAGCGGCTTCGCGACTTCGCTGTATCCCCGGACGAACCTCCGGTAGAAGTTGGTGAACCCCAAAAATGCTTGTGTCTGTTTAAGGTTTTTGGGTTCGGGCCATTCCATCACGCCTTTGATCTTGGCGGGATCCATTCTCATCGAGTTGTAGGAGATGATAACTCCCAGATACTCAATCTCTGTGCGTTCGAACTCGCACTTTTCTGGCTTGAGAAAGAGTTTGTGTTTCTGGAGCGTCTCCAACACTCGCTTGTTGATTGCCCGGTGTTCCTCCAAATCCTTGGTGAAGATAAGGATATCGTCTAGGTAGACGATGACTTTTCCCTCGTTGATTAGATCTCTGAGGATATCGTTCATCATCGTCTGGAATGTCGCCGGTGAGTTCGTCAGGCCAAAGAACATCACCAAGGGCTCAAACAGGCCTCGGTTGGTCCGGAAAGCCGCCTTCCACTCGTCTCCCTCCTTAATCCGCACGTTGTTGTACCCCCAGCGTATGTCCAGCTTCGTGAAGTACTTTGCGCCGCGAAGCTTATTGACTAGCTCCGAGATAAGCGGAAGCGGATAACGGTTTTTAATCGTCATCTCGTTGAGCTTCCGATAATCTTGTACGGGCCGCAAGCTGCCGTCTTTCTTCTTGATGAAGAAGAATGCCGAGGCCATCGGTGACTTTGATGGCCGGATCCGTCCGCTCTTCAAGTTTTCTTCCAAGAACTCGTTGAGTTTTTCCTGCTCGATTACTGAGAGTGGGTATATCTTGCAATCTACAGCCTTTGATTCTGGCTTGAGTTCGATCGCGTGATCCCATGGTCTTTTCTCTGGTAGCGAGTCGAACGATTCCTTGGCGAAGACTTTGACATAGTCACGGTATTGCTCCGGGATCTTCTCCTCCGTCATCCGCTCTTTCTCACGGTCTCCCTCCTGCGCCATGCGCTGCGCCTGCGTCTCTTTGACCCGAAGGTCGATTGCCTCCGCAAAGTCTACTAGGAGTAAAGACTCCCCTTCCTCCAGCTCATTCGCTCGGCCTTCTCCGGCTCCGGATTCCGTCCCCTTCATGTTGCATTCAGGGGGGCATCGGCTGAAGAGTATTTTCTGCGCTCTCCAGTCGATCACGGGGTTGTGCTTGAACAACCAATCATATCCGATGAACATCCGGGCTTTTCCTAGCCCGGTCACCAGGAAGCGATGCTTCTCTCGGTGTGGTCCGACCGCCATGATCAACTCAACGTAGTGAGTGATCTTGCCTCTGGCATTGTCCGTCCCATCCGCGTTGCGGGCGACGATGTGCGCTTCAAGCTCGTGGAGCTCGAAGTCTTCAGCCTTGGCATAATCTCGATCGATGCACGATGCTGTGCTTCCGTTATCGAGAAGTGCCTTGACTGCGCGCGTCTTCCCGGTATCCAACGTGGTTATCTGGACGTTGACCAGCATCTCATGATGCTTCCGTTGCCTCTGGTATTCCCTTAGCTCCTTCGCGAGCTTGTCTTCCGGTATGCCCATAGCCTTATGGGACAACCACTTCGCTGCCTTCAGCCTGGTCAAGCCGGCCGGTACCGTCGGCGCCCTTCCTTCCTTCTTCGGCGCTTCCTCCTTAGATAAGGATTGAGCCGTCGTGACATCGTCACCCTTTTTCGTCTCCGTATTTTTATCACTGGTTTGGATTCCAGGGGCCTTTTTGAAAGCGCTCCAGCGCTTGTTCGCTTCGTCCATTCTCTTGTTTTTTAAATTATTCTTTCGGTTCTGGTTCTCCAAGATACGTATTTTTTTGTTATTTTCTACACTAGCTACTAAGAAATCGTTTATGTTCTTTCGTAAGCTACTGTTTTCCTCTGAATACATGTCATCGTCCGTAACTACTGAGTCCGTGGTATCGTGAGTGTCTATATTTAAGTCCGAGAAGCGAACAGTCTTCGTAACTGGGGGAGGGGGCGCCGCTTTGGCCGCAAGCGGGGGCCCCTTTAAAAACCCTTTTCGCGGAGGGTGGCTGCCAGAGCCTGCAGGTCCTCCTGCGAGTAGTCGTCGGTCTTGATCGACCGGATATTAAACTTGTTCTTGCGAGGCTCCGGGCACTCGCGTTTCATGTGGCCCTCCTTGCCACAGTTATAGCATAAGAAGGGCTTGGCCGCCGCCTTAGCCCTGTCGATGTCCATGGCGTCGCCGCCTTTCGAGACCGGGATCTTCGTCCGGTCTGGTCCCTCGTTTTGTTGATGGGGTTGGGACGCCCCAGTGTTCTGTCTGGGCCCTGCCGGGGTCCAGAACATGTTTCCTTTCTGGAGCTTGCTGCGCTCCAGGATGCTGTTGATAACAAGCATCCGTTTCTTCAGTTCCCGGTACTCTCCGGGAATCTCGATTCCTCCGGCGTATAGGTTGCGCCGGACTTCCTCGTTGACGAGGGTCTCCAACAATTGACACAGGAAGGTGTCAAAAGTTTTATCTCCGGGTGTGTACCCGGCTTCCTCTGCAGTAAGCTCGAACTTCTGCAGAAAGTCGGCAAGGGAGTCTTTTCCCTGCCGAGTGTTGAGCAGGCGCAAGTGCGCCGTTTCCCTGACGTTCGTGTCCCTGAACGTCTTCTCGAGCTCAGCGATGAGCCCTTCGAATGTTGCTGCGGGGTGCAGCGTTCCGAAAGCGACATACTGTCGCTTCCAATTCCGTACCCAGTTTGAGGCCGGGCAAGCCTTTCCATCTTCTTCCCTCAATAGCGAGAGGGTGAAGAAGATCTTCGTGGACTCGAGGGTGAACTCGGGTCCGTATGCCGCCACATAGGTTGTGAGGGCGTCGTACCAGGTATCCCACCTGGCTTTGTCGTTGCCGTCGAACAACGGCGGGGTCTTTGCCAAGACTATTTTTGACGTCTGTCTCGTCGAGACGTTGTTGACTAATCCCGTAAGGAACGTCCTTGGGGATGGGAGTGGGGAGGGTGGGCTTGGTGTGGGTATACGGGGGAGGGGTCGTGGTGGTGATCTAGGAACGAAGGGGGTCGGGGCGGGGTGGTAGTTTCCATCCGGTGTTTGGAAGTAGAGTTGTTGGTAGGGCTGGGGTGCGGGCCCTTGGTGCATGGGGGATCCTTGTCGGGACATGTCTGGTGCGGGCGGAGGTGTAGAGGCGTAGGTGATTTGGGTGAAGGTGGGAAAGGAAAGAAAGGTCTCTCCTGGGGGTGAGGCGGATCGGGCTCGGTCGGCTATCCACTCGTGGACGGAATCGGGGGTCGATGACCCGTTCGAGGGTACGCGGTATGTCGGCACTTTGCTACAACCCGCACTAAGCGGTGGGTGAAGTCGATGTGGTTTGTTGCTAACAGAACTACCCCGGGTCTTCTACGACACCCCCGGCGATAGCGAGGTAGCCTTCCCCGAAGGTCAAGCTAGCACTCCTGCGACTGCTATAGGGCTGGGGACGGTCTCAACGTTTCCCGTGGCCTAGCGTCTGTCTGTTCGAGTGAACCACGAACGATTGGCGCTGCAATTGTTTAACGTCGGTGTGGACGACGTGAATGTTGGTATGGGGGGAGTGGATCTTCAGGTAAGAGGCTGCCACGACGGCAGAAAGGGATAACTAGAAAGTGGGGGGATGGCGTGGAAAGGAGGTCGGTAGGGGCGGTACAAGGGTATGATGGGTAACCTTTTATTATGTCACAGTCAAGACTCAATCTCGTCCACTCTCGGTAAGATGAGAGGGATTGGGTAGTGAGATGTGTAGAGCTCGAAAGATGATGGAATAAAAGGTTAACTACTACAAGCGAAACACTACTCTACTTATACTAAACGGTCGTAACCGTGTGAACTATGTACATATGGAAGCCTGTGTGTAAACGTCCCGTAGCCTCATGTCCGAATGTTCTTCAATGTTCCACAACGTTCTACGGGAATAATTATATCCATGATGTCATTCCTCGCCTTAACCGGCCATCTCCCAGTCTTCTCGGCTAATCCCGACATCGTTGTCGTCATCGATATATATAGTCTGGGCGCTTATGATCTTGGGCGTTAAGATAGGGGATGTCGGCGTTGTCTCGATTAGATTAGATTTGGCATCGAATCGTGACACTGCACCTATACACGGGGATGCTTGGCTTGATGATGGTGCAATCGAGGAGTCCGGCGACAAGTACCTACCTTGGATATGTTTTTATAATGTACTACATGTACTACAAGGTGCAGCCTGGCCCGAAATACTGTTTTCTGTACTATATACAGCTATTTCCTAAAATAAAATTAAGCCCTTAATTATCCCTTAAGCCCTAAGCCTTAATCCCCCTTAAGCCTTAAGGCTCCGCCCGACCAAAGATTAAGCCTTAACGGCCACCACTGCGTGAGGCTGCTGCACCACACTTCGCACTGCCGACGCCAGTGAGCGATCCCACCCGTCCTTGAAGGAGATGGCGACGGTACACTTAGTATAAACGATTGATGTGGCGCGTTTTGTACTTACTTACTATTTCGGGATGTGTAGGGTAGTGGCCTCAAGCAGAAGTGAGCCGGTCCAGCTTCACACCTGCCAGAGCGCGGAAGGCTGAACGTGGCGGTCGAATCGACGCGACAGATCACTGGCAAAGGACCGGGCATTGCCGTATACTGATAGAGAACTTTCATAGAATGATGGGCTTCTCTCAAAGAGAAATTTGATGAGCGGCGACTTCATCAAATTCTCTGGTTTTGTCTCTAGAGACTCTCTACCCCAGCGGACTCGATCTCCTGTTACTATTAGTTGGAACTCTTATTAAGGTCAAACAAGTCGTAATAAACACACTCACTATCAAACAACGTGTTTAACACAAAAAAAGCAGCGCGCAATGGAACAAGTTGAGTGCATGCAGGTACCAGTACACCATTCTAAAATAACACATAGAACACGTCATCCAAAACTGGAGTTGCTATGCGCATTCAGGCGTTGACGAGTCTTTTCGGACACGACCAGGTTCACGTCGCCAGCTCTGAGCGGCGAGCAGTGCATGGCCACTTTGACTCGACATTGTTCCCCTCCGTCGACGACGGACGAAAATTCATACAAGTCGCGAAGGCGCTTGTCACCATCTGCACCAGCTCCGCCAAAGCATCCAACAATGTTGCCATGATGCTGGGATGGCAGCCATCTGCCGAGGCTCCCACACACATCTATTTTAGCTCCAATGGAGGATCGCCTGATAACATCAAATCTCATCTCCAACGGGCTTGGACCGAGCTCCGCGAGCTGCGTGCTGCGAATTCGGATCTTTTTACCGGAGAACCCAACAGCCCCGTTCTCGTCATAGCCGACAATGAAAGGCCACAGTACGGGCGGTTGTCCAAACAAATATGACTTTTGTTCAGGTAAAGCCCTGTATCGAGCGTCGAAGCATAGTTCTGCCATCAGTGCTCTGCACGAGGAGGCGGATGCCGCCGTCCCAAATCACCTTTTACGCTTACTGTTCAATATCGCAAAACAGGGCTCAGCCGAACAGCTCCCTGAAATGACCAAACTGATCCGGATTTTATCGGATAAACAAAGATCTCCAGCGGAAGAGGACAACGCAGCGTTGAAAGATCTCCAAAAGAAAGCTCGTGAGCACATTTTCCCTTCTAGATCTAGAGATGCACGATCCTGAGATATTTTACTCATATGCAGCCAAGGGGTGGCGAAAACCTTAATTCCGGACATCGACTCCTACCGTGACCTACCTGATCGAGTATCCGGGGTCCTGGCAAACCACTTTTTGCCTCGGTTTTGCGAAGGTTTTTATCCCGGGCTTCTAGCACCAATTTTAGATATCCATTTTGTTCCAATTAATTCCCTGAGTCCATCCATGTAACTATCTTGAAGTTGCCTGAAAATCTATGGTCGGAGGAAGCAGAAACGGGATTTGCCGAAACAAATCAACAAGTATCAACAACACGTATCGCGACGTGAATGCGCACTCGGACGGCCTTAGACATCGCAAACTACATGCACATCCACGATATTGTTCCCCCCTACCTCCTGTTTACCTCAGCAACCCATTTTACCTTTCTCAGAGTCTCTGGGACCCAGGTAGTTCAGTGCTTTCACCGATTAAATTTGGGAAAGTTGCATTCCAGAGAGTAGAATAGTAACAAAACTTAATTATAATGGTATGAACATACCGTAGCTAGGTACTGGATCTTTGGGGACACATACAGGTTGCAAACGAAACTCGGCGCAAGCGCGTTTGATGTATCGTTGATGCCTGATCTGATCCCCTTCGCTATTGGCCCGGAGGCACGGCCCACTGTTCCAAATGATTGCCGACTGGTGGTGGTGGTTGAGCGAGTTCCGGGGTCCTGACAGGAGGTTTTTGGTAGTTGATATCCGACACTTTTTACTTCGCCACCCCTTGTATGCAGCCTTCAATCTAAGCAAATGGATTGAAAAGCTTCTGAAAATCGAAACGGCATTGGCAGTCCTCATTGCCTTAGCAAAGTCTCCTATACGCGGGAAAATATTAGATCGGCCCCTGATCGTTCACTTCGTTCCCCTCGACGGCTTGGCACCCATCAAAGTCCCCTTCTCTGATTTCGAGCAAGAGTGGGTCGAAAAAGTCCGGACTGCTGAGGGAAAGAACGAAATTGCGCTGAAACGTCGTATCCATTCGGAGTGCGGGCTTGTGGCTTGGATGGCGACACACCCAGACCATCTGTCAAACGTGGTGCCGTTCATCACATGTTCCAAGCTTCACTGCTTGGCATGCTCAATTTGGCTGAAACAATTTAATTCGTCAATGCCGAAGGTGATGTTCGAAGGTTCACATGGGACCCTTCAGCCTGGCTGGTGGCCCCCGATCCTGGACGACGATGCTGAGCTCGATCTCCTCAACAGGATGACCGCTGACCTCAATACTTTCTTTAGTACCGCAAAACATCCCAAAGACGGTTCAGCGTCAAGCACATCATCGGGGCCGCCTCTTCAGTCCAACGTCAGCAGCTCGGAGGAGCACGTCGAATATTACACTGGCGCGGGTGCCTAATAGATGGCGCGGGCGTCATATCTTGAAATTATTTATGCAAGTCCTCCTCTTGGCTGTTTTCTCAAGCCTCCTGACTTTACACATTTAGCCGTCCGATGGCTGGTGTCCCTTTGCCTGCTTTTAGAAGTTCACGAGGAGCTTTTTCCATTACTACATGCCATGTTGCAGATGCCCGAGTTTGTCGAAGGACCCCTTGCGTTTGCCACAGCAGATGGTTCTGTCGACGTTCCGAGGTTGCAACGCCTTCTCCTCACGTACTACCGTATTTTGCAAACCCACCGCGAACTTCCCGTGGTCCCATTCTCCACTATCATCTCTTATATGGTCCCTGACAATGGATAATGGCGTCCGCTTTCTCGCCATCCGATGCTACTCCCTGCAAAGCGGCATGGGCGAGGCGGAGCGTGAAAAGCTTGAGCGCGCGACATTGGGCGATGTGCGCACTGTCGACTGCCCACTCCTGGACGGTATGATGGACGCGTGGATAATGCCGGCGCTCGAGGTGCAACACGTGCAGGAGATGCGGAACGCGCTGCTGGGAACCTCACCCACTTTCTACGAGTTTGGCGACGAGGACAAGCCAGAAGTGCTTGAGCTCAGGTGCGTTTATATAATGATATTTTTCTCATGTACTCATCACACATTTAGTCCCCGCCTGGAGAACGTCCACGGCATTCTACTGCTTCGTGCCCCTGGATCGAACCCAGCCGCCTCCCCACTGATCTCAACTCCGACCACCGACCGGGCGCTACGTTCCCTGGCGCTCAACATATCCCTGCGTCTTCCTACACTGCTGTCCTCACCCCCATCTTCTGGCAAATCCCTTCTACTCTCCCATCTCGCAGGGCTCCTTTACCCCGGTGTAAAAAACCAAATCATCCATATCCACCTCGCCGACACCTCGCTCGACCCGCGCTCCTTGCTCGGTTCTTATGTGTCCTCCCCCAAGCAGCCGGGGACATTCGAGTGGAAGGAGGGTGTTCTCGTCCGCTCCATGCGCCAGGGCCGATGGGTGGTATTCGAGGATGTCGATCGCGGGAGCAGCGAGGTGCTCGGCGTCATCAAACCCCTTGTCGAGTCTCTTGGCCTCAGGAAGTGGATTGGCCAGCGCGCGTCGCTCGAGGTTCCCAGTCGCAGACGGGTGGTCGCCGCTGATGGGTTCGCTATCTTCGCGACCAGATCCTGTCATACCATCACGCACAGGAACCTTCCCCACTCCCTTATTCTTCGGGGCCCACAAGTTCCACGAGATCCTCGTTTCACCTCCCACACAAGACGAGCTCAAAACCATAATCGATTCGTGCTTTCCCCAGTCTGGCAGGAGCTACTGCCCAGGCGTTAATACGGCTTTGGGACGCCGTGCGCGTGCTTGGGTCCGCCGCGTCGACGTGTGATGTTGGATTTCGGGAGCTGGAGAAGTTCTGCACCCGGGTCGACAGGCTGCTGCCCAGCTCGCATGACACAATGGATGTCGACTCCGACGCAAACACATCCCTCTCTTCCCTCCTTCCGAATCCTACGCTTCGGGAGGGACATCTACCTCGAGGCCCGCGATGTGTTTTTTGGTGCGGGGACGCTCACCGCCTCTGCGCGTGCCCACACAGACAACATTGCGATCCTCATCGCGCAACATCTTGGTCTCGAGCCCGAGCGCCGAGAGTGGGTGCTGAACGGGCGTACACCTGAGCTCGACATCGAGAAGGACGTCAACGGGCGGACGCTCGCTATCCGTGTCGGTCGAACACGCCTTGCCGCCCGGGCCACGCAAGTCGAGATATCGGTGCACGTGGCGCGCCCATTCGCTATGCACCGGCCCGCCGTGCTATTGCTCTTGCGCATCGCGACGGCGGTGTCCATTGGGGAGCCTGTTTTGCTTACAGGAGAGACAGGCACGGGGAAGACGAGCGTTGTGACGCATCTAGCCGCGCTTCTGCGTCGGCCGCTCGTGTCGCTGAGCTTGTCTCATCAGACAGAATCGGCTGATCTCGTAGGCGGATTCAAGCCAATTGACGCGCGGATCCCTGGATCGATCCTGCATGACCGCTTTTTGGAGCTGTTTGGCGGGACGTTCAGTCGGTGGAAGAATGAGAAGTTTGAGGCGGAGGTATGGAAGGCTGTGGCGGAAGGCAGGTGGAAAAGGGCCGTGGGGTTGTGGAAGGAGAGCACAAGATTGGCGAAGGAGCGGATCCAGGCGAAAGGAAAGGGGTGCGTGTTTTAATCCTTTCATTGTGCTTGATTGACGGAAATATAGAGAGGATCCCAGCGCAAACGCTGATACGCCGAGGAAGAGGAGGAAGGTCGACCATGTACTCAACGTCTCTGAAGCTACTTGGAGTGCGTTTGAGCGGGATGTTATGGAGTTTGAGGTGCAGCATGTCCAAGCGAAGGGCAAATTCGCCTTTGGTTTTGTGGAGGGGCCATTAGTGGAAGCACTGCGTTCGGGGGACTGGTAAGTCGATTGTCATTTAGTTTCAATCACTTCATCTCACCGATTCAAGGGTCCTTCTCGATGAAATCAACCTCGCGAGCGCAGAAACGCTGGAATGCATATCTGGGTTACTTCACGGTCCCACTGCCTCCATGACCTTAACAGAGCAGGGTTCGTTAGAACCTGGCGACACCCAGACTTTCGCTGCATGAGCCCCGCCACCGACGTCGGCAGGAAGGATTTACCTTCCAACACTCTTTCCGCTTCGCTGCCGCCACCCGATGCCGACCAGGAAGTGTTACTCAAGCATCGTCACACGCGTTGGGTGGCAACGCGGCCATTCGAAATGTCACCCAGTTGTCTGCCATTTTGAAGCAGCTGGCCGAATCGCGTCAGATCGCCGACGGCTCTAACCATAGACCACAATACAGCATGCGGACATTGTCGTGGGCCTCACATTCGCGGCGGATCTTGTAGGCTTGCACTGTAGAGGCTTGCGGGATTGGATCGACGGACATGTACAAGGCGATGCTCGTGGCGATTCCTAAAGCCTCACACCTCATGTTAGCCCAAGTGCTGTCGCTCTCATCTCCGCCACGTCACTCTCGTAGACAAATATGTCATGTTAAACGGCATTTATTAACAGAGAAGGGACCAGAACTGTATACCAAATTTAGCTCAAGACTACGTCAATGTACAAAATATGATTTAGTCCACGAAAAGTGGTTTGCGGTGCAACGGTGTACAGACCTGAAGAGACCCGACGGAGTAGATCCGTCATGAAGGAGAAGCCGAGAGTAATAAAGAAACAAACAGAACAGAGGAAGAAATTCCGTACTTAGACGGACTGCTGCACACCTATATTATGGCCACATGGCTGCCCAAGCGATATGGTCCTCCAGGCTACTGAGGGGTGTAATCAGGTGTGGTATGCCGGTCACTTCCACGCCCTTGCTCGTATATAATTTGAACGTAAGCTTGTCAATGATCCCCTCAAGGATCTGCGTGTATTCCATGTTCTCCATGGGCGGGGGCCACCATCCGGGCTGTATCCCACCATGGGATTCCTCATACGACACCAATTGGTAAATGGGGCCCATTGACTCGTTATATGATTCCAGCCACAGGTGGCATGCAAAGCATCGTCGTTGGGAAGAGGTGATGTAGGGGATGAGAGTAACATTTGGAGCAACCTCTTCCTGATGCTCGGCGGTCCAAGCCACGAGCGCACACTCCGAATGCACTCTGGCCTTTAGTGTGATGTGGTCGGTGATAGACCCCGCGGCTGTCCGTATTTGTTCAATAATAGCAGTGCGCCTTTGATCGGGGGGACACCAGTCTTGTACGATATCGCACAACGCGACTTCCACAGACTCCCCGGAAGGGAGTGGGACGTTGTGTACAATCAAAGGGCACATAACGATCCCACCGCGTCGTGCAGAAACAGCAAGAGCATACAGAGTTAAGACCGCTGTTTCGATTTTCAGGAGCTTCTCGATCCATCTTTTGAGATTAAATGCTGATTATCATTTTTGAGTATAACAGGAGAGAGATAAAGGGCATTTTGCTCACGATGTGTTTCAAGAGCTTGCGCTTTTGCCTGAAGAGCTTGGAGAGCCCCTGCATTCGCGGCGTATTCAGGAGAAGTCGTCATGTCGCACAGCAGTCTTGTACAGATACGGAAAAGAGATTCGTTTGAATCCATTGCCGATTTCGCGAGTGTTAGAAGTAGGTGTGTCAATTTGCCTTCAAATCCGTCCAACAACGGCGGCTCCATCGTTTCCCGGAGAGCCGCAATCGACGGGAGTCTCTTTTTTGCGCGATGGAGCGCCGTGTCGAGAACAAATGCATACACGACATTGCCCAGCTTGCGCAAGTGTGTGATTCCATCTGCCGTCGTAGTGAGTTCAGGTGAGTCGGTAGACGTATCGACGGCGATGCTGTGCTCCAAGGTGGCGGCACGTATTTCACGGAGAACGCTCCATACTCGATGGATGTGCTCCCGAACATCGTTTTCCGGAGGTCCCCCGTTCTGGCAGAAGAACAAGTGGGTTTGTGAGCTCGTCGGAATAGAAGCGATGAAGCTTCCAAGCATGACGGATAAGTCATGTTCTCTGTGGGCCGTACATATCGTTACGATGGCTTTCGCCACTTGAATAATTTTTTGGCGAAGCCCTCGGCTGTTGTAAAGAGGGGAGAGGGCCTCCAACTCGTGGATCGTTTTGAGTTCCGGTCTGTCTTCGCATTTAATTTTGTCGCCATAAAGATGTGCGAGGACATGCAGGCGAAGGGCCATGTTCTTCTCTAATCGGGTGTGCTATGTATGATAAGGTGAGAAACTGGTAATCCGCGAACAGCGACGCAAACCGACCAGGTTAGCTGTTGGACTGTCCATTGAAGAAAGAGAATGGGCGGATGGTAACCAGTAATAGGGGCTCGTCCTGTGGGTTTAGTTGTTCGAAACAAATGAATTGAGTGCTTTCCCACGGGCTGAGCACCTAATCCGGCATGGATTTGCCGCCCCAACCATGGAAAACATGTCTAGACCCTCGACGTTCCGCTTCAATTCCGCTTCCTTTGGGCTCTGTGCTACTTGAGATACCAGGAGGGAGCTCAGTAACGCCGTGCATGGAGGGGGGCTAGCCACTGTAAGCCTTCTTCGTCGCTTTTCTTGCTCATTCCGCCCAGTAGGCTGTGCAGAGATGGAGTGGGCCTGTGTGTCTTGTCCACCCCCTTCTTCCTGTCGCTGATGCCGTTCACAAGGAGGGGAGCTCATGAAGAGGTTAGGCAGGAGACCAGGTGCGTATGAGGGGGAGGCGGGGCGACTGGATGGTGAGGGGGGGGAGTACTTGAACTGGTCGAAGGAAAGCAGGATGGGAATTCCGTTGGAGGAGGGCGGCGCAGTGGTTGCGGAAATCACCTGTCTGTCTTGCCCCGCTTCCGGTATGGTTCTTTCGTTTCTTCATCCACACCTATCTAATACATCGTTCCTTTATAGTCAACAGTATTCCAGTCCTGTCAACACCACTCCAACTCGGACAATCCCCCTCGGAAGCGGGCGTCATACATCATCCAAGGCAAAGCCACGACGTTTACGCAGCATTCTTGGGCGACCTACTCAAACCTGAACACTGTCCACAACTAAAGGACAGCTCAAACACAGCGCATCCGCCATCTCGGGTCGCTCCTCGGACTAATTACCTACATTCTCCGGGAATTGTTGCACAAACTGGATTTCAGTCTTGCTACAAGTATGTTCTCGCCTCTATTCTCTGGCGAGTACTTAGGTATTAACCTCCGCCGTTTTCCCCAGTCACCGGCTAACCCTTCAATATTCAACGTTCAACCGGCGCTCCGAATTCAACGCCTTTACCCGTTTCGGCTCCTGTCACGACTTCTCCTCATCGCTCGCAGCTCGCTTCTCTTCCTCTCACTTCTCGGACACAAATCTAAGAACGAATAAAAAAGAACAAGAAAATAAAATAAAAACGAATAAAAAAAACACAAAAAGAAAACAAACGCAGTCTTTTCACCAGCGCTTCTCGCTATCCTCTTCTCGGACAATCGGCTTTAAAATTGCTTCGGACTTGAGCTCCAGTTTTAGCTTCGGATTCGGATTGATTTCGGTTTTGGCTTCGGTTTTGGCTTCGGCCTCGGCTCTCGGTTTCAGTTTCAGTTTCGGGTTCTGACTGGACTGGGTGCTTTCGCACCAACCACAACGGCGATGCGAATGACATCTTCTGTTCAACGCTGGCAACAATCACAATTCATCGTCACAAGTCGGGTTCACCACCAGCGCTCTTATTTCACACATAACATTCTTAACCCACACTCGCGACAAGCGGCAACAAATCACAAACGCATAAATACGCGTCGGACCCATCACTAGCTTTCTCACATCACAAATATCAGGAGCATGCCGTAGAGTTCACAGACGTATGGACACAAGTCACTTTCAGGGCCAACCAATCAAACACGTTCGCTGTTGAGTCAGATCAAACCCACTCCCAACTTGAAGTCGACGACCAACTCTATCCACTTCAAATGTCGCGTATCCGAAAGCATTCCATCCCCGGCGCCGCTCGTACCCTGCAACCAGCCAACTCCAATGGTTCGCGAAATAAAGCACTGCCACTTTTCTCACTCTCCCGTTGCCGCGCTGGTCACTTCCCTACCACTTCCACGACGAATCGCAATGCGATACCTCATTCCATTTCTCGCCTTTTTTTAACCGCGTCGTACCGCTCCTCCATCACTGTCATCACAAGCCCACACGCGCGTATCCTTACTTATTATCGACACACCTCGCCCCAGCCCAGTGCGCTAGACTGTAGTGCAATGTAACTCCATAGTGGACATGGATTTCGCATATATCCCGCCTATCTACACAATTGCTGCGTGTGACTTGAAAAGCTTGAAGGTCATCAGGAGAGTTTGCGACTGTTATGCACCAGCCTCGGCTAGTCATCAACTTCACCGACCAAAAGCGGCCAACCACGGCCGACTGGTTCAAGACCCCTACACTGTTCGCGTTTTCGGGTGATATTCATGGTGGACCGGGCCACTGAATACCGGCAGGCAGTCGTGGTCCTACACTGAGTGTGCTCTGCTCTCTCGGATCTCTGCATCTCGATCCACCCAAGATCCACCACTCTCTCCTCCTCCTCTTAAGGCCCTACTATATTTATCAGCTGGTTTGAGGACCAATCAGAGCTCCTGTATCCTTTGTATCCTCTAATATATTACCTGGTAAACTGTCTGCTGTCTCCTTGACAACTTTTTGCGGAAATTGGTCGGCTTTTCGTCCCAAGTTGGCATTTTCAATAGATTCTCGACTTATGTGACAACACAAATTCTGTCCCAGTTGAATGCCCATTTTCTCGGGTTGTTGAGTGCTCGACGCCCTCTTTGCCTCCCCCCCCCCCTCTCTCTTCGTCTCGCTCTCTTGTATTCACACTCTCTTAACCAGCAGTAGTGATGGACACGCAGCTTGGGTGAGTTCTGCTCTGCACGATCGACTGAATGCTCTAAACTATTCACAGTGTGCTGCTAATTGGTTCATATGTTACTTCAGTAAGCCCAACTTGAAGGTTTCGCTACTGGTAGGATCTTTGGCTCACAAAATCACAAGTCTCTGTACCTCCTCGAGGTCCTCTGTGTACTTCCTCTCTTCCTTTTTCTTTGTCGGATTGTAACCGTCGTTTTCAGGTTTCCACCTACTTTCGCCATTTTCACTTCTATGATGGGCTGGTCCTCAAAGGCGCAGTTGTACTCGCGTTGACAGTCAACACCCTCGGAACCGCAGCAGCCGGCGCTATCGTGTATCTCGTGAGCTGCCCTCCCCTCCTCCGAGTGACCTCACTAATCCGCTCTCCCTTCAGTACACGATAACACACTGGGGTGCGTTTCCAGTCTGTTTTTTTCTGCCTAACCGTGTGGTTAATCTCGACAACCAAGGCGACCAAATATTCCTTAACTCTCGGCATTTGGCACGTATTTCGTCTGTTCCTTATACCTCCCTTACTCATCTCGCCATAGGCTATTCCGATCTTGATCATTTTGACCGGCGCTTCTAGTGCAATCACACATGCATATCTCATATTTAGATATTGGAAGAGGCGAGTGATATCTTGTCCTTTCTTATCCGGGCTGACCTCCATGTCAAGGACAAAAAATGGAATCCCAGTGATTATCCTCGGTGTTACATTGGCCGCCAATGTGCGTCCTTTCTAATTATTGAACTCGGGTATTTATGCGAATGACCACAGATCGGCGGAACGGCTCTGTTGGAGATAACTATGATCACCGATCCTAGCCTAAAACATGTAGAGGATATTTTCAGGGCTTCACTGTAGGCATATGCAGAGTACATATATTGTTTAAACTGACTCTTAATACCAGGATCTGGATGTCGACTTCGCTTGCATTTGAAGTATTCAACTTCGGTTTCACTCTCGTCGCGTCCCGTCAGGCTGTCAGGGATATCCGAAGGCAAGTCGCTGTCACTCAGAATCCGAGGAACAGGCTTAAGCGTAATTTCAGCTTCGGACAATTCTTCACGATCTTCGTCCAGACTAGCGTTCCCAGTTTAACCCTCGCTGCGGCAACACTGATACTGTAGGCTTTCTCTCGGCCCTCTAACTGACGTCTGTTAACTATTTCCTGGCCGTAGGTTCTTGCTGCGCAGACAGAGTAACCGTAAGTTTCCCGTCAATTGGCACCGTTTGAACGAACATGACCACTCTCCCAGTCAGTCTTGCCGTCATAATGCTGATGGGGCCGGTTTACACGTACACGATGGTTTGTCTCGGGCCTGTCTATACCGAAACTTTTGCCAATCTCCCCATTAGTTGCACGACCTTTGCTCCGCGGTACCTCGTCAAGACCGTGACGACTCCTCTTCGAAGTCCCTGAAGCAAGTAGAAAGCGGCGACTACAAAAGAGAGGCTACTCCGCGTGCGTGCTTGACTGAATTCGCCTTGATCATTGGTGTTTATTTCTCTGTCCAGCGTACTCTGCTACAAACTTTAACGGGCGGCCGTTCATTTCCGACGTGAGTCGCTTCCTTTCGTCCTCTACAGGATGATTTGCCCATTCCCTCTTTAGCCGATCTTTATTGAGGACCCCACCCCCGCCAACTTGCGGACGGGATTCGACCGTCTGAAGCTCGACAATGGGCGGGGCCGCCGTCAGAGTACAACGAACGAGACAACGAAGAGTTTCTTTTCGGGTTCCGTTTCGAGCGCCTCCGTGTACTCTTCGAGCCAGTGAGCTTGACTGCCTGGGCTGGGTTTCCCTGACAGTCGGGATTCATATATTCATACACTGGATGTGCTATGACTGTAAGATATGGATGGGACCACTGCCGGCGGAAATAAACATGTAACTTGAACACATTGTAACCTAGATCTTGAGCAAGTCACTGCAGTAAAAGCCCCGCTTACAAACGATGTCCCAAGTCTCATACTGTTGAAGGGCTATCTCGCACTTTGGCACGAATCCCTGGCCACTGTGCTCCTCGTTATCCACTCCTTGTTTCCCCCATCAGATGTCCTCGCTCTCTTCTCTGCTATACACAAGTTTCATGTTTCTCCCATCCCTGCCCAATTTTTTATTTGCTTTGATTTTGCGTTGTGTCGGCATAACATTCCGTATCTGCTACTATAGAAATAATCAGTGGTCGTTCCGACCACGCCGCTGCGCGTCGTTCCTATCCTGCTTTACATGCGCTCCGAGTCGTACTGCAGTTGTTCGTTCTCGCTCCGCGCCTCGACGGGTTGTGCGTATGTATTTCTGCCACGCCTCTGCGCCTGTTCTCGTTCTGCGCCTCGAAGTATCGTGCGTATGAACTCCTGCTACGCAAGTTCCGCGTCCTTGAAATGCAGGTCCGTATGCACTCATTCTCGCTCGCACTCGCTCCCGTTCCGCGCCTCTGACTCGGAATCTACAAACGCGTCGTGCAATATGCGCACGTTCTCACTCCGCCCACGTCTGTTCTTTCTATCGCTTGTTTATCGCTGCCTGTTTGAAGCTATCGTGCTGAATTCCTCTTCTACAGCGCCTGTCATTCTAACAAGCTGGCTAGCCCCTATCTGCTAAAGTAGCAATATAGCCAAACATTGGCCAAAGAGCGACACCTGGCCCGAACAAGGTCCGACTTCCCTTATGGCCTCTATACTGCCTTCTACATCCAGAAAGCCTTACAGCCCAGTCAAGGAAATGGACCACGAGGAACGCAAGGGCCTGCTCTCCGAGTCCGACGGCGGCCCATATAACTTGAAAGTCGACACCGATGACCTCGAATCAGACTCGGCGCGCGAATGGTCGCGCAAGAAAATTATCTGGGCCGCCGTTGGGCTCATCGCACTCATGATAACCGGCGTGTTTGCACGGGTGTTCCTGCTCAACCCGCCAATAGCGCAGACGCACCCGAACCTCTTGTTCCACGGGGACGGCGTGCGTTCCAACGGGACGCACGATTTCAAGCGCACCGTGCTCATTGTGTCGATAGACGGTTTGCGGTGCGTACCCTGGTGACGCGTCATCCTCGCTGCGGCGCTAAATACGTAATGAACAGAGCGGACTATCTGGATAGAGGGCTGACGCCACACCTCCTGGACATCAGCAAGCAGGGCTTGCGGGCCAAAGCTTTGGTCCCTATTTTCCCGGTGGGTTATTTGCTTCACATCTTCGCTCGACACTTGCTTAGGCTCCCACAGACACTAACGTTCCCGTGAGTCCTACCATTCGTCGTAATTAAAGTCGTCCTAATCCTTCTAGTAATCATTGGGCTTTAATGTACCACTTCAGCTTATCTGCCGCGTCTTGCTTGACTCACCACCCATCGTAGGACCGGCCTGTACGCCGAGTCGCACGGAATTGTTGCCAATGTGCGATTTCATTCTGATACTATGTTTCCATTTAACACCTCTCCGCAGAACTTCTGGGACCCTATAACAGAACGCGAATTCCACTACAACCAAATCAAGTCCGCGTGGGATTCCTCGTGGTGGTTTGGCGAACCCGTATGCTAATTAATCCCTTGCATTTTTATGTTCAGCCGACTGAAAATTTCCAACGCAGATGTGGGAAACGGCTGAGAAGGCTGGCATAATCACCGCGAATCTCATGTGGTGCGTATACATAGGCCGGATTGGCTGCGACTTACCAGACATTGACAGGCCGGGTCCTCCAAAGACTTCCTCTGGCGCATCATCAACTTATTTTGTCCCATGGAAGGCGAGTTCTCAATAGAGCCGGATAGTTTCTGAGCTGAATTCGTGTTTCCAGGATAAGGTCCCCCTGAAGGAGAAGCTCAGCCAGATTATCGAATGGGTCGACCTGCCGTTCAACGACCGACCGCAGTTTATCATGGGTCCGTCCACCTCTGCATTTCAGGTTTAATTCTTATATAATATCACAGCTTACGAACCCTCGCTTGACCAAGCGGGCCACCGCACTGGTCCCATGTCCGCAGAAGTCAACGTACGCCCGCCCTCCCATCTCCTCGCCCCATACTCACCCAGCGCAGAAAACCCTCATAGACGTCGACGTCTTCGCAAAAGACCTGCACACCGCGCTCCAAGCGCGCAACCTCACCGACATCGTTGACATCGTCTTCGTCTCGGACCACGGCATGACGGACACGAGCCACCCGGAGCTCATCTACATGGACGACGTGCTCGGCGCGGACGGGCTCGTGGCGCTCGCGCACACGGACGGGTGGCCCGCGATGGGCATGCGCTTCGTACCCGGCGCAAACGTGTCGCACCACGTCGAGGTGCTGCGCAGCGCGGCGGCAGCGCGCCCGGGCACGTTCGAGGTGTACACGCACGAGACGATGCCGGAGCGGTGGCACTTTGCACGCAGCGAGCGCATCGCGCCGGTGTACGTCGTTCCGTACATCGGATACGCGCTGACGACACGGGAGGAGGGCGACGTCGGCATGTCGAAGGGGGTGCGTGTTATTTTTTTACTACTTGTATATATTCCTTTGCTCACACGGAGCAGAACCACGGATACGACAACCAGGCGCCGGAGATGCACGCCATGTTCGTCGCGCATGGGCCCTTTTCGGCGGTCGTGAAGGCGCTGCACCAGGGCCGCTCCGACTCGAGCACGCGCGCGCGCCGGATCCTCTCGAGCCCGCTCGTGCGCCGCGTTCTCTCGCGCCCCAGCAAGGGTTGGCACTCGACATCGGACGACACGTACGTGATGAACGCGTTCCCGAACGTGCAGATCTACAGCCTCGTCATGCGCCTGCTGGGCGTCACCGCGACCGCGCCCACGAACGGCACGTCCGAATTCTGGGACGATTATTTCTGAGGGGCCGTTCATACCGGTTATTTCTTGGGACGGGGAGGTCGGACTATTAGATCTACATTACACATGCACTCTATTGTAGCCCTTGGCACTTATTGTATACATACAATTGTACGATATCAGGTACTTAATTACCTCGAAGTCTTCATTACGGAGAAGGAATGTCTCGGTGAGCAGGGAAGCGGGGTTGCGTGCACCAGGCGCCGGGTAGCGGGAGCTGATACGTTGCGTCGGATATTCAGCAGTGGGTGGTTGGTTGTCCCCCTCCACAGCTGACTGCCACCCCGCCGCTGACGACGCCGCCACGGCCCCTGCCCCCGCGTCCGCGCCTGGGGCCGCCGCCACCGCGGCCAACAGAAGGCGCGCCGTTAGTGACGTTCACGGGGATGACGCCCGCCTGCGCGACATCTCAACGAAGAGGCGAATTGTTCATAGAGCGATTAACCTCTTCATACACAGTCTGGTTAGCAGTCTTGCAGATGGTCGCGATTTGGAGACTAAGCTCCGGTAAAGCAAGAAAGCTGGATAAAATAGTCAACAGCTCAGTAGTACCAGACACCGCGTTCTAAGCGTCAAGGTATGGAGAAAGTCCGGGTGAAGCGACGAGAGCAAGATGTGGGTCTGTCCGCGCAGATTTATGGCCAGTGGGTCATGAATCCACTGGCTATGAATTTCTTGAATGATGAATAGCACTGGGAAACGCGATAGGCCACGGTTGGCAGGCTGCTGCCTAACAGTGGTAAACTCTCCTATCTTGGACCTTTGTAACCTGCAATGTCGCTGCCCTTGCCCTTTAAGGGTTGCTCAGCATCCCATTGGGCGAGCACAGAAGACGGCCGGAAGGCTTTCCGACGGCCGTTCAAAGTGACCAGATTCTTCAAGCTGCGACAAGATTTGCTCAACGATGAACCCAAAGATTACGTCCTATACAAGCATCTCCCCTCCCTCAAATGGCTGGATGCCAAAAAAGTCAGTTAATTCTCGTACATCGGTTGTTTTGCTCACCAGCGCCGGAAAGGTTGAGCTTATGACTCGGCTAGCTGACCCAGCATCATACACAAGCAGTGGATTGGAAGAAGGACTCATATTGCGGCAGACCATCCCAGTATTATCTCAATATCTTGTCGACGCTGCAAAACAAATACAGAAACTTGCGGAGCCTGCGAAGATCACATTGCCCTACATTGCGGCCGACCAGAAGCGCCACATTGGTGAGAAGACCTGACCCTCATAGTACGAAACACAATTCATGTCTCTGGTTTAGGTTTCGACAACATCCTGTCAGCTAATTTCGAAAAACTCGTAGCCATATGCGCGGACATCCGGACCCTGCGAAGCGAGATACCCCCATCAAGCGAGCCGGCATGGGCCCCGCTAATCAACCAAATTATCAGTATTGGCACGAAGCCTTTTGAATCCCTCTTCGATAACAACTACAAGTGAGTTTCACCCCACCCCTTTTGAGGGAATAGAGTTGCTGACTGGCTACCCTCAGAGAAAAACCACGGTTGGCAATGCCGCGGGCATTTGCACGGAGTCGCGAAGAGGTATTCGTGGATTCGTGGGGCTTTTCCGGCTTCTTCCAACCTGACCGCTGCCTCTATTTGCCGCGAGATGTGAATAACTTCGACAAATTAACGGAGCGTCAACAACGCTGTTTCGTGGGGCTCAAGAAGGTCTCCTCGACCTCACAGCCTGCATTCCCGGTATTGTCGATGGAACTGAAGAAGAGGATTGAGGACCTGCCTGAAGCAGAAGGGAAGGCCATGTATTCGGCAGTCCAGGCAGCCGGCATTTATGCCAACTGTAATTCACCACTGCAAACCCTCATATTGACCGTAGGTTATGGATTTGTTCAGCCCTGGACGAGTTCCTGGGATGGAGATTCGGTATGTGTATTCTTATACTCCTATTCTTCCTAATTTGAGGTGTCTAAAGGTTTGTTTTGTTCATGGAAAGTCCTTGGATTTGGGGGAGTTACAGGACATCATCACCCTTGTGCTGATCATCCGCTGTTCAGTGATGCGTCATTTGCAAGATGCTTTTGATGTTAGCATTAATGAGCTCGATCTTGGAGCGTGGTCTCTGGAGGAACTTACTCCAGTCCGGCTATCAGCTGGCCCTCCTATCGATTGGCGAGCGAAGTTCGTGGCTGAAAAATCAGCCAAAAAACGACAATCGTCCGGAGTCCCACTGCCGGGATCCGCGCCGCGCAAGAAGTCGAAAAGTGCGGATGCCGCAGCTGCAGGGAATGGCGCTGGTGGTGATGATGACGCAGGCGCTGGGGATGCTGGAGATCCAGAAGACGATTATGTATGACATGGACTCGAAGAGTTCAGAGGCCAGTGACCCGACTTACACACCACCGTGATTCTTGGACTCCTTATCCATCCGAATTGCCCACTTTGACCTTGAGCCGTTCGCCCGCGCCCGCGCGATTATTTTTGACGAACGCTTATTTCTTGGGGCGGACTGTTAGATTTACATTACACATGCACTCTATTGTAGCCCTTGGCGCTTGTTGTATAAATACAATTGTACGATATTAGGTCCTTTAATTACCTCGAGGTCTTCATTGCGGAGAAGGAATGTCTCGGCGAACAGGAAGCGGGGTCGCGTGCAGCAGGCGCTGGGTAGCGGGAGCTGATACGTTGCGTCGGATATTCAGCAGCGGGTGGTTGGTTGTGGGCGCACGGACTACCCTCCGCGGCTGACTGCCACCCCGCCGCCGACAACGCCGCCACGGCCCCTGCCCCCGCGTCCACGCCTGGGGCCGCCGCCACCGCGGCCAACAGAAGGCGCGCCGTTAGTGAAGTTCACGGGGATGACGCCCGCCTGCGCGGGGACGTGCACGTCCCCGTCGATGCGGTGTATGACGACCGGCGGCGCGACGACCGGCTCCGCGCGTTGCAGGATGCTCGGCACGCGCACTTCCGACGAGCCACTTGCGCCCGCAGTGGACAGCGCGACGCCGCCGCTGATGCTGTCCTTGCGTCGCGGCTGCTTGTCCTTCTTGTCGTCCGGCGGCGCCCCAGCAGCAGCGGCGGCGGCAGCGCGCTCGCGCTCACGCTCCCTTCGTGACTTGCGCTCCGCCCCGCCCGCGCCCGCTACGCCCGCACCGCTCAGCGCGGCCTCGAACTGGCGCGACGCGAGCCCAATGACGGGGCGCGTGCGGCGCGGAGGGTCGTTGGCGCTGGTGCTGGGGACGGGGGCGGCGCCGGTGCTCGGGTTGGCGGCGGACGCGACGGCGACGACGGTGGGGACGGCGGGCGGGCCAGGGACGCGCGGCTGCGGGCGCGGCGGCTTCGCTGCTTTGGGCGGGCGCGGCGGAGCATTATTTGCAGCGGAACCGGGCTTCTGTGCCTGTCCCTGTTGCTGGGCGGCGGCTGCGGCGGCAGCGGCTTTCTTCGCGGCCTTCTTGCTGAGGGGGGCGGACGACGACGAGGCAACCTGCGGGGGCGGGGCGTTCTTCTTTTTCGCCTCGTCACGCTTCGCTTGGGCGATCTGACGGATTGCGGTCTCTTTCTCGCGCTGCGCGGCTTTCTCCGCTTTGAGGGCTTCGAGGAGCGGCGTGGTCTTTGGGGGCGGGGGAGGCTGGTTCGCTGCAACTAGTTGAAAGATATAAATGAGGCCTATGGGGCAACTGCGGGGCGACCTACTCAGAGATTCGAGAGTTGGGGGTTCAGCGCCAGAACTTTGAGCGTTAAGAGATTCAAGGAAGGAAATAAAGTCTTCGTCTAAGGGTGGGTTAGCCTCGGGCTCTCCGTCTCTGCAAACGCCCACCTTTCTCGATGGTACCGCTGCGGGCATCTGCTTTCTTCTCCGGAGGCACTTTCTGATACGGCGCAAACTCGACAACCGCATACGACTCGTTTCCTGCTCTTCAGATTAATCCAAGCCCAAAGTTAAGGTACAGACACCCACCAGCCTTGTCTCGAAACAAGTGCCCGTCGTATTCGTGGCTGAACTGGGCCAGCTGCTCCTCGGTCTTGAACACAATATACGCGCGTGATGGGATGTTCTCCTTGTTCAGCCTTGGATCCATTAATTCCTTACTCCACCCATTTTTTCAAGTTCAGTACCGTTTACGCAGCTTCCCGGGATAGAAGATCTTCCAGGTGACTGTCTCGTCCGAGACCCACGCCTGCACGCTCTGCCAGAAGACGTCCTCCGGCAGATTGGGCGGCAGCCTGCGCACGATCGTCTTGAGGCGCTCCGTCGTCGGGGGTTGCGAGAGCCGCTCCTTCTTGTCACGCTCCCTTTCCTTGTCCTTGTCCCGTTCGCGCTCCTTCTTGGCCTTGGGCGGCGGCGGCGCTTTGGCGGTCGACATACTGTCCACGGCAACTTCCGGGCGGCAGCTTACAAACGCGTATGTGAATGATACTAGCAGTTACCCGTGCTACGCTACGGGAGGGCCTAAAATGCTTTTAGATATATTTTGAATCCCACCTGGACCATCAGAGCGAAAGATTTCTGGATGCCGAATGTAAACGAATTAACCGCGCCACTCCTCGCCAACCTTTGGTTGGCTCGTCGCAGCCAGCGTGCGTTTACAGTTGAATATAAAATAAAACGGGTGGTTCATATGCCCGAATTGTCCGTGCCATTTTGAATTTTGAATGGACAACTTGAATGTTACAACTGAAATGAACCTCCAAAGATCAGAGCAAATGAGCTGTATTGTTGTCCAGATATCAATCTAACGGAATAACCGCGCCGCTCCTCGCCAACCTTCGGTTGGCTCGTCGTGGCCAGCATGCGTTTAAAGTTGAAATGAGAAGTTGTTAGAATTTCGTCGCGGACAACTCTGAATGTTTCAGTTGAAATAAAGACTACCATGAGATTGCAAGACAATATTTGCAAGCGGATGCCTCCAAACATTGGAGTAAAAGATGCATACATATTAAAATGTCCGGATATCGCGCACCACTCCTCACCAACCTCTGATTCTCATCGTGGTGCCGTATACTGGTCCAAAGTGCCGAACCTAAAGTTTTCGCCTGTCGCCGAACACGTTGTTGCAGCCCGTGGTCCGTTGCGTCACAATAAGAAGAGGTGTCCACATCGCCGACTGGTGTTCTTTTAAGTCGACGCGTCGGGAATTTGGCAGGCCGAGAAGTAGGTTTCTAAGATAAAATCAGCTGTACTTACAGTTCAATGTGTCTACACACCTTCATCGTTTCTGGAGCCCACAAGATAAAGAATGGATAGGTTAACGGAAGGAGACTCGAAGTGTCGGTAATAACTCGGATAGTCACTTAGTCCCGTTGCGCGCTTGGCATGCCCAGCTGGTTGGTTCCCCTCGTATGGGCGGTTCCTGGTGCTTTTGGACGACGGTAGTTGTCGATGAGTCTTGGGATGGGACTGGTTTGCTGGGAAGCGTGGATGTCACGCAAAAGTTGGCGGTTGCGTGCTTGATCAAGTTGATGACGCTGGATGTTGCTTGGATGACTCAGAGAAGGATTCCTGGACGAAGAGTAAGATGTTAGCCTGGACGCGCTGTATGTTGTCGCCGCTATCTGCAGGATGAAGGAGGACGGGAGTATGGAAGGAAAGGTTCGCAGAGAGGAAGATGTCACCTGACTTTGACAGTTGTCTTTTGACATTTCGTGAGAGAAACCTGCTTTCATTTCTTATATAGATAATAGGGTGACTTTAGAGTCCACCACGGAAGAACAAGGGATGAAGAAGGGGATGGTGGCTTCTCTCCCTAGGCGAGGAAATAAAGTTGTTCATGTTTGGCTGGCCCTTGCACAAAAACCCGTTGCTCAATACTCACGCCGTCGTGCCTCTCTCTCCTTACCACCATCTTCCCGTGAGTCAGTCTTTTCATCTATCCATTGCAGTCTCCTCGCCCCTTCTTCGTGATGAATACCTATCACATATCAAGCTCAGCTTGAACAGTCATATACGGTAGGCGGGATGGTCGAGGTTCATTTTCAGCATTTTGACATTTTGACCTCGGCATTTTGTTCCGGCGATTTTTGACTGATAGCACGGATCGATTGTTATCTGCGCTTCTTCAATCCGTCGAGGCGCATGGAGGGTGCTTAGAAATGCTTTAAAACATCTCAATAATTCAGATAACATGCTAATGAACTTCTGCATTCAGTTTCATGCAATGAGAACGGGTTGAGGTTGAGTTACTGCGTTGTTGTGATTTGGCAACAATATATTTAAACAGAAACGATTGTGCATGGTAAATCGAATCAGGCAAGAATCAGGCATATGTTCTTTTCATTGGCCAAAATACTATGTGTGTTGATTTGAATTACTCCTCATTAGATTCTTTGCGCACATCCTCTGCAAATCCATCATGGCTGAGATGGAGATTGTGACAACAATTCACGCATTCATGCTTCTTGAGGAAGGTCTGAGTACCTGCTTTTCCACGATCACCAACCCCACTGGAGCAGTAGAGAATAAAGTCAAAAGTGGAGACCCAAGAAGCAAATAACATACCCGTCATACGTGTGGGTCATCACATCAAACAAGACCTAAATGCTGTCTCCATTCTCGTTGACAATTGTTGCGGCTATGGGTACTCATTTGTTCCACTCCAATTGCTGGACCTTGCTGTATCGCCTTGGTTCAAAAAGCCACATGACAAGGCCTCTGTTGGATGTCAGGTGGTCTAAATCTGAGGCTGGGTCAAGTTCAGCAGCTTGATATTGCCCCAAATAAATCCTGAAGCCTTTTGACACAGATAACGGTCGATCTGTGCCATCAGCCAAAAATCTAGGCTCGATCCAGCCTCTCTAGCGGACTACGCACTTAGAAGATAGTCGTTCACAAGTGCTATGCTATAGAGGCTGGAGTTTGATAAGCGTAGCGAACCGTAGGTGCCTCGGAGTTTGAAAAATATGATGGACTTCCGTTGAGATCTTTTAAATCGTTTTTTGAAGTTTGTTTTTTTGTAAAAGTGGAGGGAACCTCATTTTGAGACGCTGTAATTTTTTTCATGAGAAATGGGCAAGTTATAAAGGACCTTGAGGCATTTCTTTTCAGCGCCTTTTCGGACATGCAAGCGAAGCAGTGGCATATCAGTGATGGCCCCGCTTAAATTTTCAAACTCCGAGGCACCTACGGTTAGCTATGTTGGAAAAAGTGAAATTTCCTTGCAAGGCATTTTGGATACATTACAATAAGAGAGTTGCATTATAAGATTTTGAGAAGTGCCTTTCCACTAACGGAGCCTAAAACTTTTATAGCAAGACCATTGCAATGGTCTTGCAATGTCTTGCAAGGGACCGGCCTTGTAAGGAAATTTAGGTTTTTCCGACATACGGTTATCAAATCCTAGCCTACCAAAAATTATCGGAACAAAATGCCGACGTCAAAATCTCAAAATGCCAAAAATGAACCTCGACCATCCCGCCTACCGTAGTCATATGGACCCAGTCCACTGATGATTTTTGTACTTCTGCAATTCTGATTTTTTCCCTCTCTCTCACCATACGCTAAATGCGAATGGTTTCTGTCCAACTCCTCGAACCCAAACTGACGACCTACTTTTTCAGGTCCTTCTGAAATGTGGTAGTAAATGGATAATCTGCAATAATACTTTATTTCCCCTTTGTCTCCATACAACTTGTGTTATACATCGTCTGGTACTACTTACCTTCATGACCTCTTCGACCTCCGTGGATGTACTCCCTGGGTTCCAATTGGATGAACATTTTGAGGACTTTCGCTGTTAGATCTGCCCAGACGTGCCTCCACGCCTCACAAGCATAATTCAAACGCACCCCGCGGACGACTGGTGGCTCACCGGCATGGGTGGCGAGGGTGACGTCCCTATGGAACCTGGTGACGAGGACCTCAGTGCCGGTCCAGCTACTGTCCGCTGTATCGACCTCAGCAAGCGAGCCAGAGCCAGTTGTATAATTTTCCTAAGAGTTTTTTTATCACGAGCGTCGAGGGCCGTGTCCATCTGACGCGATGTGGCCACCACCGTCAAACCCTCAGCACTCTTCGACGTCGCGCAAACATTCAGGCCAATGAAGTTATTAGATCCTCGATATTATACATGAAATCTACATAGTTCTACTCCTCCGAAATCCGCTCAAAGAACTGCCTCAGCGTCCCCGCCAGCACCTCAGGAAGCGCCTCCACATTGCGCAGGACGACGTAGTACTCGAACGGGAATGAGTCCAGATACCGCTGAAGCTGCAGCTCCATGCGCCCGTCCACATTCTTATACTCCGCCTTGTCCATCGTGAGAATCGAGCCCTGTACGGCAGGTTTGCGCCCCGCCGACGTCGGCGCCGCGGCGGAATGCAGCGAGTCGACGATGACAAACACGATCATCACGCGCTGCTCCTCCGCCTTGCGCAGCACCGTGCGCAGCTTGTCGTGGTCCTGGCACATGCCGTCCGAGATGATGATCTGCAGCTGCCACAGGTCCGCCGCCGCCGCCGAGCCCATCGCGCGGCGCTCCCTTGCCGCCTCAAGCACGCGCAGACTCGTTTCCACGAGCGCGAGCATGTCCGTCGCCCGCTGATCGAACCGGAACGCGCCCATCAGCCGCGCGCCCGCCTGGTCCGAGAACGGGCCCCCGTCGAACCCGTGCAGCACCTCCACGCGCTCGCCAAACTTCGCGATCGCGACGTCACCCGCCTCGAGCCGCGTGAGCGCCTTGGCCACCAACGCGAGCGTCTCAAACGCCAGGTGCACCGAGTGCGACTCCGCCATCGACTTGGAATCATCGAGCGCGATGAGCACCTGGTACTCGCGCTGGCTCGGCCGCGTGCGCCTCAACCAGATCTTGTCCTTGGTGTAGTCGCTCGCGATGTACGAGATGATCTTCTTCATGTTGAGCCGCTTGCCTGTACGGTAGTCGCCCTTGAGTCGCGTCGCGAGCGTCGGCTCCAGGATCAGGCGCAACTGCTCGCAGAGCGCGTATGCGAGGTCGTGAGTGAGCGACTCGTACAAGCGCCAGATGCGCTCCGCGCCGTCCTCGGGCAGACCGTCGGCCTGCCACTGTCGCAGCTCAAGCTCAACGTCGCCATCGGCATCCTCCATGTCAACGTCGGCTTTCGGGCCGGACGGCCCGTCGGTTCGCTCTGAGCTGGGAGGGGCGTTGTGGAGAATGGCGCCTTCGACATCTTCACGAGCTTGGGTAGATGAATCGTCGGCGTGCAGCATCTGCATCTCGATTGGCCGCTGGTGCTGCTCCAACTCCGCCGGTCCGTCTACGTCCATCGGAGGAGCGGGTTTGTCGGTCTCCTGGTCGGCATCAATCAGAGTCAGCTCATTCAGCTTCGCGACCTGCTCTTCTCCCGCGGGCCCCAGCGCTTGCATGTCGTGATCGCCATCGTCCGGGCGGAGGTATTCAGCCTGGGCGGCTTCGTCGCTATTGGGTGCAGGCTGTTCACGCGGTCCGTCACTGGGATCGGCATCCAAGATCTGGTCGAAGCGTTGTCGGATTTCCTTCAAGGTGTCGCCGAGGCTGCGGAGAGGGTTGTTGAACAGCTGGGCGTCGGACTGCGACTGCACCTGCCCCTCCTGCGGACCATCGGAGGATGTGCCAGCAACCTGGGACTCGGAAACCTGCGCTGGAGGCTCGAGCGACGGCTCACTCGGTAGGGGAGCACTAGATTGGATAAGCTATAGGCGTCAAAAGAGAAACACGCGACGCACCCATCCTCATCTCTGGACTTCTCCTCTGATGCAGCAGTGTCATGCCCCGCCACTCCCGCGGAGCTGCCCGCCTGGCCTGTGGCCGCGCTCTCGCCCGCTTCGTCGTTCTTTTCGTTGTTCGGGTCTACCTCCCCCTCCCCAGCGGTCACGTCGGGCTGGGCCACAGCATGCTCGTCGGAGACCTCCTCCTCTTCCGGAATCTCGGTGTCGTCGCCAGCCTCTGCTGATTGAATAGGCGGTTCGGCGTCCTGCCCTTCAAGCGGTTCCGGTGTCTCGTCGGACGGTGGTTCATCAGGCCCTTGCTGCTCCTTGGACGACTCTGTAGGGGCTGGTTGTGTTTCATCCATGGCATCACCATCGTCCTCGGGCCCATCGTCCTCAGGCCCATCGTCCGTGTCCATCTCGTCGGGCATATCTTCCCCCAGGCCTAAGTCCATGTCATCAGGAAGATCCAGCGTGTTCGCGTCCTGGACATAATCGTCCATAGGTGCGCCGCTCGCGTCGGGATGATCCTGGTCTTCTTCGCCCTCCGGCATGGCCTCATCCTCCTCAGGATTGGATGGCGGCTCCTGATCTGCCGCCTGCTCTTCTATGGCCTTCTTCTCCTTCGACTGCTTCTTCTGCTCCCCCTCCTTCGCTACAACCTCCGATTTCCCGTCCTTCTCTTCCGAATGATCTTGGTTGGTAGTGTCGTCTTTGTCCGTCGAGTCCTCCGGGCCCTTCTCGTCGCCCCACAGTTTCTCGTCCACCGCCGACGGATCCGACGGATCCAAATCCCCCAGCTGCTCCTCCGGATCCGCCTCGCTCCCGTCCTCAGAACCCCCTTCGTCCTGAGACTGCTCATCCTCCGGAACGTCCTCCAAGCTGCCCCCGATGTCCTCGCTCATCTCTATCGCATCGTCGTCGCCCTTGTCCTCCTGCGGGTCCCTCTCTTCATCCTCGTCACCCTTCAGCCCCTCCACCTGACTCTCTTCCTCGATCTCCTTGCTGACGTTCTCCGCGCCCGCACCTGCACCGAGACCCATCCCGCCGGTCACATCGGACGTCTCCCCACCTTCGCCCGCCTCCTCGTCCTCGGGCGGCCTGCAAAATCCGTCCTTCGCGATCGTCTGCGTGACGGAGCACAATACGAGGTCGAGTTTGAACAAGGCCTTGGTCCAGTCGCTGTGCGATGTGAGCTGATGCTGCACGAGCTGGAGATACACGTCGACAAAGGGCATGAAGCGCTGCAGGTTCGTGTGGAGGTCATTGCCGTGAACTGCCAGTTGCGCCAGCGCGGTCTCGAGGGAAGCGAGGGTCTGATTGAGCTTGAGAAGCCGCGTGAAGTCCCGAACACTGTGATAGTCTTGTTCGATATAACGGTCCCGCTCCTTGTTCTCCTCCGCTTCCTCTGCTGCCAGGTCGGAGCAAGCAGGCAACATGGACTGTACGTGCACGAGGAAGAGGTTGATGATTGCGTCTGTGTCGTCGCGGGCCGTGATGGTATCGACGCTCGAGGACAAAGTGACGGTGGGTTGCGAAGCCAGCCAACACCTGACGGGGACAAAAAGGTGCTCAAGGGCAGGATGACCTGCTGACCAAACGTCCAGCGCAGTGATGGTTTTGCTGAGATGACCGATGGCCTCTACCACGACGAGTCGCTCTCCTGAGAGCACAGTTAACGAAAGACGATCAAAGGAAAGTAGGAGCTCTTACTTTCGAGCAAGACCGGCAATGATGAGGATTTGACATCGTTGCAAATCGCACTCAATTGGCGTCGCAGGGTATCCGTGGCAACTTCCAGCGCTTTCACCTCATCTAAGAAAGGGCCCGGTATACGTGGATCTGGCTGGAGCGCGTTGAATGTGTCCAAGCCTTGATTCGTCTCCTTGAGCGCACTGACAAGCTTGCACAGGACCGTATGCACCTCGGAGACTTGATTTGCAATCGTAGACCCATAAAAGGCAATTTCTGGGGAGGCAGCCAATTGTTCCAGTCGCTGGGATAGTCTTTGCAGCTTGTCGTAGGTGACGAAAGCATCAGCCAACCTAACGAATGGTAAGAAACTCATCGACGGAGATGTAATTATGCGTACCGTGATCTCGACTCAAGAGCCGTTGCGAAGACCGATTCCACAAACATCACGCCTTTCTGAAGATCTCGGGTAACTAAATCAGAATGGTGATTGGAGAGCGACGTTCGCAATCCGGGAAGAGAACCATTCAAGCGGTTGTAATAGCTTTCGCTCTTTTCGACAACCGTAGACGCAATCGGAGAGTCTAAGAGGGGTTGTTCTCTAAGCCATCGCGTGTCCGAGTGTCGACGAAGAGTGTCCGCCTTCACATTGGCAGTGAAGCCGGCGCGCTTGAGCTCCTTCAGCAAATCACTCCAAGCCTTTCGTTTTCGGACCATCAACGCCTTCTGCTGCTTCTCCCGCTTCTCTGAAGGACCGCCTGGAATCGCGATTGCCGCAAGCTCCTTCGCGGTGAGGATAATATCGACAGCAAGATTGTCAACAATGAGGGCGGAACGGGACGAAATGAAAGGTCGGATACGGGTGTGAACAAGCCCTCCAAACTTCTTGAACGTGACTGGGAGGTTGAGCAAATGACTTGAATGCACTACAGAGGTGTCGATGACGGGGAACAGGGGGGTTGGGATGGCATCCCAAGTATCCAAGGGCTGGTCCGTTTGAGGCCTCTGGCATTCCAGGTCGCCTGCAGGTCGAGGAACTAGAAGACCAGACACTGGCTGACGAAGAACGTCTCGGAATTTGCGGATGATCTTGTACAACTGGTGGTGCGTGCGTTGGGCGCTCGCCTTGAGCGCCTGGACATTGATATCCTTCCAACTCGCCAACTTGATGAAACCGCGGAGTTCCTTCTCGAGAACATTCTGCTGATCCGAGAGGCTCGTGGATACTTGCAGGGCGAACAAGTTGTAGTAGCTCTGCGTGGCACGTAAAATGCGCCGAACACGATCCAGGGTGTCGCCATGGATCCCCGTTTTCGTGCTGGCCAGATGAGCACAGTAAAGCTCGAAACTGCGCAGTAGCTGCATCCGCGCGTCGAACTGCCCAAGGGGACTAGCACGGACGAAGTCGTCCAGGAGAGGAATAAGAGTGGCGAGGTAATCCGACAAGGTCGAGGTTGGATCTTGCTGCTCACGATCCGACGCGTCCAACGGGCCCCTGATCGTAGCGTCGTAGAGTCGGAACCACCATTCAGCGATTCCGTCCGCAAACGACTTGGCCTGGGAGTGAAGTAATACCTGCCAACACGCCAGCTCCAACCGTCGCCACTCCACGATCAAAGTGGTTAGAGCAAGTTGATGCTCTTTCAAGGTATTTTGGCGATTGGCGTAGATCTCCCAGTCTTCAGTCTGAACTAACAGCTGCTCCAACGCGGACAGAATCTTTGCCACGGGACTGCTGAGGTCGAGACCAAGAACGGCATCACATCGTTCCACTAGGTGCTGGAGTACCATTTGATCAGGCCACTCTTGCACCAGAATCTGCAGGCGTGTTTTGAGAGTCGTCACGACTGCTGTGGCCTTTTTAACCTCTAGAACGTTCGCATCCGTATAGAAATTGTACGCATCTTTACGATGGTTTGGAGCGGTCTGCATGGTCGACAGCCGGGTACGGAGAAGAGACAGCTGGAAAGGAAGACTCTCGCTGTCCAACGTGTCGGATAGACATGAAAAGTGGCTGAGCAGGATGGTTTCAAGCGTGGATTGTCGTAATTGTTGAAAGATTGCAGGTCCGTCCGAAGTGCCATCGTTTCCGGTTACAAGGAGGAGATGGTGTAACGCTAGAAGCTGCTGCATTTCCCCAGGTTGGATGCGGCCTGGTTGATTGCTTTTCGTTTCGACTTGAATTTGCGCATCTGGATCCAGCGCGTCCTCGAAAGAAGGAAACAGTAGCAAAAACTCCTGTTCCTCCATTTCCGCTTCCCCGACGTCGTCATAGTCGAGTGGTTTGTGACGGTATAATGAATGTGAAGCTGCTTCCAGTTCGCCCTCTCTGGCGCGATCTATGAGCCAAAGGCGGAGGACTTGACTGTACGTGGTCTGAACGAGCTCGATTTGAGTCTGCACGCCGATACCAGTATGTGTCTCCACAGCGACGGCGGAAAGATTCAGAAGGAGGTGTCTGAAAGGCGTCACAACCAGCGGGCCGGATACGGACTCGGCTATTATCGACGTCGCGCCTTGAACGGCGGGAAATGCCACGAGGGAAGATGATAGCCGGACCACGTGATCCGCAACAGACTCGGTTGCGGAGACGAAGGAGCCTGCAATGAGCCGCAGTCCCATTCGAAGATACAACACAGCCATCTGCAGGGGGACACTGATGTCAGCATACTCGGGGTAGACCGAATCGAGTCGTTGGCAAAATCCGGCCATGGATCGTTGCAAGACGTTTTCTCGCAGAACGCTACTTTCGTCAGCGCTTCCGAGCGTGGAGAGCAAGGTATCGAGTTTGGAAGGCGATATGATGTGGTTTTGGAATTGCGTTACTTCAGACCAGAACATGTGCAGACGGGACACATCTTGTCGCAACGGAAGAACAGGAGCGTCGCGCAAGTGCTCGAGAACCTCGGCCAGCTGCACTTTAAGATAATCGACGACGACGTTTTCCGAACGCCCCGTTGTCAAGTGTTCCAACCGCAAATGAAGCTCGATCTGTCCAGAGAGCAGTGATTCCTGATGCTTCCAAAATCCGAATGCGCAGTTCTGAATGGCAGCAGGATCTACCGGTGCATCGGGGACAAAGAGATCGAAAATGGCGCGGCCAACGGCAATCCAGCAAGATCCAAGATCAGCAATGGTGCGCTGACGAGATACTCGCAAGGATAGGAATTTATGGACGGCCGGGTGGATGTGATTGCGAACTGCGTTGCTGAATGGCCGGTTCTTGGACTGCTCGATGAGAGAGAGAGTTTGACCCAAAGATGTCCGGATGTCCACTGTCATGTCGAGTGGCACCGGGAAGCTCTCGAAACTGGACGCGAAACATGAAGCAAGCTAGAGAGGCAAGGGGTCAACATCACATCTTTCGAATGTTTTCGCTCGTATTTACCAGTAGCAGAGATTGCTGAAGAACACCAGCAAGCTGTTCCATACGCGGGCTGTCCTGCTCGCACTGGAGAAGGGCCAAGCGCACTCGTCGCTGAATATTGCCCTCAAAGATACCCAACGAAGCCAGCGAGCTGTCTCTCCAGTCACTGCCGATCGTCAACAAAAGAAGAAGTATGTCAGAAATAAATTACCAAGAAGATATGGTGTGATTGAGAAGTGTGGGGCGAAACAGCATCGATGGTCCGTCCTAAGAAGGGTGTCGGCACGTTACGGTCAACAAGCTAGTTAAGTAACTCACGTCGTCTGAGCCGCTCCATAAATTACTCAACCATTGCATCTGAAGGCGTAAAATGATGGGAAAGATTCCTGCAGAAAAATTGTCTTCTAGGGGCGAAGGATGTTGTATAGACTCGACGCACGGTTCCCGGCATTCAAGGTCCATATCAACCGCTGATATATAACAAGCGGAAGGAGTGAGCTGTTCCTATGCTGACACCCCAGTTGAATCAATTGCTCCACGACCCGCACCAAGGTCTGTTTCTTCCTGTCAGAGTCGGAGTTTATAATCGGAGTTTTAATTACATCATGGCTGCCGAGGTTTCGGCACGATGCCAAAATCCCAAGTTCTGGAAGCAAGGAAGATATGTCGACTTCGACCTGTTCCACAGCAGTTTGCGCCTTCTGTTCCAGACGCTATTGGATAGATGTCAGTCCAACACAAACGTATGAAAATAGCAACAGAACGAACATCACTTAAATCGTCGTAGAGTTGGTTGTACGTTGCGATTTCCTGCTCCGAACCAGTTGTGTTTAGAGAGCTAAGAGACATCAAATCGAAGGTTTGCCGTCGGAGTCCTGCACAACATTAGAGGTTGATATCGGGATATGTGGAAAGTGAATCACCGTGGCTTCCTGGCGCATGGCCCATACAACACGCCAGCTGGTCGAGTCGAGTCAAATCAGAAGAGAATCCGGGGACCTTGTCGGTCATGAAAGTCGCCCAGATTTCGCTCATACCTAGACCAGTTGAGAGGGCGATAGTCTCTCTCAACGATTTCGCGTGGTGAGCGAGAAGTACGAAGTCGGAAGGACAGTCGTCAAGGGCATCTACAAGCCAGCTAGATATGGCCTGGACAGCAGAGTAATCGAAATGCGTATTCTCGTTAGTCTTGCGTAAATGCTGGACATAACTAAGTGTCTTCAATGCTAGATTGATATGGTCCTGACAAACGCGTGAGCAAGAAGGAAGTGTGACAATACGCCCAACTCACTATCTTCTCGTCAGAGTCGAAGCTCTCAAGAGCAGCTACAGCCGAGCTATGAGCGTTTTGAACGACGCCTTCAATTTCCTTCATTGCCCGCGCGTTGCCGTACGCATTTCCGGAATCGTTGTTCGGCAACGGGGCCTGTTCCGACTGCAAGTATAAAGCTACGCTGAGATCTATAGCGCGCAATAGTCGATGTCCCGGAGAGGATGCTGGTAGCAAATTGCCGGGCGCCTGTAAATAGAAGTCCAATGTCTATAATATCGTTGCGTGAGTACCTCAAAAAAATGAGAAGAACTTCAACTAACTTGCGCAGAAATAAAGTCGAGAGGCACGCCCCACGCCTCCGAGTACACGTTCCATAAATGGTGTATGGCTGCGGTAATTTTCGGCGCGGATGCAGCTTGAGAAAAGGCAACCACACGATCCAATACGGGTCCTTTCTGGGCCGCAAAACGATGGAAGTATGGGGCGTAGGGTGGGGTGATAGTGCGCGCGAGGAAAGGAAGCACAGCGTCTGGTGACCCGACATACAGATCCCTGATAGCTATGGGTGCCTGGTCCAACAGACTTGACGAACCGGAGTCCTGATCAAGGGAGCGGCCCGACGATGAAGGCGAAATTGTTGAGTCAATGTCGTCGACGAACAAACCCCGTCTCAGAGCGTCGAAGACCGGGGCGAAGGCTTTCTCGTCGAGTCCAGGAGGGAGGGACAAAGGTAGTCGAACGTGATCCTGCAGGATTATCGGGTCATCCGCTGTCGGGCTAGTTGAGACAGCAATCTCTATTCCCCTGTTCCGCATTGCTCGTGAAAGTTCACCGTACTGGGGATCAACAGACATGAACAGACGAAAGTCAGGATGAGGTTTGACGACTTGGACATGACCGTCAACAAATCCCCTTTCGCTCAAAGTGAGAGAACCGTTGGTTTCGCAGAGAGAATTGAGGCGATCGAGAACAGACGGATTGCACAAATTTGCACCGTCTAACAGCAGCCAGTCACCCTGCTTCATTGCTAGGATAAGAGGTCCGTCGACCCACTCAAACCGCCCCGGTGTATCACGCTGTGAGATCAGATCTTCGATCTGGCCCTGTAAACCCTGAAGATGAGTTGCATGACTTCCATCCGACGCGAGAAGGTCGACAATCAAGCTTGACGCCGCCCGAAGGACAGAAACCAGGTGATTGGGCGTTGATGCGATATCTCGAGCTTTCCAAACCTTGTCGTAATTCTCGGAGCGGGACAGCTGTGAGCCGATGGTCGACCGCAAATACATATCGGCGACGCCAAGGACCTCATTTACGACAGTCAATACCCTTCCCCGAGCGTCGACCTGCTCAAAGCTTCCGAGGATATCCATAGTGTCCGTTGCGCTATTCAGCGAGATCTCAGAAAGCGGCCGACCGGAAAAATTGGCGAGTGATCGCACTATCTCTGTCTTGCCGCTGTTGCGAGGGCCAGTGAGGATAGCCAGCCACGAGCGGGCTGTACAGTGTCCTGCTGTTTCCAGAGCGGAGAGCTGCATTTTAAGGACCCGCCCGGGCCGACGGAAGGTGGCAGAATTTTGTCGAGGAGCGTGGAAACGGCCAACTTGAAGATAACCGGCAGAAACTGCCCAAGAAGGTATCTGTTCTACTTCATCGATCGAAGTCTGAAAGATCTTGTTGAACATGAGCTGCGCGCGACGCCGATCGTCCACTTCACGAAACCGGTGCAAGTACACGCTACGAAGCATTTCGCCGGGATGCGTAGGCGACGGCGAGGAGCTCAAGAGCGTCGCCCAGCGGAGGACATCACGTAGGTTGAATTCCCATGGACTACCTGCCCGAGCGAACGATCTTTTAACCGAAACCTCGTCATTGAGTGTCGTATTGAAGGAAATCATGGCCTTCAGGATTTCCGAGTCGATGGCCGGAAATAGATGTTGACAGACAAGGAGTAAGTCGCTTGGCGTGAGCTCTTCGATGTACACTTTGGTGAATCTATTGACGAACGACTTGGGGAGGCCCTTCCGTCCACCACCTTGGTTCAGCGGATTTTGAGCCGCAAAAATCCGGAAGCCTGGATGCCGAGTAAAGGAACGACCGAGCTCTGGAATGTACACGGTTCCGCGATGATCCAGGACGGCGTTGAGACCTTCAAGGACAGCTTGAGGGGCAAGGTTCATTTCATCCAGCAGTACCCATTGACCCTCCTGCAAGGCGGTCAAAAACTCTGCGTCTTTCCACGCAAACTCGCCCGGACCGCCGCCTTCAACCGGAAGATCAGAGCCGAACAGATCAATGAGGTCTGTTTGATCCGAAAGATTGATGCGACAAAGTTGGTGGCCAGCAATGTTGGCTAATGCGGTGACCAGGCTCGTTTTACCGACGCCCGGACTCCCTTCCAACAGTATGGGTTTGGGAACCTGACAGGCCCGAACGACGCGCATGGCATTGTCCTGGGCAGTCGGCGCGCGAAGGTTGAACGTTTGCAGGAGTGGTTCACGAGATCCCCGAGCAATGGCAAAAGTTCCGAGCTGAACACGCGTCGCAGGATCGTGATTTGGCACATGTACGTCGGTCTCGGAAAGGGGGGCGAGGAACTGAAGCTTGGTGAGAGCTTCGGCTTTGAGTCGCTGCAATGCTTCTCGCGAGTATGCGCTCAGCTGTGGAAGCGATCCTAGTCCGTCGAGAAACGTCATGTGGGCGGCATGATGCTAGGAGGGTCTTGTCAACAATTATGCAGCCCGAACAATATCATGACTCACAAATATCTCATCTCCAGATATTCCTTCTTCTGTTTCAGGAGGATGAACAGAATTAGAAAAAACAACCCACGCCTAATGGGATATGTCAAGAATAATTTAAGGCGCAATAGCAACACATACGAGGATGTCTCTCAAACTCATCAGAGACCGATCTCCAACTTTGGCGGAAAGCCATTCCGCAAAGTCGAGTACCTTCGAAGTATATGGTCGCAACGTCTCGAATTGCCACATGCGGTTGACGATCAACTCGAGGTCCTTTCGGTCGTCCACCGGTGGGACCCAGATTTCAGTGAACCGATTCCGCAGCGCTGGGGACAGCTCCTTCTTTCCGTAGTCCCCTCCAGGGTTCATGGTGGCCACGAGTTTGAACGAATCCACTGCTTGAATGGCAGGATGTTCAAGATCATCCCCACCTCGTTCTGCCAAAACAAGTGTGCGGCCTGGCTCAAGAACGCTATTAAGCCGCTCGAGAACCGAATCGTCAGCTAGAGAGATTTCGTCGAGGAGGAAAACATCGCCCCCGCGCATAGCATCGACGAGGGGGCCATCGTGCCATTCGAATATCGACTTGACCCGCAGCAACTTGCGTTTAACGTTGTCTAGGCGGGAACGAGATTGGGGATCCAGAGTTGACGATTCCAAAGCGATCTGCACGCAAAGTGTTATAGATTCCAGGCTGGGAGCGGTCGGGGCCACACCAAGATGCTCCAACACCTCCATGCCCTCCCGGTACACCTCAGCCTCTCGCGCATTCCTGTTTCGAACCGGACGGAGGCCTCCAATTAGATCGGCGGTTTCGGTATTTTGATGACAATTGAGACCATGTAAATGTTTGGAGCATGCGTCTGCAAATATTTGGCAGACCGACGTCTTCCCAGAACCCGTTTCACCCACCAATAACACGGGCTCATTAAACCTCAGAGCACGGCTAACGAGGATAAAGAGGCGCTGCATAGCTTGGGTCCAGATAAGACTGGAGGATGAGCTGGGGATGGGACAATCAAGATAGGTGGCAAAGTCCACATCCGCACTGTGGAGGTTGTAGATGGTACTCTCGTCAATCTTGACCCCCATGACGGATTCGATGATCTCCTTTACCGCCGCTTTGTCGTCCTCCCGGCGAGCACGCTCCGCCAGCAGCATGTAGCCGTTCTCGGCCAATTCCTGGTACCCGATAGCGTCTCGGCCAGCCCATCGGAACAAATCTCGAAGCGTGGCGAAACCTTGCTTCGTCTCGAAAACACGACCAGACTGGCGGCGTTTCTGTAGCTCCCGAAAGACGCTGACGATCTTCTTTCCGTAGGAAGGCGCAATACGGCATCGCTGGCATAAGATCGTCTCGAGCTCTGCCTGGGGAACATCTTCGAAATGTACTTCAAGGAAGCGATTCCGGAACGCGCGAGATAATATTTTTCTGCCAGCGTAAAGACCGGGCGGGTTCTGCGTTGCAAACAACATGAAGTGTGGATGGGGTCGGACAACCTCTTGGGTCTCGGGAATGACAAGCTCGCGGTTGTCGTCCAGCAGCCTGTTGAGCGCCTCGAGTACATCGGTGGGCGCCAAATTGAGCTCGTCAAGGACAATCCAGTCTCCATTGCGCAAGGCTCGGACCAATAAGCCGTCTTTGAACACAAGCCTTCCCGTTGCTGGATCGGAGACATATGACCCCAAATATTCCTGGATGTCGGTGTGCTCGTGGTTGTTGATGCGAATGAACCGATGGCCTGTGCGTTTTGCGAGATATTCCACAGAGCTGGTCTTCCCGCTTGAAGTAGGCCCTTCGATCAGGACGGGGAAACGCCGGGTGAGGACAATTCTCGCGAGGTCGATCAGCTTAGTCTCGACTGATGGGGTCATGATGTAATCCTCTACTAGGTCAACAGGAAGAGGCCCCTTCTCCAGATAGAAAGGCCCGAACTTCGCAAACTCGTCCGCAGTGCGGCCATGGGGAACGGAAGGCTCCTTCATGAGCATCGAACGGGGATTGCGCCCCATGAGATGCTTTTGTGCGAGCGCAGTGACAACCTCCGCACTTGGAGCGTCCAGGACCATCGTGAACGCCATCAGACATCCCTCCCATATCGCCCGCCGCAAGCTATAAGCGCTTGCAATATCCGCCGCGAATGTGAGGGCCCGCGCCAGTGTCCGCATGCTGTAGTGTGGTCTATGGTTAGAGCCGTCGGCGATCTGGCGCGATTCGGCCAGCTGCTTCACGGCGGCATAAAACTCGGCGACATTCATAATGGCCGCCTTGTCGCCCAACGCGTGATCGCCAATGTATTGTGTGACGATGCTGAGTAGCGTTTCCCGGTCGGCATCGGGCGGCGGGACGTCGATCTCAGTGAAGCGAGAACGAATGTTGGGAGGTAAATCCTTCTTGCCGACGTCGGTGGCGGGGTTCATGCATGCGAAGAGGCGAAAGTCTGGGTGCCGCGGAACAGGTTCTAATGAACCCTGTTCTGTTAAGGTGATGGAGGCGGTGGGACCGTGAAGTAGTCCAGATATGCATTCCAGCGTTTCTGCGCTCGCGAGGTTGATTTCATCGAGAAGGACCCTTGAATCGGTGAGATGAAGTGATCGAAACTAAATGACAATCAACTCACCAGTCCCCCGAACGCAGTGCTTTCACTAATGGCCCCTCCACAAAACCAAAGGCGAATTTGCCCTTCGCTTGGACATGCTGCACCTCAAACTCCATAACATCCCGCTCAAACACACTCCAAGTAGCTTCAGAGACATTGAGTACATGGTCGACCTTCCTCCTCTTCCTCGGCGTATCAGCGTTTGCGCTGGGATCCTCTCTATATCTCCGTCAATTAAGCACAATGAAAGGATTAAAACACGCACCCCTTTCCTTTCGCCTGGATCCGCTCCTTCGCCAGTCTTGTGCTCTCCTTCCACAACCCCACGGCCCTTTTCCACCTGCCTTCCGCCACAGCCTTCCGTACCTCCGCCTCAAACTTCTCATTCTTCCGCCGACTGAACGTCCCGCCAAACAGCTCCAAAAAGCGGTCATGCAGGATCGATCCAGGGATCCGCGCGTCAATCGGCTTGAATCCGCCTACGAGATCAGCCGATTCTGTCTGATGAGACAAGTTCAGCGACACGAGCGGCCGACGCAGAAGCGCGGCTAGATGCGTCACAACGCTCGTCTTCCCCGTGCCCGTCTCTCCTGTAAGCAAAACGGGCTCCCCAATGGACACCGCCGTCGCGATGCGCGAGAGCAACAGCACGGCGGGCCGGTGCATGGCGAATGGGCGCGCCACGGGCGCCGATATCTCGACCTGCGTGGCCCGGGCGGGAAGGCGCGTTCGACCGACACGGATAGCGAGCGTCCGCCCGTTGACGTCCTTCTCGATGTCGAGCTCAGGTGTACGCCCGTTCAGCACCCACTCTCGGCGCTCCGGCTCGAGACCAAGATGTTGCGCGATGAGGATCGCAATGTTGTCTGTGTGGGCGCGCGCAGAGGCGGTGAGCGTCCCCGCGCCAAAGAACACATCGCGGGCCTCGAGGTAGATGTCCTCCCGGAGCGTAGGATTCGGAAGGAGGGAAGAGAGGGACGTGTTTGCGTCGGAGTCGACATCCATTGCGTCATGCGAGCTGGGCAGCAGCCTGTCGACCCGGGTGCAGAACTTCTCCAGCTCCCGCAATCCAACATCACGCGTCGACGCGGCGGACCCAAGCGCGCGCACAGCGTCCCAAAGCCGTATTAACGCCTGGGCAGTAGCTCCTGCCAGACGGGGAAAGCACGAATCGATTATGGTCTTGAGCTCGTCTTGTGTGGGAGGTGAAACGAGGATCTCGTGGAACTTGTGGGCCCCGAAGAATAAGGGAGCGGGGAAGGTTCCTGTGCGTGATGGTATGACGGATCTGGTCGCGAAGATAGCGAACCCGTCAGCGGCGACCACCCGTCCGCGACTGGGAACCTCGAGCGACGCGCGCTGGCCAATCCACTTCCCGAGGCCAAGAGACTCGACAAGGGGTTTGATGACGCCAAGCACCTCGCTGCTCCCGCGATCGACATCCTCGAATACCACCCATCGGCCCTGGCGCATGGAGCGGACGAGAACACCCTCCTTCCACTCGAATGTCCCCGGCTGCTTGGGGGAGGACACATAAGATCCGAGCAAGGAGCGCGGGTCGAGCGAGGTGTCGGCGAGGTGGATGTGGATGATTTGGTTTTTTACACCGGGGTAAAGGAGCCCCGCAAGATGGGAGAGTAGAAGGGATTTGCCGGAAGATGGGGGTGAGGACAGCAGCGTAGGAAGACGCAGGGATATGTTGAGCGCCAGGGAACGTAGCGCCCGGTCGGTGGTCGGGGTTGAGATCAGTGGGGAGGCGGCTGGGTTCGATCCAGGGGCGCGAAGCAGTAGAATGCCGTGGACGTTCTCCAGGCGGGGACTAAATGTGTGATGAGTACATGAGAAAAATATCATTATATAAACGCACCTGAGCTCAAGCACTTCTGGCTTGTCCTCGTCGCCAAACTCGTAGAAAGTGGGTGAGGTTCCCAGCAGCGCGTTCCGCATCTCCTGCACGCGTTGCACCTCGAGCGCCGGCATTATCCACGCGTCCATCGTACCGTCCAGGAGTGGGCAGTCGACAGTGCGCGCATCGCCCAACGTCGCGCGCTCGAGTTTTTCGCGCTCCGCCTCGCCCATGCCACTTTGCAGGGAGTAACATCGGATGGCAAGAAAGCGGACGCCATTATCCATTGTCGGGGCCCATATAAGAGATGATAGTGGAGAAAGGGACCATAGGAGATGGCGAGGAAGTTCGCGGTGGGCTTGCAAAATGCGGTAGTACGTGAGGAGAAGGCGTTGCAACCTCGGAACGTCGACAGCTTCATCTGCTGTGGCAAACGCAAGGGGTCCGTCGACAAACTCGGGCCTCTGCAACATGGCATGTAGTATGCTGTTCATCCCATAAGCGTATAACGAGGGTTAACCACAGAAAAACGCACGGAAAAAGCTCCTCGTGAACTTCTAGAAGCAAGCAAAGGGCCACCAGCTGGTCCTCTGCATTTTCAGGCTCATCCAGCCATCGGACGGCCAAATCAAGTAATATAGGTCTGTAGATGGTCGCGATTTGGAGAGTAAGCTCCGGTAAAGCAAGGAAGCCGGATAAAACAGTCAACAGCTTAGTGGTAGTGCCAGACGCCGCGTTTCTAAGCGTCAAGGCATGGGGAGAGTCCGGGGGAAGCGACGAGAGTAAGATGCGGGTCTGTCCGCGTAGATTTATGGCCAGTGGGTCATGAATAGCACTTGGGAAACGCCATATTTGAAGGGCCAGCTGGCCTGTATGAATAAAGTCCCGCCGGTTCCGTTTTGAAGGGCTGCGCGATGTTTTCGAACTTTCTGCAAAAAGTGTTCGGCTAACCAAAAATGAGAGGCTGTTGCCTAACAGTGCCAAACTTTCCTCCCATTTGCCTCCTATTTGCCAGAAATTCACTTAGATGTATTGATATGGATGTGCGAGATAATTATCTATATACTTACATGCAATCTACCTAGCGAGCGACTATTGGGCGGGCTGGGGCAGGGGCAAGGTGTGTCAATAATAAGCAAGGATAAGTGCGTTTGGGCTTGTGATGAAGGAGCGGTACGACGCGGCAAAAGCGCGAGTAATGGGATGAGGTATCGCATGGATCCGGTGGAAGTGGTAGGGACCACGCAATTGAGCAATTACGGCGGAACGATGTGTTACTTGCCGAGGAAATTTGTGACGTAGTGGATTGGTGAACCTCGGCGCAGGCGCAAGGTGGTGGCGCAACGGCAACGGGAGAAGCGAAGAGAATTGGCAGTGGTCTGTTTCACGAGCGACTGAAGCTGGCTGGTTGCGAACGAGTTGTACACCGCGGAGACGGCTTGGAGCAGTCGGTGACTGCATGCTTTGGGGTACACGCCGTTTGAAGTGGATAGAGTTGGTGGTCGACTTCCAGTTGGGAGTGCGTGCGACTTGATTTGACTCGACAGCGAACGTGTTTGATTAGAGTGCTGGCCCTGAACGTGACTTGTGTCTGTACGTCTGTAAAGTCTGCGCCATGGTTTGGGAATGCTATTTGATATGTTAGAGAGCTGGCGGTCGTGTTTACGCGCTTGTGATTTGCTGCCGCTTGTCGCGAGGACAATGTTGTGTGAAGTAAGAGTTCTGCTCGTGGACCCACTTGTGTTGAAGTGTCAATGGATTACGGTTGCTGCCAGCGTGGTAGAGATCATTCACATCGCCGTATTGCTGGCCCTGCTGCTACAAAATCAGCGTCAGAAACGAAGGAGACTCAACGAAAAAGACACATAACACACCATATATGAATAGCCAAGCTGCAGGGAAGAAGCGAATATTGAGACAGGTGCCGATGCCGAGGACAGGTATCCGTCCGATGTGTTCCGATTGCTGCAGAGAGATTACCTAGGAAACCGTCAGCTATTGGATAAGAGATGGCAGAAAGAGACATTTACAGTCAAGTAGAAGCGCCTTGAGCCTGAGTAGAAGCCAAGAAATGCCCAGAATGTGAACGAGCCCGCCCGTCCGTATCGTAATCTATCTATCTACCTACCTACAGTCCAGTCAGAAGCCGAAACCGAAACTGAAACCGAGAGCCGAGTCCGAAGCCAAAACCGAAGCCAAAACCGAAATCAATCCGAAGCCACAACCGAAGCCCAAGTCCGAAGCCAAAACCGAAACGAGTCCAAAGCAATTTGAAACCGATTGACCGAGAAGAGGATAGTGAGAAGCGCTGGTGAAAAAGACTGCGTTTGTTTTATTTTTGCGTTTTTTTATTCGTTCTTAGATTTGTGTCCGAGAAGTGAGAGGAAGAGAAGCGAGGTGCGAGCGATGAGAAGTCGTGACAGGAGCCGAAACTGGCAAAGGCGTTGAATTTGGAGCGCCGGTTGAACGTTGAATATTGAAGGGTTAGCCGGCGACTGGGGAAAACGGCGGAGGTTAGTACCTAAATACTCGCCAGAGAATAGAGGCAAGAACATACCTGTAGCAAGACTGAAATCCAGTTTGTGCAGCAATTCCTGGAAAATGTAGGCAATTAATCCGAGGAGCGACTCGAGATGGCGGATGTGCTGTGTTTGAGCTGTGTCTTTTAGTTGTGGGCAGTGTTCAGGTTTGAGTAGGTCGCCCGAGAATGCTGCGTAAACGTCGTGACTTTGCCTTGGATGATGTATGACGCCCGCTTCCGAGGGGGATTGTCCGAGTGGGAGTGGTGTCGACAGGACTGGAATACTGTTGACTCTAAAATGAACGATGTATTAGATAGGTATGGATGAAGAAACGAAAGAACCCATACCGGAAGCGGGACAAGACGGACAGGTGATTTCCGCAACCACTGCGACGCCCTCCTCCAACGGAATTCCCATCCTGCGCCATCCTGCTTTCCTTCGACCCCAAGTAGGCACCCCGCCTCCCCCATCCACCCGCCTGCGGTCGCCCCCCTCCCCCCTCATACGCACCTGGTCTTCTGCCCTCCCTCCTAGCCTCTTCACGAGCCCACTGAGCTCCCCTCCTGGTGAACGAAATCAGCGATAGAAAGAAGAGAGTGGATAAAACACATGCAGCAGGCCAGATCCCGCACGCAGGCCCACTCCGTCTCTGCACGGCCGACTGAGCTCCCCCCCTTAAGGTGGAATAAGCAAGGGAAGCGACGAAGAAGGGACTCGAATAACTTACAGTGGCTAGCCCCCCCTCCAGCTCTGCACGGCGCTACTGAGCTCCCCTCCTGGTATATCAAGTAAGCACAGAGCGCGAGGAAGAGCATGAAATTACTTGCAGCAGGCTAGACAATCCCCGCTATGTGTCGAGGTCTTGAGGTGTCGTCCAGTCGAGGTCTTGAGGTCTTGAGAGTCTTCAAGTCTTGAGGTCTTGATGTGTCGTCCAGTCGGATTCTTGAGGCCTACATAGAACAGAAAAGCGGTCAGCGAGCAGAAATGAGGAAAGACGACTCTAAAGGGGTCAGCGAACTGGGACAAAGCTGAGAGAGAAGTTTGAGACGCAGCTCAGTAACGCAGGGCTTTGAAGCTATTATCCACGAGCAGGAGAAGGAATGGAAGAGCGGGCTGGAGAATGCAGGAGCGGCAGATGGTGGTGGTAGGAGCCAAGGAGTGAAGGAGGTGGCTGACAGGTTCCGCGCGGATATGCGTCGGCCGCATCCGAGGCGGAGTTTGAAAATCTCTGTCAGAGTCACGTTGTCGCGTTTAGGTCGCGTCGCGTCATACTACTGTCAGGGAGACTAAGAGGTTCAGCGTCTTCAAGTTGAACTTCAAAATAATGTATATTCTATTAAATCAGCCAGAGGGGAGAAAGAGAAGTATTTGACATAAATTCTGCACATTAATCGGTCAAAATTCCGAAACCGCGTCAAAATCAAAGCCTGTCCCTTCCTCCGATATAATAAGTAGACCCGCACCCGCGTTAGAATAAAGGAATTTCTCGTGGATGATATCGTTAATTTACGAAGCGTCGGACAAGCCTCCATTATTATTATCCCGAATCGAAGGAGGTCGCTAGCAGTGCCAAGGTCAAATCATCATAGTCTCCGAGGAACGCGTTGTTGATGGACACCAAACTTCGCATTTGAAGAACGAGGGTCTCGAGGAGAGCGAATCTTTCAAGGGCTGGGGTCGGATTGATCTCCCAATGACAAGTACTACTAACCTGGACGGACAATACACGAGAGTGAGTCACCTTCGTCAATGGCCATGTGTGAAAAACACTTGCCTCGCTAACATCGGATATGCCAAAATGAATCAGGGCAGGTACAGTGTTCCACCGGTCAATGAAACACTTGCATTGAACAGTTGATGTTGCTAATTTTGAGCAGTTCCTACTGGATCTGAGTAGGTAGAAGTCTTCGTTTACATTGTTAAAGTACTTGGATATGAAGTCTTAATTTATGGGGAGGAAACGAGCGACATACTGGGGAACTTCTGCTACTATTCAATGAACAGTCAAGCGCTGTCAAGTCTTGTCCCATTTGGCTCGGCGCTTAACGAGCGCTTAACTGGCATTGTTCCACAGAACGTTGCATTGAGCTCAAACTGTGTAATCTAAGTAACACTCAGACGGGCACAATAGAGTGAACGACTATCTGCAACGCGTCAAAGAAAATGCGCAGATTCCATGTGATGATGTCCAAATGCGGGGTGTGGCTGATCAATCTTCCGAAGTGGACGGTAGCCCGGAAATATTTATTCTGGCTCAGATAGGGTACTTGCTCAGCTCGAAGTGAATGAAAATCTGTCTCCATAGCATGAAATCAATGCACAGTGGTACATTTATTCTAACACAAAAATTACGGCCATGAATCATTAAGAGCCGAAGCTCAGAGAGATGATTTTCTGCAACCAACAATATTGGCACAAAGCTTCTGGAGCTTTGTTAGAACATACATCATATCCTAAAGGCTACGTCAAATTGTTTTGGGCCACAATAGCTACAGATCCTTGCACAAGAAGCAAGATCAACTGACTGTTTCATTGACCGGTGTGTTTCATTGACCGGTGGAATACTGTAGCGCATCCGGACAAACATAGCTACATTTTCTATGGGTGCGGTCGGGCCCAATTCAAGCAGTATGTTCAACGTCGTCAGCGTCGCGGAGTATCTGCTCAGACTGAAATGTGCGACCCAAATGGCATCTGAATGCGCTGAAGTGGTCTGTTTATAGCGGTTGAAAAACCTAGTGGGGAGTCATCTGCGATCCGGAGAGCATTCAGATTTGGGAGCTGCGAGTCAGTGGGCAAATGGCTTGGAGAAGGGATGTGTGTATTAATATCGTTATATTTCAAAAAGGGAAAAGGACAGACCAGAAACCCGGTTCAGGGAACGAGAGGAGGCGAATGTCGGGTTGCATGTCCCAGATTCCTTCAACCCCCTGACTCGAAGTACGAGTTGGTGAATGCTGTGAGTCGGAAGGTACAATTTTCTAGCATCCATGTGTAGGCGGATGCGGAAGTGCGTGGGAGACTCTGGTCGTAGAAACGGCCAAACTTTTCAGGTTGACGCATTTCCTAAAGGCTGAACTGATACGCGCTGCGTCGGCGGGGCGAGATCGTTTGGAAGCTGTAGTGAAAGAGTATGGACTCGTTCTGCGAGATGCGAGTGGCGGGTTACAGCCAAACACCAAGACCGAATAGACTTGATATCGCAGCTTGCAGCCTGAGATTCTACCGACTGGAAGAGAAGACGCCGCCCTCGTCACGAAAGATACGAGAAACCCTGCACACGGGGCCGAGTAGGGAAGGATCTATCAGCCCGCATATATGCGCGCAGATTTTTGGAGGAAGGACGGAGGTCATGGAGAGAAGAGATCGAGTAAACGGTCAGGAGTTCAAAAAGGGGGTGGGCTGTGCCGAAT